>MU866084.1:0-398968 GCA_033296915.1 Triangularia setosa | reverse complement strand
GCCTTAGAGCACGGTTTTCCTATGTAAATAGCAACAGCAGGACCGGCACACTCTTTCCATTAGGGTAGAACGGAGTAGGAATAATAATAATATATACCTCTTTCTATCTCGATGGTTGGGGGTTGGATGGCGATACCTTCAATCCAAATGTTTACAATGTCCCACACAACCTACCCCACAAAAATCCGGGGGTTTCAGGGGCTGCATCGGTACATCCCGATAGGGCTGCATTACAAATTCAGGGGTACCCCACGGCGCCCCTTTCACAAACAAGGAACTCCCACCCTTTCTCTTTGCATATCACCGCTTCACTCAAAGCCCAAACTTCAACTCTTTTCTTTTTCTTTTCTTTTTTTTGAGTCTGCCCACAATGCAATATATACAGACAGCATGACTTCCTTCCCCCCCCCCTCTTCAAAATTACATTACATACAACACAATGCATACATACAACCCCCCTCCCATCTCCCCACAATCCAAGCCTCCCTTGCCCTCTCGCTTCCTCTTTAATAAAACCACATAAGGTGTGTGTATGTGGGAGAGTTGGTTTGAGTAGATGATTCTGATAAAAAACACAAAACCAATGCACAATAAAAACAGTAACTATTTCGTTTTGCAACATTATAAACCAAGTCTTTGATCTTCATTCGCAGTGTGCAGTAAAAAAGACAGAAGAAAAGAAGAAAAAAACAAAAAAATAAAATAAACAAAAACCCAGTAAGGTTATGGGCTATGTTGAGTAGAAGTGAAAAGACCGTCCAGTTAAAGTCCACATCAAAATTCCAAACTGGCGCAAAAACGAAAAGAAAAAAAAAGAAAAAAAAAGAAAGTAGAGCGTTCAAATTAACCAATGACCAAACTAAACCGCTCGCCCGCCTTCCTTCAAAAACAAAAAAAAAACCTATTAACAAGCCAAACTCAAAGACAAGAATTACAAAAAGCTTTCTCTCAAGGGGGTGGATGAGATATAAGGGGGTATCATTCTAGTTTATTCTTTTTCCAGTCTGTACGTGTGTGTAGTTGTCCTTGTTGCTGCGTGTGTTCCTGCAAACTCGCGTCCATCCATCATATGTACTCCTCCTCTTCAATTCTCAATGACGAAAACAGAAAAAAAGGACAAAGGAAAGAGTTTATAATAATTTCAGCCAGGACGGCTTCGACACGCTGACTGACGCTACTGGTTCCTTGTGATGTGCTCATTCACCAAAGAACTCGGCATCGTCAAAGTCTTGCGCGTCAGAGTCGTAGGCATTTTCCCTCATCGGCGGTGTCACCGGCCCGGAAGAAACAGTACGACGGGGCGGGGTGCTCAGCACTGAGGAAGGGGCAGGTGTAGCAGCAGCCGTCTCTTGTTGTACTTGCTGTACGGCGGCTGACGCCGGCCCAAGAGGTCGGTTGGCAAGGTCCTGGGGAGTGAAGCGGCGTCCGGTGCTAGAGAACGCGGTCGGCTGCTTGACTTGGGGTGCGGTAGGGGTCTGCCTAAGGCCGGAGGCAGGAGGTGTCAAGAGACCGCCCAGAAAACTGCTTGCGGCAGGGCTGCTCCTGGACGGTGTCACGTTACTGCCGCTGGCAGATCCGGTGGGTGACTGAACACTGCTGGCAGCGCCGAATGACGGATCTCGAGACCTGCGCCAGTTGCCCCATGCGGCGGCCAAAGGACCAACAGCTTGGGCAACACGGGGAGTGGCCGCTTCGCGGATGGTGGCGGCAATGTTGGGCAGGTTGATCGCAGAGCCTCCGTTGAGCGCCCTCTCACGCTCCTGTTCCTCCATTTGAAGGTTGGCCTTGAGACGGATGGCCGCGTCCTTGACGGTGTTCTTGTCGTAATCTTCACGTCCGAGAGCAGCGATAATGTCCTGAAGATCCGAGTGTCTGACGGCAAGAAGCTCGCGCAGCCAGATAATTTCATCGTCGCGCTTGGAAATCTTGGTTTCCGCCTCAGGATCAACCTTGGCAAGCTTCTGATCAAGCTCCTCAATTCTCTGCTCACGCTCCTGGAGCTGCTCCTGCAAGACCATGATGGACTCGCGCAGAGCCTGTGGCGAGATCTTCTCGGGGACCCCGAGTTCCCGAGATGTGAACGCACTGGCTTGGACAGGCAGTTCCGAGCCACCAACCGATGACTTGGCCGCTTGAGCCGCAGCACGGGCAGCCTCCTTGGCAATCTCAAGCTTCTCCTCAAGGTGTGCCACCCTGTCTTGCAGGTGCTCAGACCTGGAAGTGGAGATGCTGAGGCGCTCCAGCAGATTCTGCTCAGTGCGATGGGCATCCTCGGTGGTGTTGCCGAGTTGGCGGTCGTAGCGTACCTGTAGATCCTCTACCTCGTTCTGATGCTTCTCGATAAGGGCCTCAAGTTCGGTCTGCTTGGTGGTTTGCGCCTCCTCCAGGAGCATCTCAAGACGCGCCTTGGCAGTATCGGCGTCCATCTTGACTTGGTCAAGCTGACCTCTGAGCCTCGCCATCTGGTCCTCGAGCTCATCGCGAGCAACGTTGACCTGGTGGTTGGCAGCGTCAATTTCACTCTGCATAGCCTCACGAGTGCGCTGAACCTCGCGGGCAGCAGACTCCCTAGCCTCTTCAAACTCGGCTTGGTAACGGAGGGCGCTCTGGTGCAGCTTGTGATTCTCCGAGCGTATCTCGACCAGAGTAGCTTCGAGTCTCTTGCACTCAGCAACAGCGCGCATACCCTGGCGCTCACCCATCTCCAGCCTTTGAAGCTCCGTCTCAATGCGCTCACGAGTTCTAGCTTCAGCCTGGAGTCTGGCCTCAAGAACCTCTTGGCGAGCAACGAGCGACTGTTCCCGTTTGGCATGATGAGCGTTTTCCTCAGCAATGTCCTTGGCAGCATTGGCCATGTCCTCCTGGAGAGAAAACAGCTTGGAGCGGTAATTGTCACGAACACGCTCATTTTCCTCCACCTGGGTACCGAGTGTCTCGATGAGCTTGTGCAGAGCCTTATTTTCGTCAAGCGCCTGAGCAAGGTCCTTATCCCGCCTTTGAGCGATGGCAGCAATGCGGGTTGCCTCGTTCCGCCAGTGCTGAGATTCCTTGCGTACCTCGTTCAAGTCGGCATCCTTAGTGTCGACCGTTTCGCGAAGACGAGTCTCCTCTTCGGAAGAGATGCGGAGCAGACGCTGGTTTTCCGCAAGGCGGTCTTCGGCAGCCCTTCTACCATTGACCGCCTCCTCCACCTGATGCTCGGCGTGGTGTACACGCTCCTCGAGGTCATTAATGCGCTGACCCAATGAGCTCTTGTTCATCATCTCCACATCAATCTTCGTGGCCGCATTCTCAAGCTCACGGCTAGCCCGGGCAGCGCTATCTTCCGCCGCCCGTCTGGCAGCAGTTTCAGCTGCCAACTTGGCGTCGCTGTCATGGAGACGCTGTTCCAGCGCCGCAAGCCGAGCATGCAGCTGATTGATCTCGCGATCCTTATCCGCAGCTGCGGGTGGAATACGGCGCTCCAAGACCTCCTCCACAATACTCCCAATGTCAGCCTGGACGTTGAGTTGTGTCTTCATCTCTTCCAAAGTAGCCAGGACACGAGAACTGTCTTCGCCACCCACAGACCGAGCCGACTCTGCGGGAAGCTTTTGATGTGCTGCAAGCGCCTCGGAAACGGCCGTACGAATCTGCTGCATTCTACGGTCCCGCCGGGGGCTTGTGGGGCGTTTGAGATGGGTCAATCCATCCTCTTCGTCATCGCCATCTTCCGTATCCGACACACTGTGTTGTGGCTGCGAAGCTTGAAGCTGCCTGCCAGTACGAGCGAGACCAGACACAAGTTGTTCAAGAGGCTTGAGTCGAGCAGCAAGCAATCCATCAACAAGTTCATTGACACGGCCATCGAAAAATTTGACACGCGACTCAAGCTTCGTTTGCTCGTCCTCGGTGAAGGTGCCCTCCCAATCGCTAGCAGGAGGACTCTCACTTCCATTGAGGTGTTGAACAGCTCCCTCTGTGTACTGCACTTGGTCATTGAATGCGTCTTCTGGCTCAACAGACAACGTCCTGGGTGCCTCACCCATCTCATCAAACCGATGGCTGCCTGGCTTTGGGTTAGGGGCCTCGCTGCGTAGCAGAGGCGCATCAAGTGAAGCCTCCAACGAGGCTCCCAAAGGAGGGGCAGCGTCAGCCTGGGTCCAGTGCTGGTCGTTGTTGTACGTCTTTTTCACTGCCATATCCGGATTTTCGTTCAGTCGGCGCATGATTTCATCAAGATCGGCCATGGTAGGTTCGGCAAGCATATCCTGGGCAACCACCTCGACAGGAACAGAAGGCAAGGGCTTGTCATCAAGTTCAGTGGACGAAGCAGGTGTGGATACCTCTCGAGGTGGCTTCTCGTTTCGTGGCGAAGGAACGGAGGCAAAGCGTGAGGCCGAGAGCCCACTCTGCTTGGGTGGGGGCGGAGGTGGAGGAGAAGCTTGCGCATATCTAGATGCAGCCAGTCCCTTGGGAGCTGGAGGCAGTTCCTTCTCAACTGATCGAGTGGTATCGGCGCTCGGTGCCGAAAGATCCTCCTCTGGCCGTTCGATAGACTCAACGACAGTGTCGGTGGTCTCCTGATCGACGGCAGCCTGCTCATCTTTGGCCACGACAAGAGTAGCCTCGGGAGTGGTATCCTTATCGTCTTCCCATACAGGCACACCAGGAATAAACGCCTTGGCCGTGGCTGAAAGGGATTTCTTGTGATCCGCCTTGAAGCTTCCGGGTTCAAATGGGGGGGCGGCCTCGGCGAAAGCCTGCATCTCAGTGGGCTTGTTGAACTCGAACGGCGCCCAAGGGACAGTCGCCTGGTCTGGCGACGTTTCCGATGGACTGATTGCAGCCTCGGTATCTGGCGTCGCTGAAATGACCATCGATGACTGGGCAGTGTCTTCCTGGCCGTTGTTGGACTCGTCAAACGACTTGTCTTCCACAGCAACACCTTCGTCTTCAGCAATTGTTTCCGGCTTAGCGACAACCAAGGCCGGGTCTTCTGTGCGCTCGGCAAAGAGAGCGATATCATCATCGGGACCAACCGAAGCCCTGGCTCGTTTGCTACGTGTCTCCTCGCCAGTATATTGACCAGGTGCTTTGCCTCCATCACGCTCTTCGTCAGGCTGTTCATCCTCGGGCTTTACGATAGGAACAGCCTGTGAATTCTTCGCAGGCTTTGCAATATCCGCAGCGGACAGGTCGATGCTTCCAAAGATGGAGTCTGGTTTGCTCACATTCGTCACAGCGCCAGCAGCAACTCCGGGCATGCCGGTTGGCGTGAAGGCAGGAGCATCAGGTCGGAACTTGGGGCCTGAACTTGAGAAGCTGAAGTCGCTGGATCCAGGCGAAAAGGGCGCAGCATTAACATTGATCTTGGTAGCGCTAGGAGCTGGCACAGGAGCCGGCATAGGCGCTGGCATTGGAGCCGCCATGCCAAAGGGATTGGGGACCATCTGCGGCAAGCCTGCATTGAAGACAGGGGTGGTAAACGAAGAGTTTGAGAAGGCAAAGCCACCACCTGGCGTGAATGTGCTCGTGGGGTTGAATTTGAATTCTGGGGCTTCCACGTTTAACTTTGAGAAAGAAGACTTGCTTCCGTGGCTGACCCGTGGCTGGTGATTGCCATTAGCAGCCGGCCTTTCAGACTCATTGTGATGCCACGGGTTGCTGCCATTCGACAACGTGCGCTGGTGAGCAATCTTGGCAAAATCGAAGCCCTGGACGGGAGTTCCCAGATTACTCGGGTTTGTTTCAATCTCGGAATCTTCCGACAAATGTGAAGTGATTCCCTGCAGTGTGGGCCTGTAACCACCCTCGACAGTTGCGTCTTCTTCGGTATAGAATTTCTGAGAGAGGGAGTGGCCCCGGCTGTGCGGTCTGGGGTGGTGCAACACGAGCCCGTCCGCTTGACCAAACTGGGGAGGCTGAGCAGCAAACTGAACAGATGGCAACGCAGGCATCTCTCCTTTGTCGTTTTCGTTGTGGGGGCTGTAATCCTCGTCATTGTCGAGCTGGGACCGCATTTGCTCCTCGAGATGATATTCCGCTTCGTCAATCTCTTTTTGTAGGCTATCACTGGCGTTGTGGTGTACAAAACCGGGTTCGGGGTGCTTTGATGCCTCTTCTTCGGCCGGTTCCTCGTCAATCTCACATAGATCTTGCAAGCGCGGCGAGGCTCTAACCGGCACTTGGAATTGGTGAGGCAAGACAGGGAACTGGAGTGACTGGTGCCGTTGGTGACCAACGGGGCCCACGGGTCCCATCCCGTCGGGAGAGAACGGTGAAGTTGGAGACATCATGGCGCTGAGGTTTGCGAGCGAGGGTGAGCCAACACGGTGGCCCAACATTATCGAGGGAGACCATCCATGTGGAGAAGGAACCGAGATAGACGCCCGTGGGTTGAACTTATTAAACGGCACGGGTGATGCGCCGGCAGAGATACCTGGGCTCTGGGTGGCAGAGGTGACAAACGGCACATTGAAAGGGAAACCGGGAACCGCCTGATTGCTCGATGCAGAGGACGTCGGGATCGGTGGAGAGAACGGCAGCGGGGGGTACTGCATAGACGTTTGCCGACTCATCGTTGTGGCGGGGGAAATTGCTGGCGGCGGAGGGAGGGGAGGTTCGTCATCGCCAAACGAAACGCCCAGGGCGCGGAGCTTAGCCTCGTTGAGCTCGTCGACGTATTTCTTCCATGCTATACGTAGACAATAATGTTAGAAAACAAAACAGCAGTAAGGGCATGGTTCACATCTGAGCACATACCATTAAGATCGGGTAGCACTATTGGATATTTGCCACTCTGGCGCTCCCGAGCAACATCGTCAAAGTCAGGCCAAGCCCCCTTGCTGTGCGATTGCTCCGTAATCCCAAGTTCTGGAGCATCTGATGCCAAATCGAATCCATCGGTGGTATACCCAAGCTCCTCCCAGCTCCGAAGCATGCCCTTTACCTGGGTCTCGGTAAGGGGCATTGGCGGCCCGCCCGGTTGACCCCGTCGGTCATTGCTGGGGAAGGATACCATGATGTTTTTACCCTTCCAGGGTACCTTTTTCCTGAATGCGCGAGGGGTCGCACTCAAAGACGCGCGCTTGGCAGCCGCTCTTGACGGTGTTGATGGTGCCTTGTGCTCTGTCTGTGATGCATTCGTCGACCCATTGATCCCATTCAGTGTTGGTGTACCGGGCCTCTCAGGAAGATTGGGGCGCCCCTGAGTGGCCGAGAGCGAGTCAGTTGTGAAGGCGTGGTTGCCTACGCTATCGGGCGTTGCCCTCTCATCGGAATACGCCATTTTGGCGGGCGTGATTTCTCTGGCACGGTCCAGATGAGCCTGTCTCAACGTTTCGTTACTGGACTGTTTTCTGCGATCAAGGCCAGAGGACAGCCACTGTTCGTTATCAATTTCGCGACTCCTCGGTCGTGGGGTCTGGATGTCGATGTCGTCGTATCCCAGCCACGCAGCTTCCTCACCGGAAAATGAGCCGCTCAGTGAAGAGTTCTCACTATCGCCGGTTCCGTCACTGAACCAGTGTCGTTTTTCCTGATCACCTCCAGCGGCCGTATGCTGACGTATCCAATCCTCTGTGATACCGTGCGCAATGCGCCTAGCTCGGTTCGCAAGCACGGCTGCAGCCGCACTCAAGCTTGACTGTCGTGGTGGTTCGGGCTGGGGTTCTTCAATAAGCGGAGCAGGGCGCAGAAAGGGGGTTTGCAGTTGTAGGCGATGGATCGGTATGGGAGAGTCCCCGGATATCTCGCTGCTTGAGGTGCTGTCGGTCCGAAGGTTCGAGGGGTATGGAGAGCCCCAGCCGGTGGCGCCAGGAGCCAAGCCTTGTTCCCTATTGTCCTCGTCTCCCAATCTCTCCGCGGCGGGTGATGGAGTCCTCAATAAACCACGGACTCGATCGGGTAATCTAGGTACTGGCAGAGGCGGTAGTACGGGGGATGCCTCGCCGTCGGCAGTGGAAGCGTTCGAGAGGGCCGGGGATGATGTAATCGGTGATGGACGGTCCTGCAATTTGGAATTCGGCTTGTGGGAGCCGTCCTGTGCCAGTGCACGAGGAGGAGTCTGCGGTGACAACTTTAAGGAAGACGTTTTTAGGAAACTTTTGAGTGACACCCAATGTTAGCCGAACATGTTGGTGGGGGGTGTGAGCTGGCTTGCTGGGACATATGCGAGGGTGGCTCAGCGTGGCCGGTGGTTGGATGGCGGCATGGAATTGGGTTTAGGTGCGTTACTCACCAGGCCGAGAGCCAGCGCAGACGAGCTGAGCGTCGTCCGCTACTGGTTCTCGATTATTATCTAGGCGGGACGAGTATCGTCTCAGTAAACAAGCCCAAAACTCCTCCGACGTCAGATTTTCTGGGGAAACCTGGGAAGTGGCTAGGTATACAGCAGCAACGGTCGGGCGGGCGGGACGCGACGACGCGTGTCCGACGCTGGCGGTCGGAATTTCGAAGTGAAAGGGGCCAAGGAAATAATTAAAGTGATGCTAAAGGAGCGACAAGAAGGTAAAGGGGCTCGATCTGCACAAGCGCATGGATGCGCAACAGGGCAGGCTGGCGATGGACTCGACTCGGCAGCTTGCAGCTGTAGACAGGAGACGCGAGAGTGACCGTGGTCTGGCTCGAGATGGGAGGGACCGGGTTAGGAGGAAGAGAGGGTGTCGTGGGCCGACCAGTAATGATTTTTTTGGGACTGGGAACACCTGCTTTAATGAGCCGGGCCTTGTCGCGCTCCACTACTGGACGAGCAGGCCAATCCGTAATCTTGCTGTGGGATGGATGACACCTGAAGAAGCAAACAGGGGCTGATCGTAGGAGTTTGTTGCTGTAACTTCCATGTGCTATGTAGAATTTCATATGGATAGACTAAAGATTTCAACTAAAAATTCTCCAGATCTTTTCAACTGCGAGTTGTTTTCACCTCACCTGTCTAGCTTGCCCCAGAAAAGTTAAAAAGTTTAAAAAAAAACATTGAACAGCGCGCGGCGTGCCATCAAAACGACAACCGACTGGCCACGACATTGTGCATAGGCCACGCGCATGGTTTCTCTTGGCATCAAGCAGACCGAGGGGACCCACTTTTAAACTCTCACTTCAAAGCCAATGGCATCCCGCATTCAGCTCACCTTCGAAATCTGGCAGATGAAGTGATCATGCAGTTTTATTTTGTTTTATAACGGGGTACAATCAGCATGTCTCGGTCCGTTCCGAGGACCACGGATGGGTTACCGGCCAGGCCGGCCGAGCGGGTCCTGCTTTTGTTCATCATTCCAGCGGTCAAAACTTCCCGAAACAATAGGGTCGTTCTTCTGGGACCTGGCCGTCTGTTCAGCAGTCCGCTACACTTGTACTGTACGTGGACGATGATGCATATCGGGCAGCGACTCATGCAGCCACAGTAGGGATGGTGATCTCGCCTCAAAAAATGGAATGAACACCAACAAAAAACCAACATGTTTGATGAAAATCTCAAAACCACCCCATAACCAATCATCCCATTTATAGATATACAAAAAAGCGGCAGCCACCTCACCACGCCTGAATTCATACCCAGTCTCAAATATCTTGAAACAAACCATGGCACTAGGTTGTTACATACCCGAGTCCGCCGATGCCATTGTCACTTACACCACCCATCCCAAGCATATTTTCAAGTCCCACGCCTCCCGAACTCCCGACTTAAACATCACAAAAGAAATCGAAATTCTCATCCGAACTAACCAACACCGACTCCGGCGGCGCCTGCTCCTGTCCCTGCCTCTGTCCACCATCATCACCACCCTGCTGCGGCGGCGGTGGTTGTTGTTGCTGCTCATCCGCCCCATCAAAAGATCTATTCGCCGCCGACAGCGCCGCACTCTTGCATTGTTCTACAAGAATTCTCCGTTAGCCTTCCACCATTTCCATTTTCATCTCATCTCATCATATCACAACGCCCACCAACAATACCCCAGTGTTAAGTTGTATGTATGTAAAACTCACCCATCTGCCCATCACACTCCCCCACCGTCAGCTCCCCCTCCCTCTGGCCCCCCTCATTCGCAACCTTTGCGCACGCGTTCTTCTGGTTGTCGCAAGCCCTGTTACTCGCCGTCTCAAAATCCGGGAACGTATCCCCCTCCACCGCAAACGGCCTATCCGGGTCCCCAGAGTTTGTAATCGCTGGGGCGGTGGCTCCCCCTAGGGCGGAGGTGAAGACTTGGAGGTTTGCCGCCTGCCGAGGCATCAACACCACGGGTAAGGTGCTGGTGAGGTTCTGAAGTTGCTGTTCAACATTGAACCTCCGGACGGCAGAGTGGAGGGCGAAGTGATCGATTTTGTGGTAGTGGGAGTCGCGATTGATGATTTGACCCGAAGGGGGGGGGTTGGTGGCGAGGAGGGTGGAGGATGTGGTGCTTATGGCGAAGGAGACGAGGGAAAGAGAGGGCCGCATTGTGAAAGGATGTAAAAAGAATTTTAAAATAAAAAATAAATAAATAAAAAGTAAATTCTACAACAAATACGTGGTATTCGGGAATGAGGCACAAAAAACCACCATCACCTGGATGGCTTGTGAAGGGAAAAAAATGAGAGGACGAAGTGAAACTTCAAGTTATCCTAACAACAAGATCAAAAACCCAGATCTCAATATTCCAAAAGGACGGCCAGCAAAAAGATAATAAATGACAGAAGAATACAAATACGCTTACCCCGCGCATGGAACTATTCCCACCCCAAAAAAGAACCCCTGAAACCTGTCTGAGACAACCATGATTTACACGGCTCGGAGGCTCGAGCACACGTCCAAGAACCTCCAAACCAAGACTTTTTGGAGAGAGTCTGAGACGAACACTGATGCAAGAGGCACGTGGTGATTTGCCATTCCAAAGAAAGAAAGAACAAAAAGTTCCTAGTGGAATGCCCCTCGTATCGACGATGCCGTCATCGTTGGCGGAATTTGGGCCGAGGACTGACTCGTTATTTTGATGTTCAACATCAAAATCGGATGGCAAGTGACAGCGACATTTCTGACAAGTTCACGCGCTAGTTCTCAGGTGACAAGGCTGACAATGGAAGTTACCTCTGCTTCAGAGCTTGAATAATCGCGGAGAGCGCTCTCTCAACTTCACCTCTTCCATCTCTTTGCACCAACAAGAATCAAATGCTTCGGGAGCCGAATTTTTCGTCTTATTTGTGTGTGGGTAAGTAGGTAGTCGATATTGATATTAAACAGTAACTTTCTTCTCAACGCTATGTCGTTACTTGTTGGGCGGGAATAAAACAAGAAATAAATAAAAAAAGGAGAGTAATGAATAAACAACCCTCCCTCAGCCCGATAGCTGGCTACTAAGGAGATTTCCCAAAATCTATGCCGACCAGAACCGACCACCCGATAGAAAAATATAAAAATATAAAAGCAAAACGCTGCTTGTGATGAGCTCCCGAGCAAAACAACACATTGTCTAGTCCTTCACCATGATACATATTTGTTTTCGTTTTCATGTGGCGAGGACGAGAAACGTATGCGTCGTTCCCCACTGAGCATGCAAAGTAGTGATGATGTTGTAGTTTGTTGCAACCGTATAAAAACTCCGGGACGCTTCCCATAAATGGCAGAAATCATCGACAGGCGGAAAAGAACCGTTGGCAGAACGCGTTAGAAATTCGACGCCGTGTTCACCTGTGTTGGTGCGTGATAGCTTTCGAGTGTGCTCTGGAAGGGGGTGCGTGTGCTGGTCGAACCAATGGTGTCTGGCTTCTCGCCAACCGCGCTGTAGTCGTCCATCAAAGTATCCTGCTCTTCCTGTTGCTTCTTCTTACCCCAGATTCTCCAAGCGACAAACCCCAGACCAGCCAAAACAATAGCACCGCCGACACCAACCACCACGCCAATCACCGTGTTGCGCGTCTGCTCGGTCATGCCCGATGATTGCCCTTTGTTGTTTCCACCTTCATTGGGCAAGGGTTGCGAGGTCGAGGTGGTCACAACTTCATCAATGACTGTCGTTTCTTGTCCATCGGGATTAGTAGTCACGATGGTTCTGGTGATAGTCTGGATGTGGGTTGTGGGTTCATCGCTCTCGCCGGGCTCTGGTGCGGCGGTGGTGGACGATGAGGTAGATGAGACGGAATTGCCTGGCCGAGGCGATGTCGTCGTGCTGGTAGAAGAAGTGATGGGAGTGGATGTTTCTTCAGGGGGCGTCGGGGTCGATGATGTTGTGGGCGGTAGTGGTGTTGAACTAGTGCTTGGGGTTGGCGTTGGGGTAGCTGACGTCGATGGCGCTGGGGGCTCGTCTGGAGTGTCAGAGGCAGTGTTGGGGGGCGCATCGTCGCCGTCATCCTGTCTTCGCTGGAGAGCCCTCTCATGGCGAGCAAGTCTCGGGCTTACAAACGTAGCTTCGGCGACAGAGGCTGCCGACAGCCCCAAAACGAACAGCTGAAGCGCCCTTCTGATATGCATCGTGACTGACTGAGTCGGTGATAACCAAAGCAGGTAGTCTTTGTTTTCACCAGAATGAAGCGCTTCTGGGAAAAGAGGGTCGTTTTCCCAGCGATGCTGTGTCCTTTCAAAATTAGTCTCGTGTGAGGTGACGGTTTCGAATGAAATTGCCAAGGCGCGACCGAGACCGTTACAAAGCCGTCAAATGTGAGCGAAATGAAAGGCCGTACGGTCCGGTACTCTAGGTATCTTGACAAAACTTTGTAGAAGCGGCGGTTGTATGTGTCAAATTAGAAATAACGTGGTAAAACGTGGTAGAAACGAGAGTGAGTGAAAGCGAAAGGGGAAACGAATGAATTTGAGATTTGGCGAGAGAAGAAAAGGTTGTGTGGCACTGCTTGGGTTCCAGGTTGCGTGGACAAGCCCAGGATCCCGCAAAATGGTGACAGGGGTTGCTTCTTCGGGAGGCGGGCCCCTTTCGTTCTTCGTATCCCCCCTTGGGACTGGACGGGCAGGTGGCCTCCACTTCAAGGCGACCTCACATCAGCAACCAACAAAGAAACAGCACAAGGGCAATCAGATTAGGTGACGAGGATCGGAAAGAAGGGTCTTTTTTACATTGCTTGTTCAATTTCGAAGCCTGAACAACAGCAGAGAACATAATAACATCCTCTCCTTTTGTGCAACCAAATGGTTTTGTTATGCAGTTTTCCGATATCCTCCCATCGTATTGGTTCAATGTGGCGCCCTTTAAAGCCAGCCAGCCGCTGTGAACGACTTCCGCAACACATGATTGGCCGGGGCCGTTTCTTCAGGGGAAGAAGCGGGCTCGCACAGCCACTGGACCTGACCATTCGCAACCGCCCCGACATATTTTGCTGCCGATGCAAAGCATCGGCCATGCGGAGTGTAGGTAAGGTACAGTACAGGATACACAATCCAGCAAAGAAGAGGCCTTTTTTTTTTTTTTTTTTTTTACAGTTTTTCCAGCGTTTGTTTGCCGCCATCTGGCAAGAGAATCTCAAAGAACAAGGCACTGCCGAGGGAGCGCCGTTAGAGATTCTCCGCCAAATGCCGACCATCCCATCTGATCCACCAAAAATAACAGTTCGCTAGTGGTTTAGTTTTGACAGGCGCTGGGGGATGACTGACCACCAGCGCCGGATTTCATGCGGAGGAATCAAGATCGAAGACCCAACCCCACCGACCCTTGACGCATAAATCTCTGTTTGCTGTTTTTCTCTGTACGACGATCATCTCACGCCTTGGAATGGGGGCTGGGATCGACCGCGGTGTTTTGGTGCTGGGTGGTCGTTGTTTTTCAGGGTCGTTGTGATACCAGGGATTTCCTGGTCTCGGATGCCACGGTCTGCCGTCATCCCATCTACCCTTCTTGGCAGGTTTGGACGAAAACCAGTTCACGTCATTCGACAACATCTTGCATTTGCGTCCTGCAGTATTGACCCTAGAATGGACCTTTATGGCGCAAGCGGCGTTCTCTGCGACCGGTTATCTGATGGAAAGTTCCAGTCTTGGTTTGGAGTCTGGTGAGTTTGTTCAGTGGTGAAGTGGTAAGAGGAGAGCAAAGAAACTCCATCACTCATATGCTGAGATGCGCTCACAGTCTGTGATCTGTCGAACCCTGGGCCAATGACGTTTGTTAGACTGAGCTGTCTTGAGCCGGACGATGTAACCCATCTCTGCCCGTGGCCGTGCGAGAATGGTCCGAATGACAGAGAACCGCAGGAACATTTCTGCAGTCGAAAGTCCAGAAGGTTCGAGGGATTTAAATCAGTCCTTGTGAGATATGAGCCCATGGTCTGCATCACGCGGTTAGTCTCCCGGAGTGTAGTGCAGGACTAAATTTCTGATGCCAAAGCTACCTTATCTATGCTTGCGTAGCATCTTCGCATGATGAATCTCGATACCTAACTTTCGGTTGAGGTGCTCCCTCGACAACCTGGTCAGTGCCCTTATCTCGAAGCTTGATACTTTAATGTGCCATCTAACCACTAGACCTGCAAGTTCATGAAAGGTCTTGCTAAGCTTCAAAGTAAATCTGTCTTACTGTCTTGGTGTTGGCCGACTGAATACCTATACCGAAACCCAAAGGATTCACACGGCGGGTTAGAGACAACATCAAGCACTGAAATTATACCTGAGTACGCCTATCTGTTGAGTTTCTTGTCTTCAAGTTTAGTTATGACATATGTGCCTTGGAGTTGAGTGTTGAGAGGGAGCCAGAGTAGGCAAACCGCCAATATTGTCTCACCCATAGCTCACGATAAAAGAGCTCGAACACGACCCAAACTCCCGCGGATAGTCAAGCACGAAAGTCCACTTCTGAGTTTTCAGTTCGTCGTGTTGCGCAAGTACGCATGTTTGCTCGCTCAAAGCACCAACACCAAGGCCTCCAGGACGCACCTCTGCTTCCACGATGCAGTTTCCATGATCTCGAAGTACTATTCTGCTCTGGACTTACGTGATACCTCTGTGATGTACCTCAATCGGTCCTATAGAAGCTGGAGAGCTTGAAGATGCGGTAAACAACTTCAGCTAGGTGAGGTTACTCATATCATTATCTGTTTTGTCTGTGCAAAGACCTGCTCACCTAGACGCCAGCAGGATGAGAGTGCTAGTTTCAAGGCATGATAGCCCCTGTCATTTTGAAACAATGATGAGAAGCTCTCGTTTAAAAATGCCGAGTAGCTCGCTACAGACAACGCAAAGTCGCCTGGCCGAGGCTGCTGTTGGTCGATCTGTGCGGATAAATGGACGGGAATTCGGGTACAAGTGATTGATTTACCACGAAAGCAGAGAGACGATCCTCGCTGAGAGATAACATGATATCTAGGTAAGCAAGCGAACTTCTTCGACTCTGTGACTGATGGGATGTCTTCTCAACGAGACTTGCGTCAAAGACCCGAGAGGTGGGAATGTGCGAGAACAGTAAAGAGCCCCTGGCGGCTACTTGAGGTTGCTGTTTTCTTATTTTGAAGCACGTCAAAAGTAGGTAAGCTTGCCTGCTCTCCGCAATGACACAGACGAAATATGCTGTCTGGGCGATTATCGACATTCATTTCCCGGTGATCTTGAGGCACAGGGCGAACCTAGCCCACCTGTAGCTTCTGATGGCAATTTCAATGTGTCTGGTGCAGTAACCTGTCACGCCGCGATACTCTGCTTCATAGTGAATTCTTACATAGACAGGGGATATCGGCGAGCGATGATATTTCTGAAGGAATCCAGAGGCTAGATATGGACATGATCGCACCGGGCCACGGCACTGTCAAGCACAATGTGCGAAAGCTCCAGAAAGGCGCTAGTATGAAAAAAAGAAAAAGAAAAATAAAAATAAAAAGAAAAAGAAAAAGAACCACCGGTCTGATCTATCCCCCGGGCCAACAACTCGAACATAGGAGTTACAGCAACCAGGAAATCGACGTTTACTGCAGAGAGCGCCCACTTCAGGAGTTGAACCTGCAGTGCTGTGAACCTCAGCGGTGGTGTTTGCAGAGCAAGGCAACCATACCGCTTGGCCGAACACTGTGGTGATTGATTTGTTGTCGGAAGGATCTGTCGAGACTTGTTTTTTTTACCAACGGGGGGCTGGTGTGGAGAATCGTTTCAGGAAGGCAGCTTTGTGGTGGTCCAAGCAGTCGACGAGGTGGTTCAAGCTTCGAATCTTCAACAGAAGTTGCTCTACGGTCCATGCTTCTATCGACAGTGACAAGATGGACTTGAATGACATTTAATCTTCAGTAATAATGGCATAATGCTGTTGTAACGTTGATCTTTCTTATAGTCTAAATGCTCTTGGTCTATCCAGTCGCCATGTCTCGCCTCCTAATGGCGACGGTCATTGACCACTGAAGACCTAAACTTACAACGACCCCTCCCATCAACATGTGAGCTCCTGGTGTATCTTCTTATTAGGTATGTCTGACCTTTCTGTCTTGCACCGACGACCGATTAAGCATGCTAGAGGCATGTCCATCCCATGGCGTTTGCATACCACGCTGGATAAGGACGTAGTCAAGTGGTTGTAGCCCGACCATCATCACTGGCAACTCGTTTAACTGTATGGTTGGTAATGTCTGTGATGGAAACTTGGTTATCAGGACATCAGACTGATCGAGACCAAGCGTCCTCTTTTTGAAGCTGTTGAGAGCACAACGGTCTACAGAGGCCTACTCTGTGCAGATAGATTGAACCTTGTTGAATTTCCTTTCCAGGGCTAGATCCATCATGCTATCCCTCGCTTACAGGACAGCTTTACCAAGCAATAGGCTGGCTGAACACTGAAATCTCTTCCGAGTTCCGTCGGGGAGCAGCGGTGTGACCTCACGGTCGAGAGAAATTGGATCAAGCAAATATCAAACATGCGTGGCCAGGGCAACAGTCGGGGGACGACATGAATTCAGTCTTCATTGGTTATTTTTCCATCACCACGTCTCCAGGTGAGTGTGTCGCCATCCTGTTGGAGGCTCCCAGTTATATGCTTCCTGCCAGACAGTTTACAGTGGCAACAACCCCAGCCCGGCAGGTCGTCCCGTTGTTCCAGCACCCCTTATTTGGATGTGCTCCACCTTAGGCAGCGAGGTCTTGGTCCTGACGTGCTTGGACGGGGACCGAGGCACTCCAGAACTCGGCGTGCTCGGCCTGAGAAAACATCTCTGTGTTTGTCTATTTTGTCAAGTGCTTGAGATGCTGGGTCCTTGTGTCTTTTATTGACCTGAGGATCGGCGGCAATGGCGGGTTGTGCACAAGGCGGCTATTGGCTAGCTGTTCGAAAGATGGAGTGAAAACTACATTGCGGACGAAATCCGGAACTTTCAGCATTGTTTCGCTACCAGTTTATCCAGAGGGGAAAGAGGCTATTTCCGGTGCATCCCTCCCAGCACACAGAAGTGACAAAACAGCCTCGCCTGGGCAGGTTTACAACGTTGTTGATGACAGCCTTAATTGCGCTTTTATTATGGCAGCCGTGTAACAATGAAGTCTGACGACAGGGCCGAAATGACATGATTGGGGGTGAGCGGGATGCAGGGGCGTTTACGCCTCCAGGGTCGGTGGTGTGTGGCTGCAAGGATTGGGCGGCTGCACCGGACGCGCTTTCCGTCCGGTCCCACAAAAACGGTGCAGCTGAGAGAAGCCACCAACGTTGACAGACGGGTACCTGACATGAGATTCCATCTTGCCTCACCCATCACCAGGCTCTGGAAATCCCTTTCTGAAATCTCGATGCCACAGACTGGATGCTTATTTCAATATCTGACAGATATCATTAGTTTGGTGAGTTCGGGATGAAGTTGAGAGAGGATCCGGTCTGTGCTTGCCAAGGCACGTCAAGCTCTTCGGTTCTCAAAGATGGTGGAATCCACATGCCAGGCTCCCAGGCTGGCCGCGGCGATCAGCGCAGAGCCTCACCTAAAAAGTACCAAAAGAGGAAATGATTACACATAAACCGCAAGGCCTGAAGATATCTCTGGTATCGAAAACTACCCAACTGTTGAATGTGTCGCCAGATCTTTTGACCTGCAGGTACAGCAACTTGGCTTTTCGATGGAGAGAATTTCGGCATCCTTCAATCCCCCAAATTATTTCCCAAATAGTTTCTTGCTCAACAGCCAACGAGGGTGGGGAAGTTCACACAAAAACCCCGTTCCAATTCTGAAGCCCGGGCGCTAGCAACTTGAGTCAGCCCGGTAAGGAGCACAAGGTCCTCGCAGCAGCAAAACCCAAGGAATTCCATCTGCTTTCGGCATGGCGTGCTCTCAAACGGGGGGTCACGGCTGCTGCCCCCGCACGCATGCAGAACCCAACATCCTCTTGGCAGGGGCTCCTTCTGTTTTGGGGCACATTATTGAAATTGAACAAGTCAAAGCCTGCTAGTGAAAGGGTCTGGCCTGGTGTTCCATTCACGCGGTACCTGCAGGTACTACTATAGTACACGATATGCTGCATCTTTGAGTGCTCAGTACGAGATCCGTCTTCTCAGATTCAGAGGGAAAACCAAAGTGTGTTGTTGGACGAAGCTAACCATGTGTGACAGGATCATATTCTCTTTCTGTCATCAACAATGATGGACAAACTTCTAGAAGATATCGCCGCCCGCCAGTATCGCCGCACCGAGTGCGATGTATTTCGGACAGCGCGCGCCTGGGATCTAGCTAGGGTTGCCATGCATGTGCTCTTTTCCCACCCACACACTATTCCTTGCTCCCGTCCTCATCCTTGCGGAGACCGACCCGGACGACTGGCTGAGCGCCAGATCTGAACCGAGTGTTGGGCGACGGAAGATTGATGCAGAAGGAATCCCACGATCCTGGAGCCATGCCGAGTTGGGACGGAGGAGGCATCAAAAAGGGCGCGCCGCCCACTTTCGGGCGAAGAATTTCGCCTTCACGTCTCTTGGTCCTCTTCAAGTCAACTCTAGACGGCGGCGTGCTTTTTCAGCCGTGCAAACATCTTGTTTGCGTCCTTTCGTTGTGCTATCACAGCACCATCCACTCCTTACTACGGTCATCCGTGACCAGACACTCTTTTTGTTTACACGCATATTTCGTGTTATTATTAATCACTTAACCTCCATAATGTTCACCAAGACTCTCGCCGTTGCCGCCCTGGCCGCGGTTCCCGCCCTGGCTGCCCCCGAAGTCAACGTCTACTGGGGCCAGACAGCCGGCGCAAGACTTGCCACTTACTGTGATGCTCCCGGGTTTGAATATGTCACAGTTGGTTTTATCAACAAGTCCCCCAGCCAAGACGCCTCAGATGCCAAATGGCCTGGTACGAATTTCGGAAGCCAATGCGATGGAGTGTACTACAAACACAACGGTATCAACACCAACATCCAGAGCGACTGCGGGAAGATTGCTGCCGATATCAGGTACTGCCAAAAGAAAGGCAAGAAGGTCCTCATCTCCATCGGTGGAGAGTGGAAGACGACAGCCAACTACGACCTCAGCAACGAAGCTGAAGGAGTTCGCTTTGCCGCCTTCATGTGGCAAGCCTTCGGTCCCTACAACTCTGCATCCGCCGCTCCAAGACCTTTTGACGATTACTACCTCAATGCCGAAGAAGGCGAGGAGCACTTTGTCTTTGATGGTTTTGACTTCGATCTTGAGAAGAGTTATAGTAAGTCGATCTTCTATTGAAGGACAACCTGAAACACTTGCTGACCATTTGGTAAAGACGCAAACGAGTCAAAGGGCTACATCGCCATGATTAGCCGCCTGCGCCAGTACATCGAGTCGCCCTCCAACAGCCGCCAATTTCTGATCACTGCCGCTCCTGAATGCCCTCTGAATGATCCGTGGTTCAAGATGAAGCATATTATCAAGAACAGCAAGTTTGACCTTCTGTTTGTTCAGTTTTACAACAACGCACAATGCCACGGTGTTAACAACAATAACTTTGATGCCTGGGCTCAACATCTTCAAGGCACCGCCAGCAAAGACGCCAAGATCTTCCTTGGATTGCCTGGGAGTCTTGGTGCTGTTAAAGATCGTACCGATGCTGGCTACCTCACGCCTAACCAGCTCAGAACTGTGATCAACAAGTTCAAAAACAGGGCCTCATTCGGTGGTGTGATGATCTATGATGCTACGTATGGCGCGGGCAATATCGTTCCGGGCACCAACCCGGCTGGCTTGAACTACTATCAGTATGCTCGCAGTCTTCTGGGTGGTTATACCCACAACCCCAGCACCCCATCGACTCCAACGCCCACCATTTGTGTCCGCGAATATACCATCAAGGCTGGCGACAGCTGCTGGCAGATTGCTGCGCGTGCTGGTCTTGATCTCAATGACTTCTATGCCATCAACCAAGGTATCAATTGCGGTAACCTCGGACTTGGACAGAAGGTGTGCATCAAGTTTGGTGTCCCGAAGCCCACCAGCTCTGCCACAACTGTTAGCAGCACTACCATCAGCACTATTATCTCTTCTACCGAGACTAGCACCACTGAGTCCAGCACTATCTCCTCCACCGAGACTAGCACCACGGAATCTGTCACTGAGTCCGCCACTGCTAGCGAGACTGAGACGATCACCGCCAGCGAGACTGCCAGCGCTACCGAGACTGTCAGTGAAACTGTCAGCGAGACTGAGACTGCCACCGAGTCCGCTACCGAGACTGCCACCGAGTCTGTCACCGAGACTGCCACCGAGTCTGTCACCGAGACTGCCACTGCTAGCGAGACCGAGACTGCCACCGAGACTGCTAGCGAGTCCGTTACCGAGACTGCCACCGAGACCGCCACTGCTAGCGAGACCGAGACTGCCACCGAGACTGCTAGCGAGTCCGTTACCGAGACTGTCACCGAGACTGCCACCGAGACCGCCACTGCTAGCGAGACCGAGACTGCCACCGAGACCGCCACTGCTAGCGAGTCCGTTACCGAGACTGCCACCGAGACTGCCACCGAGACCGCCACTGCTAGCGAGACCGAGACTGCCACCGAGTCTGTCACCGAGACTGCCACTGCTAGTGAGACCGAGACTGCTAGCGAGTCCGTTATCGAGACTGCCACTGCTAGCGAGACCGAGACTGCCACTGCTAGTGAGACCGAGACTGTCACCGAGACTGCTAGCGAGTCCGTTATCGAGACTGCCACTGCTAGCGAGACCGAGACTGCCACCGAGTCCGTTGCCGAGACTGCCACTGCTAGCGAGACCGAGACTGCCACCGAGACTGCCACTGCTAGCGAGACCGAGACTATCACTGCCAGCGCTACTCTCACCGAGACTGCCACTGCTACCGAGACTGCCAGCGAGACTGAGAGCTACTGCGAGGATGATGAGACCACTACCAGCGAGACTGCTACCTTCAGTGAAACTTTCACGCTCAGCGAAACTGTCAGCGAGACGGCCACCGCTAGCGAGACCGACGTCGTCACGACCAGCACCATCGACAGCATTACCGCCAGCCCTACCATCACCGCCAGCGAGACCGAGACAGCCACTGCCAGCGAGACCGAGAGCTACTGCGAGGATGATGAGACCACTGAAACTGTAACCACCAGTGCCACTGCTAGCGAGACTGAGACTATCACCGCCAGTGGAAGCGCTACTGTTATTGCCAGCGAAACTGAGACGGAGTCTGCTACTGAAACTCTTACTGCCAGCGAAACCGAATCTGCCACTGAGACAGCTACCGCCACTGAGTCTGCCACTGAGTCCGTTACCGAGTCCGCTACTGCTAGCGAGACCGAGTCTGTCACCACCAGCGAGACTGAATCTGTTACTGAGACAGCTACCGCCACTGAGTCTGCCACTGAGTCCGTTACCGAGTCCGCTACTGTTAGCGAGACCGAGTCTGCCAGCGCCAGTGAGACAACCACTGATGGCCCCGTCATCACCCCCTCGCAGAGCTTCACCACCTCCACAATCTACTCCACCACCACCTTCACCGTCACCTCGTGCGAACCCTCCGTCACCAGCTGCCCCGGCCGCGTCGTCACCAAGACCATCGCTATCGGCACCACCGTCTGCCCCGTGACCACCACCGACGCTCCCGTTGTGACCTCCATCCCTGCCGGTTACACCACCTCGACCATCTACTCCACCAAGACTCTCACTCTTACCTCGTGCGCTCCCACCGTCACCAACTGCCCGGCCGGCAGCACCACCACGGTTGTCGTCCCTATCGGCACGACTGTCTGCCCCATCTCCGAGGTCGAGGCCACCTCCACTCCCGTGCCTGTTGCCGAGACTTCTTCCAAGCCAGTAATCAAGGTCATCACTGAGCTCCCCGAGGACAATGAGGTGGAGGTTCCTGCTACTTCGACCATCTTCCAGCAGTTGACTACTATCATCACCGTCCCCAAGCCCGATGTCACTGCTACCTCCAAGCCTGCCGTCGGTGGCGAGGAGGGTCCGGGTGGTAATGGTGGTGGCGTTGTCAAGCCTACTCCCTCGGGTGGGTTCCCGTACAGCAGTGGTGGGTATGTCAAACCTAGCGCTTCGGCTACGCAGCCTGTGACTGCTGGCGCGGGGAGAAATGGGGTTGTGATGGGGGGTGTTTTGGTTGCCGCTCTTGTTCTTGCGTTTTAAGTAACAGGAACAAGGGGGGAGGGGGTGGTGTTTTGAGGAAGAGTTTCTTTTGTCAGATAGCCTGCATGAATATAATGTTTCTTTTCTTCTTTTTGACAACTGTATTTATGTAGGCGGAGGGCGGCTTTTTGTTGGATATTCAAAGGAGAGTGCAAAAGGGGTAGGGTAGTTTCATTGATTAAGATTGTGGTTGTTGTTGTTACTGTTGTGTATATGCTTTCGATATCTTTTTACATTTGCTTGCTTGGTGTGGGTTGTCCATTGGTTTGTACATCTCTGATTTTTACCCAAGTGTGAGACTGTTATGTGTGAAGTTATGAAAATAGAGCGAGAAAGGGGGAGTTTGCACCTAGGTGAAAACGTATACGACGCTACATTAACACCTCTTTTGAGGTTACCCAACGTCATTTTCACTGGGATTTACTGGGCTGTATACTATCAATGTTTTTATTTTATGCCTTTTAGAGTTGGGCAAATTGGCTCTTGCGTCTTGGTCGGGCAAGAGAAATAGTATATTGAATGGGTGTATGTGAGTTATCGGTACGGATCTCGCTCGCGATCAATGGTCACGACATTGTCACCTGCTATTCCCTCCATGTCGTGTTCTGGTTGTTCACGAGTGACCATGAGAAAAAAATAAAAAACCAAGTTCATGTTGTGCGCCTCCACCTCGGTGAGCAAACTGAAAGACAGCGCAAGAAACAAAAACGGCTTCTTCCAGCCAATGACATTGTAATGATCCCCACGAATGCTAATGCCCGACTGTTGTGTAACACTTCCATTTTTTTCTTTCTGACTTTTCTTTTTTGTTCCAAGGAAGGAACAGAGACCCGGGATAAGCAGTGGTGGGTTCACAAACGATGGTGGCGTTAAGATGCGAGTGCACACCGACGGATATCGGCTCGCTTGATTCGGTATGAAGTGGGTGTGTGTGTGTGTGTGTGTGTGTGTGTGTGTGTGTGTGGCTTTGGGTCCTGGGGTTGGTTTCTCCGATTTCTTGGGACAGCCTTCCTTGGGAGTTTGGGAGATTGAAGTCTTGGGAGGAGAAATTGTGATGATTACAAAACCACACGCAGTGATCCTCAAAAAGTTGATGGAAGTTATCTAACAGTGAGAGGAAGTTTCATTTGATACTTTTGAAATAGAAGATAACCTAAAAGAGAGTTGATCAGGCTTAATGTCGGTGATGAAACCTAGCTACGTTTGGTGATAAAATGAGTATAGTGTATAAGCAGGTGGCGGTATTGTTTGGGAAAAAAACCCCCCAAAAAACAAAAGAAAAGAAAAAAAGATCTTGGGCTTTTCTTGTCAGCGAAGCGCCTTCGAAAGAACACCCGTGGACAGATAAATGTGTGGGGGATTTGGAATGCACAGTTGGAAAAACACTCGATTGGATGTTGATGATCCAGTGGTTTGTCACGTCACAAGAGCGAGAAAAAAAAATAGGGGGGTGTCATTGGGGATGTGGTTATTGGCCGGTTTCATTTACTTGTTCGGAATCCCGGGGGAGTGGTAACCGGTCGAAAAGAAAGTTTGCCCCGCCGGCCCTCTACCGTAGGTAGCTGAATAAACTGTTGGTCAGAGGAACGAGAATTTGACGAGCACCTGTCTGGGAAATAAGAAGCCGGAAATATCGAGCGTGATAGACACGGCTGGTGTGGCGGTTGATGATCGGCTCTCTGGAAGATGTGGTTGATGTTGGCTGTAATACTGTCATCCAGCTTGTGCAATCAGCCACCCACATCGGCAGGCTGCCCTCCCCCGCGTTCCCGTGATGGGAATATTGGGACTCTGGAAAAGCTTTCAGCTTTCAACTGAGCTTCCATGCTGCTGATAGGCTTCCATGCTTGCTGTCACACCCAAATCCACGTGTTCTGGAATTCCAGATTTCGCGGGCGGGCAGAGGCAGACCCGCTGTAGTTGAAGGCGCTAGGCGCTATTTTAGTGCTACATGCTCGAAGGCTTCCACCCACTCTGGCGGGCTGAAAGGTGCCAAGCCCGCCCGCCGAGCTGAGTAGTGCTGAGGTACCCGCCACCAAAAGCTAACCAAGAGCTGCAGGAGTGTCTCATCTTTGCGCGTGGTCTAGATTCGCAAGTCTGATTCCATCACCTCCAAATCTAGAGGCCAGGCGCCGCCAGCAGAGGGTTCCAGCTTGTCTTTCTTTTTCCTGCACGCTGTACGCTGCGACAATACAATCTAGATTTCCCACTTCACAGATTCTCACTCGCTCGCAGTCCTACCGTGGTTTTACATACTCGTACTCACCCATCTTCCCGTCCGCGTCATCCAACCTCGCTCGCGCGACATACCTATCCCCTCGACCCCTTCTTCGCTTCCTGGGTTCGCCTTGCCCTCTTTCAAGCTTCCCAATGCCCTCTTCTACGAGGTCATTACTTCATGATGGCCACGATCGAGCCAAGGTTAATACACCTCCTCAATAACTCCCAAACCCCCGATCTTCCTCCGATACAAAGCCTGCCCCTGGACGTCTCGGCCGAACAGTCGCAGTCGCTCTCGTTGCCCCCGCTCGAACCAGATATCAGCCAGAGAGGGGATCGAAATGGTCCAAACCAGATACCACCGATTTCAACCGTTAGCAGCAACACACAACTTCCAGGGATCGGTTCGTTGACCGAAGATCCTTCGTCTCTCCTCGACAACCCAAATCAACTGACCGCGTCGGCCCGCCCTCTTCACCTCCTGCTTGGCGAACCAGAATCGGCCGCCCCGTTGCCTTTTTCACTTCGCAGGATCGTCGATGATGTACAAGAAGCTCAGGATGATTGCTCCAACAAGAAGAGACACCGCGCACTTACAACCAAGGACGACTTTGTCCAGTTACCTCAACCCCTGAAAAAGCAGAAATCGGCACAACTCGTCCAGCGGGGCGTGGTACCACCGATCATTGCCGGCCTTCATCAACCTCCACCAAACGCCGCCGTTTTCCCACCCATCACCTCGAACCCCTATCATGATGACGAACCCTCAAACTTGGGTCTCTTCAAAGACTTCGGCAACAGTGGTGGTGTTGAAGAGCGATCTCTTCCCTTACATCTTCAGCAACATCGCCCTCGGCCACCACAACCACCACCGTCTCAGCTACAGCCGCACATCGCCTTGGAGTTAGACAAGAGTGTTGAGCTCAGGGCAAAGAGGCGGGCGACCAAACCGAGGAAAAAGTGGACGGATGAAGAGACGAATAATCTCCTGCTCGGTGTGAGCAAACACGGTGTTGGAAAGTGGACAAATATCTTGGAGGATCGAGATTTCAAATTCAACGGCCGGTCCGCGGGAGATCTCAAAGACCGATTTAGGACATGCTGCCCCGACGAGTTACGAGGGCAGCTGGTCAAAAAACGCTCAGAAAACGGGGATGCCCAGACCCCGTCATCTGAGCCAGTTCAACAAAGTGACACCACGAGACCTAAGAATGGTTTACATCTCGAAGATATACTAAGTGACGAACGACCGGGCGTCGTGGCTGCCGAGCCAGACCGGCAGTTATCATCAGCACAGCCGGACTCGGACCCACCACCCAAAGTAAGGAAGAGTAGAGCTCACAGGAAGAAAATGGAGGACTTGGTCGAGCTTGGAATCTGTGGTCCCTTCAAGAAATCACATCGCCGGGAACGACGGCCGTTTACCGATAAGGACGACAAGCAGATCCTCCATGGTCTTGAAGAGTACGGGCCATCGTGGACCAAGATTCAACGGGATCCAAAGTACAATCTGTCAAGTCGACAGCCTACCGATCTCCGTGACCGAGTCAGAAACAAGTACCCGGATGTCTACAGTCAAATCGAAAAGGGCACGCTTCAGATTGCAGCTGCCACTCGCAGGACCAACTTGCTAGAGCCATCAGTCAACACAACCATCGAGAAGTCACTTGCCTCGGCCAGCACAAATCCATTGGAACCACAGCTGAACCGATCTGGGTCCAAAGAGGAGATGACACGGTGGACGACAGCCTCGAGCTACTACGAGTCGACAGAATCTCTGCCTGGTCTCACTGATGTTTTCGATATCAATAACGAGACTAGTTCGGGGATCAACATTGGGCGACTTCTACTAGACGACCCTCAGGTTGCCGGTGACCAGATGAGGCCTGACGGGATGTCCAGTAGTGCTTCGCCAGCAGCAGATCCTCGCTCATCACAGCATAGGTGAGCTGGATAGGAGGGTGACCGTCAGTTGCGGGACCAGAACTCCCCCTATGTGTGTATCAATGTTTTTATTTTATGGAGTCTTCGTTCGGTGTTTGGGTTCAAATGCCTGCTTTGGAATAGATTGAGGATATACATACCTGTCGTTACCAGACCCTCGGAAATTTTTGTTTCAGGTTTTTCCTTTCTTTTTCCCTTTTTTTTTTTTTTGCTTTTTGGCTACTTGCCTCTCTCTGCTTCTCACTTGTTTTCTGATATCACTATCTATCTGCTTTAGGATTCAGCGATACCTCTATACAGCGGCGCCGTCCCGCTGTGGACAGATAAACAAAGCATATCACAGCTACTACCCTTACAGGTTTAGAAGAAGAGAGCAATCTCTGGGCTGCCTTGGGCGGAAGGGAAGCATTATCTTGACTTGTTTTTCCTTTTAATCAAGGGTAGGCTAGGTTCGTCTTTGACTACGTTTGTTCTAGCATTTGTAGCTACACTACTCCCATGGCTTCGATCAGTCTTTGCTAGCTGCTTGCATTCTTGAGCTTGTTGTTGCTGCCGACAGATCGAGCTGGGTTGTGTTTGTGTGGGAGAAAAATCGAAGTTTGAGTATTTTCAGGGAGATTACCCTGTAAATGGGACAAGCTGATTTCTCGCATGTTCAGTGCTGGCTGCTATTGCTGGCATGTCTCCAACAAGGGATGTGAAGGTGATGATGATCTGGTCGGGGGAAACCCTAACCCGCCAAATTACGGTATGTAGGTGAACAGAGATACCCACTTTTCGGGCTGAGCACAGGCCATGCTTTCTGCCAGGCTCCACCGCTTTCTGTCCCCACCAAATTCGCTAGGGTTTCCGAGCCACAAATTTATTTTCCATTGATTTGGTGCTTCTTCCCACTTCGCGATCTTTGATTCCGTTTTCCTTCGACCAGCACATCGACAACAGCCGCCAAAATGGGTAGAGGACCGTAAGTCTTCCTGGCCCCCAGCCATCATTTAGATCGGAAACGCCAGGTATCAAGGAAACAATGTCGAGAGATGTCGGGTTCTTGGAAATTGGCGGTTCATGATCCTCACCACTGCGCCGATGGGCGAATTCAATCAATCGTGAAATCTCGCGATGCTGACTCTTTGGCAATAGAAAGAAGCACCAGAAGCGCCTTAGCGCGCCCAACCACTGGCTCCTGGACAAGCTGTCCGGTGTCTATGCCCCTCGCCCATCCGCTGGTCCTCACAAGCTCCGCGACTGCATGCCCTTGATCGTCTTCGTCCGCAACAGACTCAAGTATGCGCTCAACTTCCGCGAGACCCGTGCCATCCTCATGCAGCGCCTGGTCAAGGTTGACGGCAAGGTCCGCACCGACATGACCTACCCTGCCGGCTTCATGGACGTCATCAGCATCGAGAAGACTGGCGAGAACTTCCGTCTCGTCTACGACACCAAGGGCCGCTTCACCGTCCACCGCATCGGTGACGAGGAGGCCAAGTACAAGCTCGGCAAGGTCAAGCGTGTTCAGCTCGGCCGTGGTGGTGTCCCATTCTTGGTTACGCATGATGCGAGAACGTGAGTTCTTCCGACATCTATCAGCCGTTGGACCAAGCTTTGGTTGACATCGTGTGGGCAAATTCTTTTCTCTCTCTGAAATTTTCCGCTTTAGTGTGGTGATGAGAGGGGGAGAAACCTCTGCCCCACGATTGACACACATAAGCACTGGATCTATACGGTTGGTACGTTCAATTTCTGCCCCAGGTTAGCTAACGATATTCGACAGCATCCGCTATCCCGACCCCTTGATCAAGGTCAACGACACCGTCAAGATCAACCTTGAGACTGGCAAGATTGAGGACTTCGTCAAGTTCGACACTGGTGCCATTGCCATGGTTACCGGCGGTCGCAACATGGGTCGTGTTGGTGTCATCACCCACCGTGAGCGTCACGATGGAGGCTTCAACATCGTCCATCTCAAGGACGCCATTGACAACTCGTTCGCCACCCGTGAGAGCAACGTTTTCGTCATCGGCCAGGACAAGCCCTGGGTCTCCCTGCCCAAGGGCAAGGGTGTCAAGCTCACCATTGCTGAGGAGCGTGACCGCAAGCGCGCCATTGGTGCCAACTAAATTCGCTGAGAAGTGGGTTTAGTGCTTGATGAAATAACGGGGGAAAAAAAGGGCAGCAGGGATTGGGATCGAAAAAGGATGGCGTTATCGGGATGTCACTTTAGGTTAGGCTCATGACAGCATATTGAGCCTCCTGGCTTAACTAGATACCACACTGGGTCAGGATTCGGCCCCCAATAACTGGACTGCTCTCCCGCTGAAACTTTTCTCCTGATGCCGGTGATTCTTGTATGTGATTGAATGTCTCCCTATCTTGACGACGAGACCATGATGGTGTCGACCCCCATTCCCATCCCGTGGGTTGTCCCGCGGGAGGAATCAACTTCCTGGGCCAGATCTTGTGTGCGTTCCTTGTGGTGTCATGGCGGTGAAGGATCACATCTTGCTTCCCCTGCATCATCAGCAAGCCACATGGAAAGATTGGACTGTAGTTGAAAGTTGAATACAAGCACCGGGAACCGAAAGGAAGCCCGAGAGCAGGAAAAGCAAGTTTGGTCAGCCGTCACCGTGAGAGAGATGTAGTTTGGTAGGTATGCAACCCCCCGCTCTTTTGGAACCTTGGGGACCATCATTCCGGATCAGCCGTCTTGCATGTCGTTGTTTTATAATGTGGCGTTTTGAACTGGCCCTACTGTAGGTTTGTGTCCCCATTTTTTATTTTTATTTTTTATTTTTTGGTTGTGGTTGGGGTTATGGTTGGGGTTATGGTTGGAGTTGTGGTAAGGGGAAAGTGATTGCACCTTTGATAGTGATAGGAAATAAGAAAAATAGTATGTATTTTCATGTTTCAAGAATGATACCTATTTTAAAGAGAACTAAAAAAATGGTCTTGTGTCGATTTGGAAGACAATCTTGAGAGAGGGAGAGGTTTGGGGGGGTAACGGACTAACCTTACCTACCAACCCCAGCAACTTTCTCACATCAACCAAAGTTCAAAGACAGGTTTTGAGCAGTCCCCCTTTCCCAAAGAGTTTGGCGAAAACCAGTGGATGGGAATGGCAGGGAGGGATGGCGCGGAAAGGAAGGAGAGGGGCCGTTGATACTCGAGATTGAAGTACCTTGCTGGCTTTGCAGACTTTCAATTGTTAAATGGGCAAGGACGGAAAAGGCAAGTCTTTGAGAGTGTCTGCGTTTTGAGTCGAGACAAGTTGGTGTCGGTCCATTGTGTAGCTGTTCAGTTCCCCCCTTTCCCAACAATATTGACATTGAAGAGTCATGGTTTTCTCACCGGCTTGGAGGGGACGAGTATGCAGTGTGCTTTTCGGGGATACTCCCCCCTCAGATGCTAGGTAACTGAAGCTGTTGGAAAAAAAGAAAGAAAACTTTATTGTCTGCCAAGTCTATGCGATATATGTACATATACGTTTCAGAAAGTTACCGATGCTCCTCTAGTGTACCCCCAAAATATGCGTAATATGTACCTCGTGATACCAAAAAAAAAAAAAAAAAAACATGATGGTTTTGCGGGGAAGAGCTTGGGGCTTTTTGACAGGTCTGCTTCCATAGTGTCCACAAGTCCCTAGATATGTTGAGCAACCTGTAAGTGCCGAACGTAGTATTACGATTTGGTAAGCCCGGTCCTGCTGATTCGACGAGCCATACCGTTCACTTTGTTTGTCTGCGAGTAAGCAAGGGAAGACATTAGAAAGTAGCTAGAGAACCACAAGTTAGTTCCGGAAGAAAAGCAAACAACCAGGCGGTATCGTCCAAGAATAAGGCCCCAGCCAACAACATAGACCGTAATAGACGGCCACCCACCCCCACACGCACAGAAGCATCGAGCCGGGTGTAGGTGCAGACGATCTTGGGCTTAGCATCGATGCCTGCACCTCAGACTGAGGTCACGAGACAAGGTGAGATTTTCACCTGCATGTTGAGCTTTTCGTGGGCCCCGTCACCAGTTTCATGCTTGGCTGAGGTCGACAACTGGTCGACAGGTTCCGGGTCCTTCGTTTATCTCCTTGGCGATTACTTCCCTCTAGTCCACAGACATGAATAGGAAGTATTGGGGAAGTCTTGTCTTGTCCAGGCTCATTCACCGAGCAGCGTGACATTAAAAAGCCCAGGAATGTGGAGTTGGACCCGTAATGTTCTGTATCATTGGCGGTCCAGAGCGGCGAACTTTGCACTCACAGCTATTCAGGGGTTGATGTTCGACATCTTGTCTTCGTTTCTTGCCTCACCCTGACCTGCCACCACGTTCCACCGCAGCGCTTGACAGCGCTTCGTTGAGGAGACGAGGACCAGTTACGTTCCCATAATCGGACGCCACCGCATCTTGGAGGGAGGTCGGAATAGTCGGTCAGAGCTTGCCGAGTGCCGCTTCGCCGCTCTTTTTCCTTTCTTATTTCCTGCTTCCGACTTTGTGGTCGGGACGAATTCTCCGCGGCTTGACATTGGAAGTGGTATTTTGTATCCGATGGTACGCAGCATCCGGGATTGAAGGTAGAAATTGCCCACACATGTGGTGAACCCCGAACCCCACCCTCTGTACTCTCTTCTTCCTCGTCTCTTGTCGAGCTTTGCTGGATCAATGCGAGCAGTGGGCACGTGGACCGGTGCACATCTCCCATTCATTGGCTTCCACAGGCAAGACGCGTACGTACACGGTACTCTTTTAAAAGGAGGGGGGCCACTCACCGTCACGTTGCAGGGCCAAGCAAGGTTGTTAGACGAGAGAATCCTCCTAGATGCAAGCTTTCTGTGCCTTGCAGCGCCGAGATGGCTGGTCGTTGAGCTGAGGGCGACAGGAGGGTTGACAAAACTTGCTGAGGGGATTTCCGTCGGGCGTGGGGGTGGTTGATAAAGGACGGGATGGCAGTAACCCAGGCCTGCCATTCACTTTCAACGTCTTGCGTGTCGTCTGTTCAGGCTGAGATGCGTCATATGGCAACACCACCAGTGGCAGCTGAGAGAGGACCGTGGAGGCTCTTGAAGTTGGTTCCGGCAGGCAATATTGAGGCACGAGACGTGGACAGACCCCTCTTGTGAAACATGTGAAATACCTCTGAAGTTGACGGCTCCAATAGGTAGGTTTCATTGACGCAAAGACGAGGAAGGCCTCTGAAAAGTACGATCGGTTGGTCGGGCCACGCAGGTTACATGCATGCTTGATCAGCCCCTCTTTGAAGTTGGGGTTCGATAAAGATTCGTGAGCGTAAAAAGTCCGCCTGCTCTCAGCGTTCTGGCGTTTGTGGGAAGGCCAAGGATTATCAGATAGTGGTCTCATAATGATATGAGATCTGATCAGTTTTTGGCTCTCAAGGAAGAAGACTTTCCGTCCAGCTTGGAGAATCTGGATGACAATTAAGACACCCTGGCCATCAAGGTGCGGCCGGTATTAATACAAAACGTTCATAGTGGGGCAAGAAAGGACCCAGCATCGTGGCTTGGCATCGGACGACAGAAGGCCGAGATTGGGCCCTTTCTCCCAACAGACCTTCGACAGATCTTCTCCAGGCGTTCCACTGCAGCTACCCGGAATTTAGAGCTGGCCATCGAGCCGCTCGTGCAGGCCAGGAGGTGAGTAGAGACCAGCTGGGTAGGGTCAATGACTGACCTGGATAGACAGCTTTCCTGCTACTGTATTTAGGTGTATTGGAGGTATCATTCCGTTCTGACTAGCTCTCCCGCGCCGTTGGCACACCTCCCGACTGGGGATCCCCACGTCACAGAGCCACTGGGCGGTCTGGCGGACGGGATGGAGGGTGTTACACCAAGATGACATTGTACGAGCGTTGTGTGTGCCCCCATTGAGACCAAGACATCCGATTTAACGTCAGGGCTGTCCTCCTGACCCTCCCGGCAATTTGTGCTCATGCTGACGACCCAATATCTTACAGAACCAGAGGTTAAGGAAGCTGAACGCCGATATGCCGTGCTCTATCCGCTACCTACCTGCGTTTTATGGCCCGCCCGGGTGTAGTTGTAATCGCGAATGAACGCAAACAATTTCACCGTGTGACGGGCTGTTGGTGCCTTGCCTTGACCATCATCCTCTCGATGATCGTGAAGGGCTGTCGCCTTTTGCGGCATCTCCAGATTCCCTACCAGAAAACACCATCCAATCATGGAACACCAGCGCAGTGGATATCCGCCATGTTCCAGCAATCCTTCAGATTCCCAGCAGTCTGTTTTCCTATCTTATCCGCCATGCGGTTCTCTTCGACGCCCAAGCCGAACCGGAGAAGCCAGAATCTAGCATAAGTTAGGACATCGACGCACAGTATCGGGGGAAGTGGATCCTGTGATATTTGATATTTGGAGATTGGAGAGCAGTTCTTGGATACGGATAGGAGGGTCGCAATATATCGGATTGGCATTGACCCTGACGACATGTACCGGAATTTCTTCACACGGTGAAGTCCATTTGATGCATAATGTGGCTTGCCCGGGTACCTATTCTGGGGGGCAGATGCAGCAACCTCTACCCTCTACCTACCCATTGCTTGTCACATCGCCGTCTTTCTTCCACCGGCATCCAGCCAGTTCCCACAGTGGCAGTTGTTGAAGAAGTGGCATGGAGGAGGTGCGGGGCTGTAGATGTTAGACCACTCCTCCCCACTTGCCATTCTCGGAAAAATCCAATTTGGTAGCCGTACCGTAACATTACCGATTACTTCACTGCCCCCTCCACCACACAAACACCGTTCGTCTATTCTTGGTCTTTGGATGTATATGTGTTGATAACCTGAGAAGAGGACCGCTCGTTTCAGAGAACTTTACTTCTTGAGTCTAAAATAATATCACCTGGGAAACAGCGACAAACACCCTCGTTTACAATTGGTGCGGCTGTCTCGATACAATCTAACTAGCGTATTTCTTCTGGTACAGCGTATTGATACTAGCACCAATTCAGCTGCTGACAACAACCTGGAAGTGATGCAACGCGAGAAATTTTCTCTCACATCTCTCTTTTCTCCCTCGTGCTCATTTCCTCCCTCCACCTCACAAGTCACCTCGACCTACACCCCACTGCCGTGCACCACACACGTCGTCGGCCGACCGCCCCACGGACGGGTGACGGAGTAAGGAAAAGAGGGTGGGAGCTGTCAGCGGGATGCGTGCTACACAGCAGCAGAAGCTCCCGGCTGTTGCGCTTTGCTTTTGGATGGGATCATCCAGGAGCCATGGAGCCACTGAGCCCAGACTCGATCCGCCTATTCAGTGTTGGCCAGCGTGAAAGACACCTGGGGTCCAGGTCCGAGCCTCTTCGATCCAACCAACTTTCACTACCCACTACTGGCATCTTGGCTTGCCTCTTTTCTCCATCATACCCTTGCACTCCCCTCATGCACCTACGGCTGAACACACAGCATTTCTCTCTGAAAGCCCCGTGTATCTGACCATGCCGGGCCGGCTTCTGCGGTTCTCTCCGCCCATCTCACCGGTCCTTCCCACTGGCAACTCGATCCGTTGCCCTGCTTTGGTCTTTTTGTATGTATGTATGTATGTATGTTTGTATGTATGTACATACATACATACATACATACATACATACATACATACATACCTGGAGGCGTACTCAGTAGTACCTCTTACATGCCTCCCATTCAAGTGACCGTCAAGTGTCCACCATCACCCCTTCCACACTATTACAAGCCCTCTTCTTTACTGGACCTGGTCTAGCTTAAACATGTTTGCCTTGATTGGAGAAAGCGTTACTCCACCCTGATCCTGCATCTTAGTCCAAATCTGGACGCGGCAACTCGTTCTTATTAAGAGGCGATACCTACCCAACAGCGTTGCTCTCAAATATCACCCACCGCATCTTCTCGCCGAGACTAGTGGTCGAGACGCCCACTATGGTCTCGTCATATGCCACTTCTTTCTGTGCCTTGTCGTCATAACCTTGCCAGTTCCCCATTTTGCCTCGGTCACGTTTAACCTGTCACGCCCTCACCGAGTTTTACGAGGCTCTACTGTGGAGTTGTGTCAAGGTGGGCAGGTGGTATGCGGCTTTAGTCGTCGCTACCCTCAAGAGTCACTCATCCCCACCGCACCAAGGAAGCAGTGAGTGTTGTCGAATCTTCCCTGTAGTTTCTTTGTATACAGTTACAGCTGGGAATTGAGGCTGATTGGTAAACTCAGACAACCGCTCTTTCGGTGATCACCAAAAGCGTAACCCTCTCCGGTTGAGGCTCTTTTAAAGCGTGCTGCGGCCCGGACATCAAAAGTGTCCCCAGGGAGTCATTTCAGAGCAAGGCACCCGCTTTGCGTCTACGGATCGCGAAAAGAACGTTAAAATTTTCTGCAACAAATCACCTCTGCATGTCGGCAACCAGTCTTGCGAGGGCTGCCAAGCCCCTCGGCCGGTCTCTGGCTGCCTTGAACATCGCCGGCAGGCAGCGTTTCACCACAAGCGCCATCCGTCGCGGCTCAACTACCGGCAGCAGCGAACAGCCTAGACAGGCTTCTGTATGGTCTTACTCGGGTGTCATGGCTGTTGCGGCGACTGCCGGGCTGTTTGGATGGGGGTTGTCAGAGTTTCGGCATGGGAGTCTCCCCAAGACCATGCTGTTTGACAGCATGTACTCCTATCCGAGGTATGCGAGCATGCATGAGATGGAGCAGGTATGTTCAGCATCATTACTCGCTCGCTTTGAAAAGCTAGAATAGCTCTTAACCATGTGATAGGCCCTGAGAGAAATCCGACAAGAAGTCGGAGGCACAGAAGACATCATCTCTACTGATCCGGATGACTTGCATGCTCACGGGTACTCAGAATGGTCAACCAGCAACCCAGAAGGGTTGCCAGTCGCTGTGGCTTACCCGCGGTCTACAGAGCAGGTATCAACCATCGCCCGCATCTGTCACAAGTATCGTGTGCCGGTCATTCCTTACTCAGGTGGTTCCAGCCTAGAGGGAAACTTTTCAGCACCATTTGGGGGCATCAGTGTTGATTTTGCTTACATGGACAAGATTGTCCAGTTCAACAAGGATGACATGGATGTGGTTGTGCAACCTAGCATTGGATGGCAAGACTTGAATGAGCAGCTGGCCAAATTGGAGAGTGGACTTTTCTTTCCTATTGATCCCGGTGGGCATTTCCACCTCAACAACACCACCACTGTTCAGGATATTGACATTCTATTACAGGACCAAGCGCAAAAATAGGCGGCATGATCGGCACCAACTGCTCGGGCACCAATGCAGTCAAATACGGCACGATGAAAGACTGGGTCATCAACCTCACCGTCGTCCTCGCCGACGGGACTGTGATCAAAACCCGCCGCCGTCCCCGAAAATCTTCTGCTGGATACAACCTCAACGGCCTCTTCGTCGGCTCCGAAGGCACCCTCGGTCTCGTCACCGAAGCCACCCTTAAGCTAACTGTTATCCCGGAAGAATTCTCCGTGGCGGTTGTCACATTCCCCTCCATCCGTGACGCAGCTTCTGCCGCGGCGGAGGTAATGCAAACTGGTATCCCGGTCGCGGCAATGGAGATCATGGACGAGGTGCAGATGAAGGTGGTCAACATGGGCGGGGCCACTGCGCCGAGGGTGTGGAAGGAGATGCCGACGCTGTTTTTCAAATTCTCCGGGACGAAGGCGGGAGTGAGGGAGAATATTGGGTTGGTGCAAAAGATTACCAAGGCGAACAAGGGGAGCAATTTTGAGTTTGCCAAGGATGCGAGGGAGCAAAAGTTGTTGTGGTCGGCGAGGAAGGAGAGTTTGTGGAGTATGCTGGCGCTGAGAAAAGAAGGGGAGGAGGTTTGGAGTACGGATGTGGCGGTGCCGTTTAGTCGGTTGGCGGATATCATCGAGGTGAGCAAAAAAGAGATGGATGATCTGGGGCTGTTTGCGAGTATACTGGGGCATATTGGGGATGGGAATTTCCACGAGAGTATTATTTACAACAGGAGGGACAAGGCGGAGGTGGACAAGGTTGAGACGTGTGTCAAGAATATGGTGAAGAGGGCGCTGGAGATGGAGGGGACATGCACGGGGGAGCATTCGATTGGGTGGGGGAAGAAGGAGTCATTGCTTTGGGAGGTTGGGGAGGATACGCTGGGGGTGATGGTGAGTTTGATACCGGGATGATTCTATTTTTGCGGTGGGCAGCAGGACTGACATGAATGACAACAGAGAGCCATCAAGGCGGCGTTGGACCCGAATTGGATTATGAATCCGGGCAAAATCTTTGACTGGCAAGGCTAGAAAAATGCATCGATCACCCTCATGACGAAAATGCGACATACGGAGTAGGTTTTTTTTTTTGGAGAGCATTTTTACACACGGCATTGGGCGACCATTGATTACGGAGCATTTGAGTGTGAAAGAGAGAGAGAGTGTGAAAGAGAGAGAGAGAGAGAGAGAGAGAGAGAGAGAGAGAGAAGGCTGCATTGCATAGGTGGCTCGGTGGAAGACCAAGCGGGGGGGTGGAAGCGGGTTGGTTTGGACACAATCACCGAACAGGGCTTTCAAGGCATTCAGCATTGGGTGGGTGGACCCCAAAAAGTAAGTTTGTTTGTTTTGCTTTTGATTTTATTTTATTTTTGGACTAGAGCATTGAATCGGCCTTGTTTTATCGGTGTTTCTGTCATCGGTTCAAGAGCTGGAAGGGGGGCTCTCACACACTGTTATGTGTCAGGAAGATAGGACAGGATGCTGAGTAGGTATAACGGACTTCAGGAAGAAATTGGGCGGCTTTTATGAAATTAGATGTGTTATCGCAATGGAATTCAGATTGATATATCATCATGTCGTGGATAGGAGCGAGCAAGCAGTCACTGTTACCGGCTGTTTACACCGAACAAACAGTTCAGTCAACCCGTGAACAGAAGACTGAGACGCTGCCAATAGGTCTTGAAGATGGTGTGATAGGCATCTCAATGCAGTTGGAATGCCCGTGAACTAATGTATGCCAATATTGGTCGAATTTCGGTATCGCCACTGACAAACCGCAGAAACGAAATATGCAGCGAGCCGTGACGCCTAGATGCTGTTTTATCATGGGCGTGGTAAGGTGAACGGTAGCTGAGAAACGCTCCCGCCTCTCTACCTTTATGATTTCTGAACTGGAAAGAGCGGCCAGGGCTCAGAGTTGGCAACCTGGAAGCTTGACAGCATCCTCCTGCTACTTTCTCTATCCTCACCTTTTTCCACTTGATTCTTCAGCCCGAACAACCACCTAAGCCCTCAACTTCTCTCTTTCACCGCGCCCTGATTCCCCAACCATGCTCCCCTCATTCATCGCCGAAGGATGTCCCACTTCATCCGGCCCGTCCTCGAGTCAGTCTGGGGAAGACGCAGATGTCGAGTTTGACGAGAGCTCGCAATCTTCCGCCTCGGAGGATATCCCCCCAGCCCCACGCCAGGCCAGAGGGCCTGTTCAGCGACCCTTCCGCCAACAACATCCTGGGACTGTCAGTTCTTGGAATCGCCATAGCAGCAACCACTCCAATCGCAACAATCGGCGTCCACAAAACACGATGCGCCTTCAGCAGCCACCCACTATTCCCGCAGAATGGGCACAGCGGAAGAATGTCCTCGTCATACTTGCGGATGTTCCCGTGAACGCATCTCCCTGGGACTTGAAGCAGTTCTTTGGTGGCTATGGAAACGTTGTCTACGTCGAGCTTGATGAGTCCCCAAAGAAGCCCAGAGCCGGCAAAGTGCGATTCGAGCCTCCTCCGAGAGACACAAGTTTTATTCAGAACGGGAGGTGCAAGATTTTGGTGAAAGGCACGCCTTACACGATAAGCGTCCATTTTCCCCCTCAGGTCCGGTACGAAGCGAATACAATCAAGTCGCCGCTTGGAAACGTGTGTGCGGAAAAGATGGAACTGGTTCTCGACAAATTCGTCTTCGGGTTACTGACCGAGCCTATGGTTTACATGGGGAAGAAGGAGATCCCGAATGCTGCCAGTCTCAGCCTCAAGGTGGATTTCAAGCGAAAAAAGCTCGTGGTCAACTTTCCACTGAAGCTCGACGAAAGTTGGGAGGCATTTCGGATTGAGATCAAGTTCGGCGTTATTCAGCACATCTACCGGATGGATGCCGCCCCAGAGCGCACCGTTTTGGTTTTGACCCTCGTTGACTCCCCGCTCTTCTGGAAGAGAAGGACGAATGAAGACGGCTCCGCCTGGGCAGATCGGACGACATGGGAGGAAAACGAGATGTGGTGCCGGGCTGTGAATGTTATCGACAAGAACGACAAGAGTAGCGATCAAAAGCCGGTGTCTCTTGACGAATATCCCAACACAATCGATTTTGGCCGATGGACGACGTACTGGATTGAGCTGAGCTATGTCAACCTCGCCACCTGGTTCAAGATAGAACATCACCTTCGAGATTGGAACATCAAGACGCGGATGGATGCCATTTTCACGCAGACACCAAACAGAGAACCCGAGCTTCGGTCTATTCTTAGAGAGTCCGATGTGGTTCTGTCTGTTCAGGCAGCAAGCTCATGGGCACAGGATCTGGCTGCTCTTAGACCCAACACAACCATCTTTCTGCCGTTCGATGTCAGGTACCAGCTCGAGGTGTGCATTTCTCAGGGCATCCTGTGCGAATACAGCATTGGACGTGAGTTTCTTGAGAAGCTTCTCGAACTTTCCAATCCTGCGAGCCAGGATCCGCAGCGCGCACGCTTGGTTCTTGAGTATGCTGCAGATATGGGGAAAAAGATCTGGAGTCCCATGGAACTACTCACCGATGTAGGAGCGTTGACCTACTACCCGCCCACCCTCAGGCTACCCCACTACTGTGCTCTGGTACGGAAAGTTATGGTTACGCCGACCAAGATCATATTCAACACTGCTACTGTCGAAACAACCAACCGAGTTATCCGGCATTACTGGAATTTCCAGGATTACTTTATGCGCATTCAGTTCACAGATGAGCAGTTGGAGGGGAGGGTCAGAGGCAGCGACGCTGATAGAGATGACGATCTCTACACACGGGTCTACCGAGTGCTCTTTTGGGGTATTCGCATGGGGAAATGGCATTGGAAGTTCCTAGCGTTTGGGAACTCGCAGATAAGGGAGAACGGAGCCTTCATGTTTTGCCAACCAGACCGGCACGTGGAAGATATGGTACCCAGCTGCGACGAGATCCGCAGATGGATGGGCGACTTTGAACACATCAAGGTTGTTGCGAAGTATGCGGCCCGGCTAGGACAGTGTTTCTCGACAACTCGTGTGTTGAGAGGTGGCACATTCCCCCCGATTGTCGAGATTGAAGATGTCAATACCGAGAATGGCAAGTTCTGTTTTACTGATGGCGTAGGGAGGATTTCTACTCTCTTGGCCAGATTGGTGGCCGAAGACTGGCAGGCGTATCCGCCGCCATCGGCATACCAGTTTCGCATGGGTGGCTGCAAAGGAGTGCTGGTTGATTGGAAGCACGCCAAAGGAACAGAGGTTCACATCCGGCCGTCTCAGGAGAAGTTCTCAGCTGCATACAATGGCTTGGAAGTCGTTCGGTGCTCGAGCTTTTCTTGCGCCACGCTCAACCGGCAGACCATTACGATTCTGTCGGCATTGGGCGTCCCGGACCATGTGTTTGTCGATCTGATGCGGGAGCAGTTGTCCAAGTTTGACGCAGCCATGACGGACGGGAAGAGCGCCGTGGACATGCTAACCTCGTATGTCGACGAGAATATGACTACGATAAGTATCGCACGCATGATCGGGAGCGGCTTCATGGAATCGGACGAGCCATTCGTAAAGACTATTCTGCAGCTCTGGAGGTCTTGGTCGCTCAAGACACTTAAAGAGAAGGCTAAGCTGGCGGTCGAGAAGGGTGCTTTTGTCCTCGGCTGTGTGGATGAGACAGGGACATTGAGAGGCCACTCAAAGGCAACAGAAGGCTGGCAAAGGATCCCTCAGGATCAACTTCCTCAGATCTTTTTGCAGATTCCTGACCCTGACGATCCAACGAGGTACAAGGTCATTACCGGGCTGTGCATCATCGGCCGCAACCCTTCGTTGCACCCTGGAGATATTCGGGTGGTGGAAGCTGTGGATGTCCCGGCACTCAGACATCTCCGTGATGTCGTGGTATTTCCTCTCAAGGGTGACAGGGATGTCCCGAGCATGTGCTCTGGGGGCGATCTTGACGGAGACGACTTTTTTGTAATTTGGGACGAGAAGCTCCTGCCGACAGAGTGGTCACACCCTCCTATGGATCACACGCCTCAACCACCTGTGACCGGCAATCTGAGGAAATCGGTCGTGGAGAGCTTGAGCTCTTTCTTTGTGCTCTTCATGAAGAACGACAGGCTGCCTTTTATTGCGCATGCTCACCTTGCGACGGCGGACGCGGAGCCAGAGGGCGCAAAGAGTGAGAAGTGTCTGAAGCTGGCTGAGATGGCGTGTTCTGTCTCTTCTTGTCGGGTATTGACTATTTGCTAACTGGTGATAGCACTCGATCGCTGTCGACTATGTCAAGACGGGAGTTCCGGCACAGTGGAGCAGGAAACTGAGCCCTCGATCATGGCCTCATTTCATGGAGAAACAAAGGGGTAGTTATCACTCCAAGACAGCTCTGGGGCAGCTCTACGACATGGTCCACACGGAAGACTTTGACTCGACCAAGAATTACCAGTTGCCATTTGATCGGCGGATCTTGACTCGGTATATGCTCGACCAGGAAGTGCTTAAGACAGCGCGCAAGATCAAGACCCAATATGACATTGCCATGCGCAGAATCCTGGGAATGCTCGAGATCCGCACCGAGTTTGAGGTCTGGACCGGGTTCGTCATGTCGAAGCCCCGAGTCGGCTCCGACTACAAGGTTCAGGAGAAAGTTGGTAGGGAGGCAGCCGCACTCAAGGAGCAGTTCCGGGCCGAGTGCATCAAGGCAGCGGGAGATCGGGACTTTGAGAAGCTGGGACCCTTTGTGGCGGCCATGTACCAGGTTACCTGCGAGGAGATGCGGATCGCTCTGTACCAGGCCTGCCAACCGCATATCTTGCTGGACGGGACGACTGGCATCAGAAGGATCACGGCTCGCTCGATGCCTTTGGTTACCTTTCCCTGGCTCTTCCCCGGTGAGCTTGGGAGACTTGCTACTGGTCGGGAGAACGATTTGATTGACCTTGGGATGGGCGAAAAACTCCGGATGCCGAGGATTCATGAGGTTGTTAATCGGGAGACTCTTCTGGTAGCTGATGATACACAGCATCTTGATCTCAGGGACATCGACTACAGCCAGACAGCAGATGGGCGAATCGTTCACCGGGGTGAGATTGTGCACTTCTTCCAGCACGACGATGGTGACAGAGACGGCCAAGAGGTGGTTCCTCGGTTAGAGACAGAGGAGGGCAAGGGAACGCCAGCGTCGGAGCAGCCTCCAGATGCCGAGTTGATCGCGGGTCTACAGTCACCAGTGGTTACGCCAGGAGAGCAGCTGCTTGTGCCTTTTGAGGCGCAGAAGGATCTGCTGTGTGATGACGATAGGGGGACGGTGATCCCTGATGGTGATCTCTTGAGCTCAAGCCCAGTTACTGGCAAGAATGTTGGGGGTTTTGCCGGCGCGGGGTGTACGCCAGAGAAGGTTGGTAGGGCCGGAGCCGACCTTATTTCTGTTGATGATGCAGCGACGGCGGAGGGGAAGGAGGACAACATCATCACCTCCCCGATGCCTACTCATTCCCCAAGGCCGAGCATCATCACCAATACTCTGTCAAGACAAGGGCAGAAGCAGAAACCGACCCCTCCGACTCTTGGTGATTTCTTCCAGTTAAAGACGAAGGAGGAAGAAGAGGAGGAGGATGGAGATGAAGACGAAGAGGTTGAGTACGAGGAGGTGGTGGTGGTGTTAAAGGAGGGAACAGCGCTGGAGAAGCTAGCGAGATTTCTTTGAAAGTGACAGAAGGATATACTAAGGAGGGGAAGCGGCGAATTTGGCTTTGCTTGATTGGAATGTTGTATGGCTACTTAGCGTTGAGAGTTGGAACGTTGATGGGTTTGGTGTTTTCGCCCCGTTGTGATATGTGAAACTGCTTACAAATGGTAGTGTCCCCGTGAAGAGTCCGCAGCCCCTGAATGCCAAGACCCAGGTCTGTTAGCATTGGACTGAAACAATCATCACAGCATTCGCCGCATCTTGCAAGTAGTATCATTTTCTCCGCCAGCCTCATGGCCCATTCTCGCTAGTTCTCAACAATTGTTTCCCCCGGCGACGAACCTCACTCCCACCAAGGTGTAGGGACGTGGTCATAAGCATCCCTAGCAACCCTGTGTCCCTTCACGACCTAAGAGCAGTCACAGGAGAGGAGGCTGATAAGCATCCTATGTACGAGACGCATATATGTGTCTGATGACGGTAAATAGTGAAACTATCTTGTAGAAATGTGTTGGCCTACTGCTGCCAGTGGCAAGTCTACTAGACGACCAGTTTTAAGATTTGAGAGGCTTACTATTCTAACCCATGCGGCTGCTTTAATGGCTTCATTTCCTCTGACAATCAATACCCCCCTCGGCTGCCCCAGAGGAAAGTAGGGATCCTGATACTGGCAACAGCGGTGGGGGCGGCGGCCCCCTTCCGGTCTCGTACATCCCGCCTCTGTTCTTCTTCCTCCTCTCCCGTCTTCCGATCCCAGTGATAGCACCGGTAGTAGCTCCACTCCCAACCCAACGGCTTACGTCCAGATGCCGCCAGCCCCAGCACCACCAAAACGCATCCCACGGCTCTGGACTTGTTCACCTTGCTTGGTATTCTGGGGGTCATCTTGTGGGCAGGTGTCGTTGTGAGGTTGGTGACAGCTGGTAGACGGATAGGTACAAGTACCACGCAATCACCCTCTCCGCCAAATGACCGAGACTGACTTTGAAACGGGGATTTTGGAAGAACAAAAGACAAACAACCAAAGAGAGCACGCTGTGGGCTGTTTGGGATTTTTTTTCTGAAAGCGGTGGGGGTGAGGGCCCTCATCAACTGTTACAACCGCCGTAAACGGAAAAGAAACAACCGGCCGTACATCCACTTGGTCGACGGGTCGGTTAGATTTGGTTGGTGGACATGGCCAGGACAGCAGGGCAGATTTTGACTATCGGAGCTACCACTCTGCCAAGCCCCCCGGTGAAGAGGAGCAAGATCCATGGTCGAGCAAGATTAAGGATGAAGGTCTCGAGATAGGGGAGGGCGAAAGGCTGAGGAAGAAGGTGTCCGGGGTGGATGTTGAGAGAGAACCGCCAAAGTGGGCGAAGGAGGCGGGAGAGGAGGGGGTTTATTACGAGAGGCATCCGCTGAGGAGGAATCTGGTTGATTTAGAAGGGGAAGGGGCCAGTCAAAAGAAGGGGGTGAGTGAGGATGGAAATGTTGGAGGGGGCTAAGGTCGAGAGTCGAGGGTCAAGGAATCTGGAGAGGTCTGGCTGGCACTGTTGATACGGAGTTGGGCGGTGATGTTGTTTTCTATTGATCGCTGATTAATGAACTATGACATTTAAAAGTGAATTTGAATCAAACATTGCCTGCCTCAGCATGTCAAAGAGCATTATAGAAATTAGGGAAAGAAAAGTTGAAGAAAATTCACAATAAAAGCAAAAAGAGTTCGGCGCCCCCAGTCCTGCGTCGAACTCGTCGGTTGCTCAATCTGTAGTACGCCTACATCTCTGGTAGGTGGGTGGCCAGGAAGCATGCAGATCGTCCCCTCCTACCTTGACACTTATATCTCCATGAGCGAATCCACGCCCACGCAGCCAGTCGCCCATCCAAGTTTCCCAGCTATCTCGACCCTTCTCTGACTAAGCAACAAACAAAACTCGGCAGGTAGCATTGGTTGCTATCTCTCTGCATAATTAGACAAATTTTTCGAGTTAGCTAGTTTGTAAATGTTATGCCTGGTAGTACGTGGGCTGTCAAGGAAACATGAAAAAGATGGAGGACAATTCCTTCTTCAAAATACCCCAATAGAATACACCTCCGGAATGTTCCCCGTATCCGGTTTAATCACCGGCACACTCTCATAAACCTTGGCCTCCACACTCCCATTAGCCAAAGGCGGCATCTTTCTCACAGAAAACTGTTCGGCAATGTGACTGGCAATATTCAACAACAGCCCACCGTAAACGGTCGACCGAGTATTTCCATCCCAATGGGCACACCAATAGGCGCATCTTCTGACGGGGGCGAGAAGCCAGCTGGTACATGAACAACCGGCCGGCCAGTCAGAGCAGCTAATATCCCATTTCTGCCGCTCTGTGACGGCGAGCCAACCCTGACTACGAGATTCTTTTGCTGGGGGTAGATGAGGGCGTCGAGGTTGTTTCTGACAAAGGTTGCGTCTAGGGCTTGGGTGAGGTTTTGGATTTTGCGGAGGGAGTCGAGGTAGGTCGTGTTGGCAGTGGAGGATACAAAAGCGGACCGGATCATGCCTGACTGGCCGGGGATGACGAGGAACTTGAAGCTGCTGTATAGTTCGGCGAAGCTGTCTGGTCGAGGTGAGCCGCCCAGCTGTGGTCGAGTAAGATAGGCATCGAAGAGCTCCCTGAACTCGTAAATTTGCACGTCCAATGCTGCAAGGGTGGCGGTGTTGTAGATGGATTCGGTAATGTTCAGTACGGTAACGCCAGCTCCTTTCAATTTGTGTACCATGTCGGCCATAACATCATTGACCGGAGTGGTCTCGGGAGAGGCAGTATGGTTCAAGAAGCCATCCACAAACCCAAAGCGCAGTCCCTTTAAACTGCCACCATAGAGCGACGCCGAATAGTCCTTGCTCTTGAGCTCTGGCGGGACTAAGGCAGTGACATTATCGTTCGGGTCGAATCCCACACTTGCCATGACAGTCAACGCAACAGCCAGGTCCTTCGGATTGCGAGCAATGGCGCCCACGGAATCCTGTGTGAAGCTAATAGGGATTACCCCAGCACGTGATATCAGTCCCCTTGTAGGACGGAAACTGAACAATGAGCCTGCGTTGGCAGGACTTCTCAAAGAGTTGACTGTATCGGTTCCAGTGCCCAAGATGGCAAAGTTGGAGGCCACCGCAGCCCCTGTACCCCCGCTGCTTCCTCCTGGCGTTCGAGTTTTGTCGTATGGGTTCACCGTCTGGCCACCGAGGGACGAGACAGTGAGTCCTTCAAGGGCCATCTCGTGCAGGTTTGTTTTGCCGAGAATAACGGCACCTGCTTGTCTCAGAGCTGTGACAATAGGGGCATCCTCAAGTGGCTTGCTGTGGGCGAGATCAAGGCAAGCCCCGGTTGTGTTTGTCCCAACAGCATCGTAGTTATCCTTGAGCACTATTGGAATGCAAAACAGTGAGCCCGTGACATTGCCGGCGGCGATTCGTTCGTCCAACTTGTCAGCAATGGACAAGGCCTCCGCGTTCAGTGAGATGATGGCGTTGATGGTCGGGTTGAACTCCTCGATCCGTGCGATAAATGCTGAGACAATCTCTCTGCAGGTGCTGATCCGGGTGAACAACGCAGTGTGTACGCTGTCGATACTGGCTTCTCGAACATCAAACGCACTGTTGAGTGCCCATGCCGTAGGCTGAAAGAGCCAAAAGAAGACTGCGACTTGAAGCAGAAGTCTGCCCATGATTCGCGATATGGAGTGAGCTGTCGCCTAGAAAGGTATGAGATGTTGTGTTCATTCATTCCGACGTCTACCCAAGGGCCGCCACTAACCTTCATGCTCAAACCACTCCCCCAGTTGACACTTCTCGGGTTCGCGGTATGTGGTGGCTGTCGAGGTGTGTAAGCGCCCCGCAGGGATGCGGAATTAGTCGTCAGTCGGAATAAAATGTGATTCCGAGAATGAAGAATGGTGGTGATATGGTTCGCCGAGAGGGCCGAGTCTGCCCGGCGTATTCACCGAAATCCTCCCGTGATGAGTGGATCATCACTCGTGGTCCATCTCACGCGTCAGCAAAAGCGCGGTGGAAGCATTGAATGGGGGGGGGACTCGTAAATTTCGACCATGTCATCATTATGGCCGTAGAGAAGGAACCGAAGGAATTATGTGATAGAAAGATGAGCGTCACTATAGAGATCTTATCAATTGTCACAAGATATACCCATTCGGCGTTTCTTCCTAATCAAGCTAGTGGTGGACATTTCGCATCCTCGAAGTGGTTCGTCTTTGACCAACCAGTTGGAGCCTGATGTCATTATGTAAGCTCTCTCGTTCTCACGTGAGCACCCTCTTCTTCAACAGCCTCTGCACGCTTGGACGATGTCATGCCTCTGGCAAGTGCAGGGGTCAGGGACAAAAAAGGAGAGTGTCCCGACAGTCAAAAGTAAACGAAGAACACCCCAGACGGGACTCCAACCTAATTCTCAATCATTAGTATTTTTTTTATTGCGGTTACAAGTGGGATCGAACCCTCACGTACCCGCAATCTTCAGCTTAGGAGGCTGACGAGTTACCATTTCTCTACGAGGGCTGCAAGCAGACCACTTGACCATGAGAGGGTCAAGCAAGTGGTTTTTCTTTGTTGTTGCTTTGGTGGCAGAAGCTAGAGGTTTAAAGGCTTTGTGTTGTGTGTGTAATGTGATGTGGCCGAAGGGATTTGGTCGGGTGGAAGGCGCGGCTGGTCTGGGAAGTACGGGGAGGAGCGCGAGACGCATGCGGGCGCCGGTCAGAGCCATCTCCAAGGATGGATAATGGGGCGTCGGGAGGCTTCTTCGTGTTCAATATCTGTGCTTGTGAACAGATGGGGGCGTTCATGGCAAAAGCCAATCTTTTCGACACGAAGTAGAAAAACGTCACTAGACCAGGTGTTTCTAACTGTCAACAGCACCCCCGTTTCCAAACAGAAAACCTCGTATATTCTTTTCTGGTGTATAATTACAGTCCAGAGATCATGCAAGATGTCTCCAGACAGCATGTACATGTGGAAATACATACAAGGAAACCTTTACATCTTCCCCTCCACCATCTAAAGCTCACTCTTCTCGGTTTTCGACCCAGCCTTGGCCTTCACCGACCCTGGTGGCGTCTTCAATCCGAACAACACCAGGGCGCTCACCACGGCAATGCCCGTCGCACCAATGGTATAGGCCGTCCCTCTCCCGGCCCACCAGTACACGCTGGTGAACAACACCGGTCCCAAGCCCCGCCCGAGCTGTCCCCAGCTTCTCATGACACCCAACTTCCTGCCACGTTCATCCTCGTTTGCCTCGAAGCTGCTCAAGGCGTTTAAACCAGAGACAACAGTAGCCGAAGTGGTAGCAAGGCATGTCGCAGCTAGATAAAGTCCACCAACAGTGGTAATGCGACCAAGCATGGCAAAAGCAGCAAGACAGGCCAGCACACCAGTCTTCACTGACAGTAGCGGTGGAAGACGGCGAGTGACACCTCCCTGGAGGAGAGATGCCACAAGACCAACATATCCGAGGAGACGACCATTGCTGGCCGAGGAATAGCCGAACAAATCATAGGTCATAAAGGGCAGAGAGAATTCCATGCCGGAGAAGAACAGGAGGAAAGTAAAATGGATGAAGTTGAGAAGGAAGTGAGAGTTGGTTCTCTGGATCGGCTTGGCGGTTTCCGCTTTATCCTTCTTCTTGTCCGTACCAGTCAACTTGGGGAGGGTTTCCGGGAGAGAAAACCAAAGATAGACGGTCTCAGTAACGATGAGGAAAAGCGAGAACGACGCAGCAGTAGCAAAAGGGTTGGCAGCTACGGTGGGAATCGAGGAGAGGTAGGCACCTAGAGCTGGACCGAAGGTAAAGGCAATAGAAAAGCACGCGCCGATGAGGGCCATGGTGGAGCCGCGGGAGGTGTCATCAGAGATATCGGTCGCAATGGCGGTAGCTATCTGGATGTTGCCTTCCGAGAGACCACCGACAACGCGCGAGGCAAGAAAGGTTCGGAAGTCGACGGCAGCGACCCAGAGAAGGACAGAGAGGATGTTGCCTGCCATACTGGCAAGGAGAGCGGTGCGGCGGCCATGACGATCGGATAGGTAACCAATGATGGGGGAGGCAAAAGCCTGGAGAAGACTAAGGGGTGCACACAACGTCAATATGGGAGATCTCGTAACTAGTAAAAGGGGGACAACATACGAGAACAAGCTCCCAAGAGCTCCGCCTAGCAGCACAATATCATATCGGGACTCAATGGGTCGCGCAAAGGCGGCTTTGTACGCATTGAGGTATCCCAACAGACTGGAAAGGAGAGTCTGGGATGCCGGGGCGGAAGCATCGAGCGGGGCTTCAGCGTTCCGGTAGAACTCGAGCAGTTTCGGGAACAGGGGGAGGATGAAGGTAAATGAGAGCTGCCGGCAAGTCGAGTTGTCAGTGTGCGTACAGTGCCATGCACCCCAAGGCCCAAGATAGTGCTTACCAAGTCTAACAGCAGGGAAACAAAGATGACCCTTAAAACCCTTTTCCGGGTCGCGGCATCTACAGCTGGTGCCATTTCCCTGAACCTGCGGGGTAGGCCTTCTTCTGTGCTTTTGACTTTTTAACTTGCCAATTGTTGGTGTCGCGACTTGGCGAGGCGTAAGTGATAAGCGGCTGTGGTGATGTAGGTAGGGAGGGAGTGAATGAATAAGCAGGGCCTGTGTAACCGTAGATATCGTACAGTCGCGTCCTGCACAGTTAAAGATAGTATGGAAGAGTAAAAGAAGGTTTCCAAGTTACCGGAAACCCGGGCGCATCAAATTAACAGATCTGGCAACATGAAAACCAAAATGTGGCCGTTTTATCGCAGCATCAAGCTGTCTGCTCACTGTTGGATTGTCTGTCCACAATTGTCAAGCTCCGGGCCCGCCGTGACGTCCAGGCGCTGCAACACCCAAATTGTTGCGGAGCATCAGCCACAGAAGTCCGCTGCCCCTTTTGAGAGTTCAGCCACAGGTGATCTTCAGCAAGGTGACCCCAGAACAGAGCCCGTGCCAAGTGAGCTAGGTTCCCCGGTCCAGCCCACTCCCCCACGAAACAGTGTCACAAGTCAAACCACAACTTCTTCTCTTTATGATCTTATCAATTCGATATCCAATGCCTGATCTGAACACGAGGCATACATCACATTGTATGAGTGATCTCAACAAGCATAGCCCAAAGGGACCCCAAAACCATTGCCGGGCCTCCATTGGTTCCACAGAGTCGTTCTTAGGCTTCGACTGTGCAACTTGGCCGTCGAACTGGTGGCCCTCGTGGTCGTGCTACCTGGATGTCTTCGATCGACCGAATGTTGCGCGCATGTCGTCCAATGGCCCCATTATCCCATCTGGATGAATGGAGACTCGTTTGGGGATCACCTCGCCTCTTATAAAATGAAAAGGATAACATGTTTTACAGTCCGCCATCGCCAGCCAACGAATGGTAGACTGTGCCTGATCACACTCGTCCCGTCGTTTGCCCCTCCTTCCTTTTAGGGTGTTGATGTACAGTACCAGCTCTTGCATTGCAGTCGGCGTGTTTTCCTTGGCTGACGAATTTGATGCATGATTGTCTGGCAGATTCCCTGCTCCTAAACCGGATGCCATCCCAACTAGGTACGCTGCTCAGCACTGCCGACTGCAGTGAAATCATATCCCCCAGATGTCGGAGAGGTTGAGGACGGGCTCAAAGCCGACTACAACCACGGCACTCTGTCGTGGACAACCGGTCGGCCGTGTTGATACCAATGTCTCTGCTCTCAGACGACCACCGATGTCGTTGTGTCAACCTCCGGCAGCCATAGAACGCCAGGGCAAGTCCTTCCGAGAGGCATCAGGCCAGCGCCGCATGCTTGTGCTCAAATGCAGGGGCACACTTCTGTGCCCTCCATTCAGCGTCGCCCCCAGAGAAACCAATGCAGGCACCGATCGTCTACTGGGCGATGGGGGGTGACATCGTCTGAAAGGGAGGCCCTCCATGGCTTCGTCGTCCGGCACCTGCTCACTACTTGCCGCAAGGGCTCAAGGACGCCGTTCAGGGGTACCGGGCTCTGTCCAGTTAGCTCATACGGTTGTGTCTGCGGGCTCTGCTTGCTTCTTGTCTCCCCTCCTCAGGGACAGGGCGCTCTGCGTGTCTCTCCGTCATGCAGTCCGTTTTCCTTGTCTGTTGGGCCACGGATCAGCTTAATATGGAAGTTGATTGCCAGGCACACCTCCCGTTCTTTAGCCGCCAAGCGGTTCGCTCCCACATACGAGGGTACCTTGCTGACCTTGTTTATCTCACCACACAGGTAGCATACATGATGTATACCACGCAGCAAAGTCGTGCGAAACTTGTTCCCCACCCCTGAAGGATCCGCACTTTCGGATTGGACAAACGTGGATGATGGACGGACGGTCCCGATCATCGCCCCTTGTTGCTTGCTACTGTCTGCCGTGCTGTGGTTGGTTGATGATTCTCCCCAGCCCCTTATCCTCCCACCTAGGAGTCTCTCTCCTCGCATAGGTATTTTAGAGGGCACCCCCTTCTTGGTTTTGGCTTCCTGCTTTTCCTCTTCCTACCCTCAGTGCCTACGGTACCATTCACTCGTTCCTGTCTCTCGTTCTTCAACAAAGGTATCTATCACCACCATGAGGACCACAGCAGCAACCCTCATCACTCTGGCAGCCCACGCGGCAGCCCACGGAAGTGAATATCACGGCGACGAGAAGCCCTCCTTCTCGCTCGGTGTCCCCTCCGACCTCCCCTTCCTCGGCAAGTGGACCACTAGCACCGTTTGGGCTACCACTACCCGCACTATCACCTCTTGCCCACCAGTCAACCCCGACTGTCCGGCTCACTCGACGGTTCTCACCACTGTCACCATTCCCGTCAGCACTACCATCTGCCCTGTGACGGAAACTGAGGCTCCCCCTCTCCCTCCCCCTCCCACCACTGCGGTACCTCCTCCCCCCCCGCCTCCTCCGTCGACTGTCACGGCCACCACGCCGACTTATGCCCCTCCTCCACCCCCTCCCCCTCCTCCCCCACCTCCTCCGGTGAGCGAGACCCCGCCGCCTCCTCCGGTGACTGAGACTCCGGCTCCTCCCCCCCCTCCCCCCCCGGTTACCACTCCGGCTCCTCCTCCCACCACAATCGGGACTATCATTCCTCCCCCAACCACGACCACGACTGGGGTGCCAGTTACTGCTGGAGCTGCCCACCTGCAGAAGGCTGGTGGCGCGTTGGCGGTGATTGCTGTTGCGGCTGCTCTTCTGTAAGCAAAACACAAACTTGTTTGAGCAAAAAAGAATGGTTGGTTGCAGAGGGGCTATGTTAATGATTGGATTTACGATGAGTGGTTGAGGAACATTTGTTCGCCCCCCCCCTTATTAGTGTTAAACACTTTTTTTTTTTTCCAACGCCATGGGATGTACTAGCGAGCGGGGCCGTAGCAAGTTCAGCAAAGCAGATTTTACATAGATTTGGGATACTTTCTTCATGATAGGTAGTTTATTGTTGATTGAGAGGGAAAAAAAAGTTGAGAATAGTAATACTTTTTGCACACTATCCTTGACTGTGTTTACACTGACTGATACCGTACCCGATGCCTGAACTTAGATCCATCATTGATATTGTCCAGAAAGTGAAAAAGAAAAAGACCCAGAGAATGTTTCCACAACAAACATGCCCCTCCCAACTTCGTCTCCATCATCCCATGATGCACGTTGTGTAAACATCTCAACAAAGTCACAGTGAACGCTACACAGATAAAATCAGACCGAGACTCTACGAGACAGAGAACACCCCCCCCCAGTCCTCTCATAGCAACAGCAATGAAGCGCATGGGGGATGCCAGCACCTCCCCAGTTACCTTGTCACTGCTTTTCAAAGTACAGAGTCGTATCGACCCCCTGACGGTAGCATACACGTTTCTTGTGGTTGGGTGGGCTCGGCTGTGCAGGTTGACAAACCATTGACAGCCGCCACCGACCACAACCACCGTTTTACCCGCCATCCAACCCGACCCGTAGCAATATATCCCAGCGGCACACATAGCGTATTCTCTATTCCAACGTTCGGCAATACCACCCAACCCACCCATCCAATCCAGAACCCGCCAACGCTGGCGTCACTCTCGTCCAAACAATCGGTCTGCTGAAGTCAAACACAACGCCGACAGCGAGAGAGACAAGCGAGAGCGGCATGGAAGGGTATAGTGCAATGACATCTCGTCGCTTATCACCTCTGCATATATTATGACCGCATGTCCAAAAGTTCGTATTCTGGTGGTTGAATAAATTGCTGCCCAGCCGGTTTGGCGTTGAATGTGGGCAAAACTATAAACGGTGGTCTTTGGTATAAAACCGTTTCCCGTTTGTCGGCGCTGACCGTACATACACTGTAGTGTAGATATTCCCCCCCGGCGCGTGTCTGGCGCAGTAAACCGCATAGGTGAGCCGGTGTAAACATCACCAGGCCAGGCTTGCTATGACAGAAAGTAATTCCTGCGGCCCGGCTGGGGGATGGTTCGGTGCAAACTGATTTTTTTCCTTAGCAGTGAGGTATACCAGTACCGGTTGGTATGTTTGTCACGGTGGATTGAGATACTCTTCCTCTAGCGGATGTCGAGTTGGCGCCGTCGCTTTGCTCGTGACCCTTTTGGGAAATTATGATGAGGCGTAACACATTACTTCATGAACGATTGTTAGCCAGAAGTTCAGAGGGTCTTGATAGAGGCAGGTTATAAAAACAAGACATACCAACTATGCACACCTCGCATGTTTTCTGAGCCACATCTTCCTCGTACGCCTATACTCCTTCAAATGACCTCCAAACCACGACAAATCCCCCTCCCCCCCCCCAAAAAAAAACACATTTCCCTCAAGCACCAGAGCCAAGGTTCGCCAACCTCTTAACAACCTCTTCTACCTTGACTGTTCCAGGTTGGCAGCCCAAGCCCCCCAAAAGATCCTTCGCGCCCTCCCTATCCCGTCCATTCTCCCCCACCACAACCACCTTCAAAACCTCCCCATCATCTCCGATCACCAACCTCCCCGTCCTCCCATCCTCCCACTCAACACTAATATGCCTAACCTCCGCATCTGCCGGACTAATATCCACCAACCCAATCCCATTCCCATTCCCATTTCCCCCTCGCCTCCCCAACCCAGCAGCCTTCCTCAAATCCGCCACTGTCCCCAACCTAGCATGATACCTCACCACCTCCCTCCTCACACCCCTCGCAAACTTGCCGAGGTCCTGCTTCCTTCCCTTCTTATCTTTGTCAGGAGCAGGTAGATATCGTGCCGCCAGACCAGCCAAGGGGATGCAAGCAGGGACAGTGTGTCTGTGAACCCTCAACCACTTCTTCTGTGCTGGCGGTAGAGACGATGAGAAAGAAGATGGTGTCCATGGTCGGTTGAAAAGGACGTAGTAAGGGCGGAGGAACTTACCCCGGGAAACGACCTCGATGCGCAGGCCGAGGATGGAGCCAGAATCGACGGCGTTGGGGTCGGGATCTCGGGCGCGGAAGAGGGTGAGGGTTGCGCAGATGCGGTAGAGGGTTTGTTGGAGGTGGGAGGTGTGAAGATGGGATTGGGAAGTGAGTTTGGGGTCGGAGGAGAGCAGGGAGAGGGTCGAGGGGGCGGTTAGGAGGGTCGAGGTTTGAAGGGCGATGGTTGATTTGAGAGTGGTAACTGGGGGTATAGAGGTTAGTATGAGATATGAAAAAAACGAGGAGGGAGAAAAAAACACTTACTTTTGGACTGGAGAGCAGATATCTCGTCGTCGAGAGTTGGGGGTGGTGGAGAGGACATCCTTCCTGAGGGTGAGTGAGTGAGGGTGAGTGAGGCGCGTTTCGAAGTCGCGTGTATGTTTACTAAATACCGCTCCGTTCAGAGATTCAGTGGGTGACTATAAGAATTGAAGTATTAAAGTTTCTCTATGAATAAAATCTGATGTATTAAATTGTTTCTTGTTTTTTTCAAGAATTATTTGTTCGGTCAAAACTCATTGTTGACATTGAGTCCAGATTCATGTTGTTCAGGGCCCCTGTTACCAATGGTGCTTGGCAACGCCCACCCCACCATAGCTTCCAGAAGTTTTGCTTGCCGGACGCTAGACTGAACTGGTTAGCGCATTCAATTGCCAACTGAACCCGAACATGGCATTTGGGGAATATGCAGCTGCAACTACTCGGACGTTTGGAGCAAGAAGGGTTTTGAATGGAATTGTTCATTTTGCTGATTTGAAAGGCGATGCCTAATACCCAGATTTGAAAGATTCTCGAGATAGAAACTTAGCAGTCAAAGCCACAGTAAGCTCCCCCACGATCTGCTGGAGAACAGTCAAGGTGCCAAAAACAGCGGGTCGGGGCTAGCCGAAATTGGCACCCCAGGACCGCAAAACATGGCCTTTTAGTTGCAAGATGGTCATTGGATCAACGTCAAACCTCGGTGCCTCGCTGTCAACTACGTCTCTCATTAACTGTTTCCAAACAAGAGGCTAGACCTCAGTATCTTTCCATCCCTTGCTTTGAACTTGCTGTCCCATGAGCCTTTCTGCTCTGCGCGCGTCCTGTCTTTGAACCAACACATATCCCAGACCCAAATCTAACCACGAGACCAAGCCAACTTTTCCTGTGTCGCCCGCAAAAGAAAATCCCAAGTCTCGAATAAGCCCCCGAACACATACATACCAACCGAGAATCAAGACACTACACGTACATATGGGTGCTAAATCCCGGCGCGCCAAATCGCCGACGACTCGAAGCGGCTCCCCCGGGTCAGGCAAGGCGAACAGCTCCTCCAAGATGAACACCAACGTCGAGGTGATGCGACGCAACATCCCCCAAGCCCAAGACTCCTCCTCCGAAGCTGCCGCTGCCAGCCTCATGGCCCGCGAGTCCTTCTCCCTCGACAATGACCCGTCGCCGAAAGAACACGAGGGGAACAACCATGGCTTCTTCGATCTGCCAAGACAAGACAGGAGGAACTTTGGTCTTCTCGTCCTCTTGTACTTCCTTCAGGGCATCCCCCTCGGCCTAGCCACCGGTTCCGTCCCCTTCCTTCTCAAGAACCACATGTCCTACGGCGAGATTGGCATCTTCAGCTTAGCCTCCTACCCCTATTCCCTCAAGCTCTTCTGGTCCCCCATCGTCGACGCAGTCTGGTCCCCCAAAGTCGGCCGCCGCAAGTCATGGATCCTCCCCATCCAGCTCCTCTCCGGCATAGGCATGCTCTGGCTCGGCTCCGAAGTAGAAGCTCTCATGGCCACAACAGGCAAACCCGGCGGTCCAACCGTCTGGGGCTTTACCGGGTGGTGGTTCTTCCTCGTCCTCATGTGCGCAACCCAGGACATCGCCGTCGACGGCTGGGCCCTCACCCTCCTCTCCCCAGCCAACATCTCGTACGCCTCCACCGCCCAAACCGTCGGCCTCACCGCCGGCCAGTTCATGTCTTACACCGTCTTCCTCGCCTTCAACTCCCCCGACTTTGCCAACCGCTGGATCCGCCCCGTCCCCCTCGACCACGGCGTCCTCTCCTTGGGGGGTTACCTAACCTTCTGGGGCTGGTCCTACATCCTCGTCACCCTCGGTCTCTTCCTCTTCAAGCGCGAGGAGCGCACCAAGAACGAAGACGGCATCTTCGACGTCTACTCGTCCATGTGGAAGATCCTCAACCTGAAAAACATCCAATCCATCATTTTGGTTCACCTCATCGCCAAAATCGGCTTCCAAGCCAACGATGCCGTCACCTCCTTAAAACTCCTCGACAAAGGCTTCGGCACCTCCAATATGGCCCTCACCGTCCTAATCGACTTCCCCTTTGAAATTGGCCTAGGCTACTACGCCGGGAAATGGTCCCAGCAATTCACCCCCATGCGCCTCTGGTCCTGGGGCTTCGCCGGCCGCCTCCTCGCCGCCCTCATTGCGCAGTTCACCGTCTCCGTCTTTCCCTCCTCTGGCGAAGTCACCCCAAGTTACCTGCTCATGGTCATCCTCCAGCACGTCTTCTCCACCTTTACCAACACAATCATGTTCGTCGCCGTCTCCGCCTTCCACGCCAAGATCGCCGACCCGACCATTGGCGGAACATACATGACGCTCCTGGCAACAGTCTGCAACTTGGGCGGGACTTTTCCCAGGTTTTTCATCCTGAGACTGGTCGATTATTTCACGAGTGCTACTTGCCTGCCGAACAACCTTGACAATCTGACTGCGGCCCAGAGGGAAAAGATTGCGCTGGCGGGTACGCCGCTGATCAAGGAGCCATTTTCATGTGCTATTCAGGCGGATAAGGAGAGGTGTCTGGCGGGCGGGGGGGTATGCGAGATGCAGAGGGACGGCTATCACGTTGTCAACATCATGTGCGTGGCGATAGGCGTCATCACATTCGCGCTGTACATCAGGCCCAAGGTCCTGCAGCTGCAGGCGTTGCCGCTGAGGGCTTGGAGGTTGGCTTCTGGGTCGCCGGTAAAACATTGATAGGAGAGAAATAAATGTTATGAGATGTTTAGATGTACAAAAAGGATCTGATAGTTTTAAATTTTTAAAATGGAACTTCATGTATACTGTCACCCAACCGAGGAGAGGACAGTTGGGGTTTGTGTATCTTAGCGAAATGCAATAAATATTATTCTTGACAATCTGGACAATCTGGACAATCGATGTGACTTGTTCTTGAGCCTCGAATGAAAATGACATGTTGTGTTAAGCGCAATGTGGAACACAAAATCTGCTCCAAAAACATTCGTCTCATGCATTGTAGATAGTGTCGAGGTAGCTTTTGCAAACAACGGACTTGCTGGTGCTACACTGTCGAAGGTGGGGCAAATGGAGCTTCGACTTCTCACCGCCAGCAATTCGCAAGTCGCAACGACCAGATGGGCGGAAGTGGTCAGAAGAGAGAGGCAGGTGCAGTGAAAAAACCGATGTTCCTGATGAAGCGGATATCCGCAAGAACTGTCTCATCATCCTAAGATGCCGGCCATATAGCCAGAAATTTCCCAGTAACTCCGAATCCCTCCCGACAAACCTCCAAGATGACCCAGGCAATATCATCCGTCAACGACTATGAGAGAATATGAAGTGGCTACCTGATTTACCAACCAGAATCTTCTTCGGCGGCCGGCTGGGCCACAGCAGCGGTGCCGCCAGCACCCCAAGGGTCGTCACCACCATCACCACCATCAGCGCCACCATCGCCACCAAAGTTGTCAGCAGCATTCTCAGTCTCGTCGAAGTCGGAGTCGGCCTCGAAACGAAGACAAGTAACATCCTCAGGGATGTACTGGGCCAGGAACTCGGGAACCTCCTGGCTAGTCTCCAAGAGGGTGCGAGTTAAGACAGACGCGATCGGCTCATCACGCTCAGTGAAAAAGGACGAGGCCATGCCACGATGACCAATGCGACCAGTACGGCCTAGATATGATTAGCCACATTCACCAAGTTCAGGAACTCAACATACCAATGCGATGGGTGTACTCCTCGATGCCACCATGATCCATTGAGGGGAGGTCGTAATTGATGACGTGCATCACATTGCGAACGTCAATGCCACGAGCAGACAAGCCGGTGGTGATCAGAATGGGGGACAGGCCACTACGGAAACCACGCAGGGCAGCCTCGCGCTCCTTCTGGGTGCGGTCAGAGTGCATCGAAGTGCAAGGGAACTTCAAGTTGTACAAGAAGTCATCAAGCTCGTCAGCGGTGCGTTTGCTGTTGACGAAAATGATTGTGCGTGTGGGAGGCAGTGATTCCAAGAGGTCAATAAGGGCCGACTTCTTGTTGTAAGGGGCGGTCTCGTATACCACCTGCTTGATGTTCCGATGAGTGCTGCCTGCACGACCGACACGAAGACGAACATGCGTCTCAGCCAAGTGGTTCTTGGCCAGGTCGCGGAACTGCTTCGGGAAAGTTGCCGAGAATAACATGTAGCGAATGTTTCCTTCTTCGATATCTATTCACAAGTTAGACACACGAGCTGCTTTTCGACTCATCATGAAATAACTCACCGCCACCAGACATGATGATGTCAAAGTCCCCTTTCCAGTCATCATGAAGCATCTCGTCGGCCTCATCAAGGACCATGTAGCGAACACGGCGAAGGGTCAGAAGTCTCGTGTCGTTCATGAAGTCGATGAGACGACCGGGGGAGGAAATGAGAATATCACAGCCCTTCTGAAGTTGGGCACGCTGCTCCATAGCAGGACCACCGCCATAAATTACGCAGGGGCGAAGCATGGTGCGGTAGCAAAACTTGCGAGCCTCGCTAAAGACCTGAACAGCCAACTCACGGCTGGGGCAGACAATGACGACCAAGGGCTCGGCGCGGACAGCTTGGTCAACGCCCTCACGGAAGGCGGCGGGGTTGGGGCGTGGAGCGGCCAACTTCTTGGCCTTGCCCATCAAAGCGTTCAAGATGGGGATCAAATAGGCGGCAGTCTTGCCGGAACCTGTACGAAATGGCGAGTCAAGATTGTCGAGAGAAATGCTGGAGGGGAAGTTACTTACCAGTCTGAGCGACAGCAACCACGTCATAGCCCATCTTGATGGCGGGAAGGCAGTAGCGCTGAATGGGGGTGGGAGTCTCGTAGCCAGCAAGCTTGACGTTGTTCAACATAGCGGGATGGAGGCCAGCGTTGTCGAAGCTGGCGATGGGGTCGACACGAGCGGGACCCTCCTGGAAAACCTCCAGCTCAGTGATGCTACATGAAAGTCAGCTTCATGATGTAAAAGACGAGAAGAAAGTCGAAAACTTACTTGGAAAAATCAACACCCTGCTTCTTGCGAGTCTCGGGCTCGCCAAAGAGCTGGGCCTCGAGAGCCGGATGCTCGGGACCGATGTCGCCAATTTCACCATCAAACTCGTAGACAGCAGCATTGTGCTCCCAATCGTGGTAACCCTCGTCACCAAACTCATTGTAGTTGTATGGGACTTGCTGGATCCAATTGCCACTGGCCTCGGCATAGACCTTCTTAGGAGGCTTGGGCTTAGTCTCGGCCTCGCCATTGACCTCCGGGACGGCGGCAGCAAGATCACCGGTAGCAAAGGAGTCGACAGCCTCGTTAAAGGTCGTCTGGCCGTTCTTGTTACCCCAGTCGGACATGGTGATGGCCAACAGAGAGTAGTAGTAGTAGGAGTTGGTGAAGTTCTGACAAGACGATTCAGCAGATGCTAGAGAGAGGACAGCCTTTCATTGTGAGGATTGAAAGTTGATCGAAGGGCTAATGGAATCAAAACAGGGAACCGAGGGCATCAAGGTGCTTGACACTGGTTGCTGAGGAAGGAACGGCTGCCAGATGACATATCGTGAGATATGCCTGCGATGTTGAGAAAGAAGCGGAAGGACCGATCAATGTGGCTGACATGGCCCAGGCTTGACAGTGCGGAAAAGGGGCAACGACGCTGGCAGCAGCGAGGAGTCGTTCCTTCCAAATTGTTCGAAGTCAAGCAGGTACTTGATACCTGACGTGGCTGAGGGTGTTGATATTGATCAAGGGGAGTGGATGGGCAAGACAATCTCCAAAGTGATAACGTCATCAGCGTAATTGCCAACGGAAGACTGACTGACTGGCTGACGTGATGAAGAAGGGGTGGGAGGGGTTAAGAAGAGGACCAGGAACTTGGCATCACCAAGAGGATAGAAAGTGCACTTACTGTTGTGAGAGTTGTTCAAGTCGAGAGATGCTTGTGAAGCTGGTGTCTTCGAGGCTGCTAAATCTCAACAGGCTTGGTGAAATATCGTAGCTGTGTGGTGAGGGAAGAAAGATTTGGGAAAGCCAGCAGGACTGGGAAATTTATACCCAGAAAAGTTGAAGGATACTTGCTCCTGCTTGTCCCCGATTCATGAAAGAGCCTCGATAATTTTGGAGCTGTAATAGCATCCGGAAGTTCACATGTTCCTTGCTGGAGAGGGTAGCGGCCAGAAGTTAAAATCTGGTGGCATGCGATGTGGGACAACGAGTTTGGTTATACACCTTACGTTTGGAGTTTGGGAATGTGCAGTCAGAGAACGGGAATGGATAGCCTCAGAGGTCGTGTATTGTGATGCAAACATGTTCTGGATCATGACCAGGGGCAGCACCTAAACAAGATTGCATGCAGATTCACTGGAATAAAAGTTGATACTTGCTGCATCACCAATTAGACGTCTAGCAAGGCCGCGTGCATGCATGGTCAGAATTATGAGCGGCAGATATTTATTGTATTGACTTTCAACAACCAAGAGAGGGGCAAAGGTTCTATGGAACGAAGAGGGGAGGACCAGGCAACTATAGGCTAGATGAGACAGTGGACATGGATTGAGAGAAAGAGGACACATTGCTGATCAATAATGCTAGGAGAAAGAAGAGCACTGAGATTAAGCAGTGTAAAGCCCAAGCAAACAGAAAAAACAGGACCGCCGCATATATCTCATGCCGTACTCCGTAAACGAAAGGGAATCCCGGAAATATCAACGAACCCAACACCACGAATGCTAATTCCCAGACCCAGATTCAGAGCTATCAAGCCCACCGTTCAACGCCCTGCCGAGCGCAGCTGCAGCTCTCCCAACTGTCCCACCCTCCTTCCTAGCACCCTCCATACCGGCCGCAATAGTAGCTCTCCATTTGATGTCAAAAACGCGCTGTCTTGAGCCCCGGTCAAGATACATCTCGTTCTCTTCGTCCCGTGGTATCCCAAATAGATTGAGGTATGCAAAGGGGTTTGGTGTGGTTGGTAGGCGATATATATTGTCCCAGTATGCGGCAGCCTTGACCGGAACTGGGGCCTCGGGCTTAAAGCCAACTTCGAGAAATCTTGCGAGAGCTTGAATTTGCCGCGCTTGAGCTTCGGGCCCCTTCTTGGTGCCAAGTGTCGCTTTGGATGCTGTCGTCCAACCTTTGCTGGTCATGGCAGAACCAACATTGGGGTTCCACCCTAACATAGAGCTGAAGCTGTTGATTGTCTTCAGCCAGCCGCCTGAGCAGGAAACCACTTCATCCCCTGCGACGTCGAGAAGCCAGTCCAACACGCTGAGCGTATCTGTGCGGATATCTGGTGAAAGATGGGTCATGCCACCGCGAATATACATGAGAATCTTCTCCACATGTGCACCAACCTCTGCCGGTGGCAATGCTCGGAACAGCTTCAAGAGCTGGGCGCGTACTGATGTTGATGCATCTGACAAGAGCGGAAGTAATTTGGCCAAGACCCCCGATGTCCCTACTGGGTTGTTTGGCGGGTTTGATGATATTTGGTTGGTGATGTAGGCAACGGCTTCGCGCCGTTGGTTGTCGGATCTTGCTGAGATGCAAAATGAGAGATTCAGCTTGAATTGCTCGGCTGAATCTATGCCATCCGAGGTAAGGACTCCTTGATTTACAACAATCGCTGCAGTTTATTAGCACATGCATGGTAGGTTGGGGAGAGTTGGGAGATGTACATTTTGATTTGAAGCTGGTGTCTGTGAAATTGGCCGCCTTTGCCTTTTCCCTTCCCACTTTCAACTTGGCTTTCTGGGATGGATCAGTTTATGTATCTGGGTTGAGCGGGTTACAATATCGTACATTGAAGTCCCGCTTCTTCTCCCTCTTCTTTCTCATACTAGAACCCATCTTGAATTCCTCAGCTGATATCAATCCAGAAGATATTCAGTATCTGGACCAACTGGCTGGCGCAAATGGTGATGCCGATGTGAACGTTGAGATAGGGTCGATTGGAAATTTTAGCGGTGAAGACGGGCAGAATAGCCCAGGTTTCGCTGAGCAGGCTGTCAAAGCCCACAGTTGGAGCACGGACTCTCTCCGCGGGCAGGGGTCAGTGGGTCCAAGCCTAGAGTGGGTCGCCATGGGATTGATTGCTGAGAGCTGCCATTTGATGGGCTTCAATCTACCATGCATCTAGACTGATGAGCAAACAAGCAAATCTGGAAGAGCACACTCAACGACTTTGACGGGTATGCTCATTTTGCTCCAGCCTTGGCTTTATGATTCATAAGCGTACGCGCAAGACAGACACCCCGTATTTCACCGTTCTCACTCACGATATTGCTCCCACATAACAGCCATGGCAGACAACTCGGAAATGGTATGTAGTTTTGCCCGGTCACTTGATGACATCCAGGATAGCGGTTCCTCGCCCATCTAACAGAGACTGGACAGACAGATTTTGACTACATCAACAAGAACTTTGACCGTGTACTGGGCAAACCGGGCGTCAAAGCAGTTCTGGCCCTTGACCGCGAGACGGGAAATGTGTTGAAGACAGGCGGAAACACGGAGTCATTCCGCAAGGAGAGCTCCGAATCTTCAAAGCCATCGATTTCCAATGATGCGCCAAGTGAGGGAACGACCGAACCTTCAAATGCTGAGAGGGAGGGCGTAATCGAGCTCGCAACACTTGTGTGGAATTATGTCAACGTAACGGAACAATTCGTGCAAGACCTGAATAAGGAGGTAGGTTCCAAGATGCCGTTGGGATATTATGGTCAGGGCTGATGTTCCGTAGGATACAACTCGTTTGCAGCGGTTGCGTACCGCAACCCAAGAACTTGTCATCATCACAGACCCCAGGTTTATACTGGCTGTTGCGCATGATACGAAGCCAAACAGCGGCTAAAGGAAGGGAAAGTCGAAGGGGAGGAGTGGTTTGTTTACATTCGGGGTGTTGAGCATGCATATGGTTCATTCAAACATGACAGCAGCAGGAGTTGAGGTTATTGGCGTTTACTGAAACCTGGAAATGATACCCCGAGATTGCCCTCACATCGAGGCGGCCGATAATACATACGTGAGAACCTTCCACGGGGGCAGGCGAACAATCTTAGCTGCGTGTCAAAGCTAGTATGACACCGCTCATTTCGGACGAAACCGACGGATTCACCCGAATTCTATTCCTGCCTGTCATTCAACGAAAGAATCGACGAGGAATCAGGGCTTCGGATCGAGTTGCCAAGCTCCGTCATATAAAATGCCACAGCAGCAAATCAGACGTCGCCATTGACACGTGTAGTTCCAGGTTTGGTTCAGTCAGCCACGACGAAACACACTAAACCTCGCCTGAGGTCATTACTGGACATATCAAAAGCTGGTACTAGGGTTTCGAGATCTCAAACAATGCGCATAACTCCCGCGATCCTTGATCCTAACACATCATGTACAGTGTATTTCGGGTGTGTTGGGAACGTGGGGAGAGTGGGGAGGGCTCGTTGGGTCATCGTAATAAGCATCCCAGAATATCGCAGTTAGGTCGCGAATGAATGAGAGACCTGCCTCTTTGGGTCCGCGATTGGCTTCCTTGTTTCCTACTTATCTCTCGGGTTCCGCATCAAAGGGCGGCTTGATGATATAATTGACGGACATTAGACCCAGGCTCTTGTATCTGCTCCCATGCGCCGTGACATCCATTTTCGGCCCATCTCAAACAGGTGGTGTCGACTGTCTCAAGGTCTCTACTGCCTTGGTATTTTTATTTCGCCTGGTCACCCTAGGTCCCTCTTTTCCTGTGATCGACTCGGGATTTTCTTTTTTGCACTTCTCAGCGTGTTCTGCGATGCGAGTAACCGGTTACCCGCCACAAGCACAAGCACAAGCACCACAGACACAACAGCAGGCATGACTTGGTTTGGCTGCATTATTGATGAAACCTGACCACATCGGAGTACAGACCCAAGAAGCGGGCACGACGCTGCGAGCACATATTACATATTTCGTACCATGCCTTCGTTCTCGATGTTGCGAAGATCGCCAAAGGGCCACAAGAGGGGTGATCCCCCAGTGCAAGAAGACGCCAAGACCTCTACAACGCCAGAGGAGAGCGATATCAGCAGCCCCTCACCAGCTACTGCAAGTCGCATCAACAGCACAACAAGCTCGAATGCCGAACCCGAATCAACCAAGCCTTCAGATGTCAATAATGGAGACGGCAAGAAAGAACGGCGGGGTTTCAACAGAGACTTGCTGCACGACTTGCGAAGCCGACTCGTGGGAAAGCAGCCACCAGCAGACTTGACCCCTCAGCGGGGAAGATGGCCCCGTCGAGGCACAGCAGTGGAGGTAAGCAGCCTGCAGACCCAAACCTCCGCCCTTCCCCAGATTTTCCCTATTTGATTGCCGTCTGGGGAAACCTGAACCGTTGGGTGGTCGAGAGCCACTGGGTGTGTCTCTTACCCCTCATTTCCATTGTCTTGTGGCGCTGGGCAAATGGGCAGGAAACAATGGAGAAAAGAGAAGAGGAATAAGGCAGTCAGTCGCTGCTAGGTGCCGAGCTTGTCGAATGCACCCACTAGAGATGCCTTGAGAGGTGACGACCCGAATGGTCTCTTTCCTGCAGCTTGGATCTGAAAAATCCAAAGCCAAGCCTCCAACGGAGGGGTGCGCCTAGGATTGCCCGTAGAGAACAGCTCGAAGTGTCGTCACCCCTGAGGGAGACCGCGTGACCTCGACGTCTTCCCGAGACTGTACCTGCGCCAATCGTACGAGGACAGATTGGGAACCTTGTGCGGGACTTGAGAAACCAACCTTAACAAACATCGCTGGACAGTTTCTAGAGTCTCTCCGACGATACATTTTTCCTTCTTCGTGATCATATTTGGAAGCAATGAGTGTTCCTGACTGACCAATTCGTGACACACAACCAGCCCTTGGAGACATCGGTACGGTCTACACCACTTTCACCCCTCTCGCCGCTGTCTCCGCGCTCCCCCATCAACCCAAACAAGCCGCTCCCCTCACCACCTCCGCCTGATAGCGAACAATTCCGGCTACCTCCCCCGAAGCCAACCCTCAAGATCGCCCGCATCATGGCCACCCTCACAGACTCGGAGATTGAGAAGCTCTTCTCCGGAGCCCCTCAGTATTTTGCCCGCTCCGAGGGCCACTATACCGGCGCCCCCCACCCCTCGGTCGCCTTCCCGTGGGACGAGTCTCTTGAGATCAGGGATCTCACAGACCACACACAGATCGAAGACAAAGCCTGGGGCTGCGTCACGGCCTGGCCTCATATCACCCGCGATGTCCACTCCGACCGCTCAACCGCCCAGCGGGCCTCGGAGCAGAAACGCCGAGCTCACTTCTACCCCCGGTGCCGAGAGCGGCCGAACATGCTGAGCATGTTTGGACTTGAAAAGGGTAGCTTGGGATATCAAGCCGCGCTGGAGCTGTCGGTAGCAGACGCGCTCCAGGAAGAGCAGTGGGGTTTCGAAAGCATTGGGACTAGAACCCCGGCCGTGATTGAGCAGAGGCAAAAGATGCTGACGTCCAAGGATGGGCTTAGGCATATCGAGGAGAGTTTGATCATGGAGCAGCTGATCAAGAATGGGGCAAGGTATACGGAAAAGCATTTGCGGGAGAAGAGGGTTTCGAGCGAACTTTACAATGAGTTGTTCCTCCATATTCTCCACCCTCCGACGAAGGTGCTGGATCATAGGGATCCGTATAGCCTTGCTGTGCAGATTTCGGCGTTGGTCAAGGTGTTGGCTGCGCCAAATATGTGGATTGATTTCTCGCATGTGGAGTGGAGGATTAGGCTGGGGCAGTTGCTTTGGGGTAATGATGTGGGGGATGAGGTGGATGATGGGGCTTCGATTAGGACGGGGGATTCGTCGGGTGATATCTTTGAGGAGAGGTATTGGTTGCTGATGCAGATCTTGCTGGCTTGTGAGTTGCTTATCAGGTTGGATGCTATTACGGAGGGGGAGGAGCTTGGGGTCGAGAGTATTAAGCCCGCGGAGATTCTGCGGTTTGAGAGGGATGCGAACAAGTCGGTGAAGTGGTCGCTTATTCTTGCGAGAGCTTGGTTGGAGAATATTGAGATTGTCAAGACGGATGCGGCGGGGAGATCATCGGATGAAAAGCCTTCGGGGTGGTTGGCCTCACTGACGAAGAGAATGTCTCTGTCTCGCGAACATGGACATGGGCATAAAAACCATCACCATGATCCCGCCTACCTCATCAGAGGAAAGCATGTGCAGCGCCAGCTTAAGGGATTGGAGCATTTTGCCAGGAGACTGCGATGGCCGGATGAGGAGTCCTACGTCTCGATAATCTCTGACAATTGCCGTGCTGTGGTGGAGGGCACTCCTCTAACTACGCCTCTCGCTAGCCCGAGCAGCCGTGCCGACAGTCAACGTTCCTCGTACTTTACGGTCCCCAAGCCCAATTCGAAGTCCCGCCGGGTGGTATCCAGACGAAGAAAGATTTCGGCTGCACTGCACTCCTCTGGCTGGCTTTCCAAGAGCTACGTGTCTGGCCTGGTGCTACCCGGAGAAGGGCTATGCCATTTCTTGATGGCAACCCTGTTGGAGAACGACCCTGAAGCCATCGCGAGGCTGGGTCCCATGGCAAACCTTTGCGCTGGGTTTGTCTACTCTGGCAAGAGCTTCTGGAGCACTGCTTGTATCGTCGGCCGTGTCCTCGCTGCGGGCAAGGGTGCAGCAGAATGCATGGGCTGGATATCGAGTGATGTTACGCCCCTAGGTCTCGGAGATGGCTGGGTTAATATCGAGGTCGAAGAAACCGCCGAGGATGCCCTTCATGTTGACAAAAAAGCCCGGCTTTGGGGCAAACGCGCCATCGAGAACGAATCGAATGTTCTTGGTGACGCCGACCCTTCTTCTGTTCTGCCGGCGGACTTTATCATTCCCTTTGAAAATATCTACCGGGACCGGGTCCCGCCCATGATTCACATAGACTTCAAGGCGTTGCAGCTCTGCGCACCGGTCGATTCTGTACATACTACACCGAGCGAGAGTAACGGAGCGACGCCGATTTCAGAGGTTAGCAGCCGCCCCCCGGAGATTCACACATACCCAGCAGCCATCAGCTTTACGGTGACGGATATGGATTCAGGAGAGGAGACGGAGCACACTTTTTCGCTGACGAAGGATATCAACTTTGTGACTGCGCACCCGTGCGTGCCGTCGCAGCATGTCAAGATCATGAAGTCGCCGAGCAGCCCGACGATTCGGCAGGTAGATCTGAATGGCGATGGTAGCGGTAAGGCTGCTACTGTTCTTGGTGAGTTTTTGTCTTGTTTCGCCTCTCCCTCTCTGTTCCGCCAATAAATAGCTAACAGTCTCCTGAAGGCCATCCCCTCCACAAATACTTCACCTATACCGCCCTCCATCTCTCCGACCTTTTGTTCTCTAAAAAAGACTTCTCTCTTGAGGCTTTGTTGGGGGATTACTCGAACGCCCCGCACAAACCCAGCCTGACACCTGCCTCGTCCTCCTTGCCCGCAGCAAAGGTCCTGGTGGTGGATTGCATTACCGGTTTCCAGCCACAACCGCAAGAGCATGAGATCCCGCTATCACCCGTTATCAGCCGGTCAGATAGCTACAGCGTGAACTCGCCTCTCTCCCCAGTTGGTGGGAGCTTTGAGGGCAAGCTGGAGAGCGCATCGAGAAAGATGCATAGCGAGAGCAGGAGGAGACAGTTTGGGAGTGATATGGAGATGCTAGCTAGAGCGGTTTGTGCGGAACGCGGGTGGAACGCGGTGGTGAGCAGGCGGAGGAGGGGCTGTTTGGCTTGTGCGATCAGGGAGGCGGGGGCGTTGGGTTGGAAGGTTATTTTGAGAGTTGATTAAGGGTAAATGACTATGACCAAAAAACCACGGCTACGGGTTTGGGGAAAAGTGTAAGAAATAGAAGCATGAATATCTTCAACATATGAGTTTAATTACTAGTAGGAGTTTGGGAGGGAGATAGTGGGGTGAGTTTTATGAGTGTATATTTAGGTTTATAGGATTGAAACATGATGGTGTCGATACCCGCTACGGCATTTGCTTGGATGGATGTGCAATGTTGAGGAAGGGGAAGAGGTAACTCGCGGGTTTGATGATTCAAAGGTTTGGTATATGTATGAACATTCCTGGTTTCCAAAACGAACAGTGCTTTGCTAACTACGCTCCGATAGCCTCCGACACAGACATGCCACTTACGCTCAATTTCTATGGTGACACTCGACCAAATAATCCATCGTATATAATATATCCTCCAAAACCCAGTCGTAACCCTTCAATGCTTCATTCATGCGTGTCTCACTTGCCATTCCACTTCATATATCCATGCATCCCATCAAACGCCCCCGTTACACCGCATAGATCTCCAAGCTTTCACCCACCAAGCCTCCCTCTCCTAAAGATCCTTCCCCTCCAGCGGCCTCTCCCCCGGCAACCTCACCCCCTCAATCTCCTTTTCGGTGACGCTCTCCCAGTCCTTAGCGTCAATCCACCCGATGTACGCCCGGTCTCCAAACCCGCCCACCCAGTAAATCTCCGTCACGACCAGCCTGACGAAGTGACTCTCGTGGATCCTATTCCCGGGCAGCCAGTACTTTGCGTCGGCGTGGGTGGTGGTGTAGCACGCTTGGACTTGTTTGCCGGTATCCGATTTTGAGTCGTCGGCTCCGGGGATGGGCTCGAGGTAACCCATTAGGGAGTATCGCGGGAGGGCTGCCGCGCTATATGATTGTGGCTTGGGGGCATCACCATGGGAAAACGGGTTTAAACGGGACAAAAAGGAGCGGGATAGAGGGGGGAGGGGAGGGGGCGTCCAGGTCATGGCCAGGGAGAGGTTGGCTCCGGCGGCGTTGCGGAAGGTGGAGGAGATGTTGAGGCTGAGGAGGGTTGGGTGGGAGGGGTAAAGGGGGTCGCAGGCGGAGATGTATTCCATGAGAGCGTGAGGCTTGCCTTCGATGCCGGGGGGGCTACGGGAGGAGGAGGTGGAGGGGAAGATGGTTGAGATTGTGCCTAGGGGGGTTAGGGTTAGGATGCGGCGGGCGAGGATGGCGGATTCGCGGGCGGTGGGAATGCGATTGGCGGCGGCATTGTTGGAGTCTTTGGTGGAGGGGATGGTGTAGGCGGTGGTGAGAGGGAGGAGGGTTGAAAAGAGTGTTGATGCTTTCATTTTGGCGGCTTTTGCTGAGTGAGGTGAAAAGGAACGGAAGGAAAAGAAATATCAACAACAAAGAAGGCGGTCTTGTAAGGGTCTTTGTAGCTTCTGCCTGCCAATGCGGCGATGCCAGTGCAGAAGCGGGTGACCTTACTTTGCACCAACCACAACCCTGGGCCAAGACGATGGGGTCGAACGATCAAGCGTTGACGTTGGCAGGGAGTGGGGAAAGTGGAAACGCAGCTGCCGAGGCGAGGGCCAAGCCTTCTTATCAATCTGATCTGATAATCCCTCATCACCTCGACTGATGGTGAGATGCCCAAAGCTGGGATGAAAAACCAGACGAAATCTGAGGTCGAAGGACCATTGGTTGGGACGAATTTTAGTATCACGTAAGGCCAAGTTATTCTCAACCTATTGAAACTTTCCCCAGCTTGGCTGAGGATTTCTGGCAGCTGGCGCTCGCATGTGAAAGTCCCCGGGTCCGGCAGCAGCACCTGGGGACGTTGCCATTGTTGCAAGTCGAGAGGCGACTCATCGAGTGGTAAATTCCTCATTCCTTGATGGTCCGGTACAGGCAGGACTCCAAAGACTCTGCCAGAGTGACCGGAGAGAGATGGGCTGTAATCACGTGTAATTCACGTGGCTCCTTTTCCCTCACCAACACTCACAACAACAAAATGGAGTCTGAGTGGGAAGCGCCATCAACTACAGGCCACAGCTGGCAAAGTTTGCTAATCTGCTCTGTGGCTATCCTGTTCTGCATCGCAGGGCATCGTGTCCAGGCTTCAAAGATGCTGCAACCCCTGCCCAAGCGCTGGTGGCCTGCAGCACGTGACATACTCCCACCACGTGATTACGTCCCTTTCATTCGGCGATCATCAGCTTTCATTGCTCCGCCAAGCCGCTCATCCTCTGATCCGTGCATACCAAGGGAACAAGCCACATGCCTGGACCACCATCTCCAGCAGTGCTCCCCAGCCACAACCCAACCCCGCATGGCTATTCACTCGTGAGGTCCGCGCGCCACACAGCAGGGGAGGTCAGTCACTTCGAAGCCCTGCAGGGCAGGCCGCCACGCCCACAATTTCTTAGCTAATCAGCTAATCCACACAGAAATCGAGAGCATCGAGTTGCGAAACCTTCCTCTGCTGCGTCCGCCTCCCGCTCCCATCCAAGACCCCCGACTTTGAGAAGTTTACGCCCATCGCAAATCATCCAAAATGGGAAAGGTTCACGGAAGGTACGATAAATTTGATATTGTTGAAGGCATCATGATGGTGGATTGATTTACTGACTTCTTCTCCCCTCAGTTTGGCTCGTGCCGGTATGTCTCTCCCCGCTCTTTGCCACCGCACGACGACGACTCTTCTTCGAAATTTTGATGTCGACAACTACACCTGAGCGACTCTTTTCGGCTGCTATGGATTGAAAGACAGGTTCTGACGGGTCTGGAATACAGGAAAGGTCAAGTCTCAGACCCCTAAGGTCGAGAAGCAGGAGAAGAAGAAGACGCCGTATGTCCCGCCCCGCGATTCCCTTTGACTTACACCCAAGGGTGGATTTGACCATGATGAAACATTTATTTCTGACTCTTGCAATAGTAAGGGCCGTGCGAAGAAGAGACTCACTTACACTCGCCGCTTCGTCAACATCACCTTGACTGGTGGCAAGCGCAAGGTGAGTACATCCCGAACGACAACCAGCATCATACGAGGACCACAAGCTGATAGAATAACTCTAGATGAACCCCAACCCCACCGCTTAAGTTACTCAACCACCAACCACAACGATGAACCTTTTTCGGCACCCTGTTCGCGGCTCCTTTTGAGTTGAAGCAGAATCGGTCAACAGCAGCGATGTCGGGAGCTTTTATCTTTGGGTAGGACCAGGAGGGGGAACCAAAGCTGGTAATCCTGGGAATCTTTTCATGATGTTATGGATTGATTGGCTTTGCGAATCATGGGCGAAAGAGAAATCTGGCAGCTTGGGAGAAGGTCCTTTTAATCGAGACCAATCCCCGAACCATCATCATGGGGGTCATCTAAATCATGGCTTACACACAGCATGGGATGTCATTTTTGCACACTTTTACTTTCTTTCGGCAAAAGGGAAATGGTATACCTGGGTCTATTTTCTTCTTTGCGACATGATGCTGCCTCTACCTTGCATGGAGTGGGACAGCCAGAACTGAGAAGCCGCTGTTTGTTTTCTCTTTTGCAACCAATCGTCCACTCCCTTTCCCCAGCGAGGATAGTTAGGCCAATCATCTTGACACAAGCAGCACCATAAATGATTCTTCGCATATGCTTATCCGCATCTCTCGGTGGGCGTAGAGACGCTGTCTCCTGTGAAGTCCAGGAATTCGTGATAATGTCCCCATTTAGGGACCATTCCCTTCAGCTACTTCTATTTGGAGAGCTGGCCACACCTCCGATTAACCATTATATCTGCCAACTCAGATATTTGGTATAGTCTCGTGTGTCTCTTGAGACACCTCCAGCCCTCAATTCTCGACATCATATTTACATTCCACCCAAGTCTATGGTGCTCAGTGGCTTGTCACCCGTGTATATTTCTCACTATCCTGTAATCGACTCAACGGCTGTGTGTGTACCATGAGACATTGATAGCTCCCATCCCAGCCAGAAGCGAAACTAGTTAGAAGGATATGTTGTCCTGCGAAGATCAACATTTACATCCACACATATCTCTCAACTTCGCGAGGTCCATCAAAGCGTCCTTGAGGATATAGATATGCTACCAAAGGGCCATACCGTCTTCTTACGGTGCAAACATACGTCTACCGGCGACTTCAAGGTCTGAGAGCAAGCTAGGCTACGTGTCTAGCTGATCATGTCGTTGAGAACCTGAGGAGCTCTTCTTCACTCGGCACCTAAACACATCATGACAGACATCTTCGCATGCGCCCCGTAGACAGTAAAGGAATCACAAGCCTCCTGAAGTCTAGGACAAGCCTTACAAGATAATCAGTGTGTTACAAAAGGCGGTACAAGATGTCAGATAGGCCTTGCAAAAGATTGAGACGACCTTTTTGAAGCTACTTGGAATGTCTAGAAAAGGCCATCTTGCCCTGTTCACATATTAAAAAGCAGTTCAGAGGTTTAAAAAGATAGTAAATTCGCCTTTTAACTTTCTTTAAAGGCGCGTCGACTATCTTTCAACGTCTTTGAACTATCCTTTAACGTATTTCAATTTATCATCAAAGGCATATTAACTATTTCAAGGCCTATTTAAGAGGTTAAGAGAGGTACTTAAAATACCTTATACAAGAGCTAACCTTTTAAAAACATTTAGGTGGCTCCGAAAAGGCCATCTCTATTTCTTTTAAGCATATTAGGAGTCAGTTATAGACTGACACTCCCAAGCCTGTAGAGTAGATACTAGTTACGATCTCGGGCCATTTCCCGTTTGCTTTTATGTGTCCCCAGAAAACCCAACGCAAAGTCATAAAGACATACCTCGAAACTCTGAGAGTAGTTTGGATTGGACACCACTAGCTCCTCTCTCATTGCCCGTACCCTTACCCACTCATCTTGAAGCACAAAGTCCGGCCAATGGCCCTCATCAAACACGCCAAGAGCGTGATAGAAGAAGATCATGTAAGGGGCCAGTGTGCTGCCATCGGCCATGAGCTGCTCAAATCCGAGTTTTGTCACCTCCCAATTGTGCTCAGGCAATATGCGGGCCCCTCCACGAACAAGCCAAAAGAGGAGCTTGGTTCTCTCCAAGTCAAACGGTTCCTTCAGAAGGCGATCAGGCACTGCTGTTAAAGGGTGGAGGTCTATATAACCTTTCCTCGTGTCCGAGGCAATGTTCTGGGAGATTGGCCGGTATAGGCGTGTACCCAGAATTTGTGCGCATGCCTCGCAAAACTCTTGCCAGTCTCGGTTGAACCAATCTCTGATCCCCAGCCCTTCTTGTTGCTTATATTCGGCATGCTGTCCCTCTTGGGCTTGCTGTCTCTCCCCGTTTTGTGGTACCTGGGTTGGGAAAGTCCACCACATACATGGCACCTTCTCACAATGCCTCTTCGTCGCCGTTTGGCGATACCAGATCTGCTGGGCTTCGAGTACGAATTTGATGTTTATCCAGGGGGCGGCAAGTACATTGCTCTAAGAAAGAAATTCACAGATCAGCGTTATACTCAGTACATAATCCAGCATGCAAACGCCTTATCGGGACCCCGATACACGTCCCAACTTTGGATAGGCGTATCAAACTCTCGAATACGTCTTCCCACTATCCAACAGACACTGGACTCACCTGAAACTGGGGATCGCCGGGAAACCGCCTAGGGGTGTATTCATCAGGGTCCATCAAGTGCCTGGGTCGACCGAAATATCTATCCCAGGTTGGCCGGAATGCTCCCACGGCCAGCTCGAGTAAGAAAGATTTGCTTGACAGGGACTTGCGAAGTGCTTGGTTGGTCTTAAGAAGATTGAGATTCTGCGACATAACGGCTATGGGCCAGAGAATCTCAGGGGGTAGCCTCTCAAGCTTAGGCTCCATGATCGTGGCAGCAGATAACTTCGGCCGCTTGGAGGATTTTGACGAATGATTCTGGACGTTGTCGTGATCGTCCTCGCCATCTCTTTCCCTTCGGCTGCTTTTGATTCGTGAAGGGTCAGGGGGCCGCCAGGCCTGTTTACGACCGCGGCCCTTAACTTTGATGGGCGTGAGGTTCATTGTTGGTGGTGGCAATCAATAAATAGCAAAAGAGGGCAACAATGGCGATATGATTTGAATTCGATGACTGATACCGGATGAAAATTGAGAGTTGAGTGTTGGACGAAGAGAGAACAGGATGCTCAGTTGAGTTTGGCAGATGATTTCAATGAACATGGTTCGGTGAATGTAGGCTTTCGCACAAAAAGAACCAAGAGCACTCCTGGATGAGGAAGCTGCTCACCTCCGGAAGGCTCTGACCCAAATTCGACAGCCAAACATCTTCATGATGCCTTCATCATTCTTTGAGCTCCACTTTATCAGATCGATAACAGGGTCGAAATGCTCCATGCCATATTCAACCCTGGCTAACGGCCCGCCACATATAACCCTGAGATGGAGTCGCCATTATCGCCACAAACTGCAATATTTTAAAAGAAAGCATTTTCATACCTCTAATACACTCGCGCATCCTGGGGGCAATAAACCAATCTTTTGATATAAAAACCTGTCTACCATGACCCCCACGTAGCCATGGACCTGAACCAAATGCCAGGGGGACCACTGGGAGTGGCACAGCAAGCTCCAACAATTTGCATGTGACGCTCTGACACTTGTGACATCACATCGCCCCGTTTCAGCAGCGCCCTTCACCAAACTAACAACCTTTCTGACATGCGGTGGAGCGGCCCAGAGCAATCTCCCTCGACCCTCACCCCGTCGGCTCGCCCCGACTGATTGTTACGATCCATTGTACGATAGGAATTGGTTCTGTTGCATTGTTTTCAGATTGATTGATATCTCCATCCCACGAAAGTCCCCATTGTTGCAAAGGAAATACAGAAACAAACAAGCGCCAATGATCATGAGATAAGCAGAAAGCGCCAATCAGTTGGAATCAGAAGCCTGTCAAGATGCCTGTCCCCTTTCTGGGGCGCCTTAACCCGTGAGACATACCTACCACCCCATCGCGGGAGTGACAACAACGATTATTTGCTGATAAGATGGTTCTGGGGGATGCAGCACCGAATATGTCGCCCTTGTTGGCTCTTTCTTACTCGTGGGGCTCGAGGCTTTTATTCGAATATTCACACTTGCTCTACGTGAGACCGCCCGCCCACCCACCATCACAAATGCCGAGATTGAGCTTCGAGCTAATCGTATCATTCAGCGCCATCATTACTACAGCTGTGTTACGGGATTTCGAGACGTCTGTTTAACAGGTGGACTAGCCCGGCGCAGAAGAGGGCAGAGCAGAGAAGAAAATGTAGGTTGTTCGTCCTAGCTAGAGGCTGTCAGGGGTAACAGAACATTGACTGTGAACTCCAGCGGTCTCTGCCTCGATCCGCGATGCCTCCGATTTCGTCGATCTATGTGCCATGTTTGGCTACACCGCCGAGGAACACGTAGTACGAACCGAGGATGGATATTTGCTGGGAATACACAGATTGGCATGGCGGAAGGGGGAGGAGGAACAGAGGGTGAATCGCGGGCCGAATAGCATCAAGAAGAAGGTGGTTTACCTGCACCATGGGCTGCTGATGAACAGCGAGGTATGGGTTTGCTTGACAGATGAGCAGCGCGCTTTGCCTTTCGCTCTGGTGGAAAAGGGGTATGACGTTTGGGTATGTGGCTTCGCATTTAAGGGAGTCCTGCTTCGAGGGTTTACGACTGATCATATTTCCAGCTCGGAAACAACAGGGGCAACAAGTACTCGAAAAAGTCAATCCGATACTCGCCCACGACGACCGAGTTTTGGAACTTTTCCATCGACCAGTTCGCTCTCCACGATATTCCCAACAGTATCAGCTACATCCTCGAGATTACTGGCCAACCCTCCCTCTCCTATATTGGCTTCTCTCAGGGTACTGCCCAAGCCTTCGCCAGCTTGTCCATCCACCCCAAACTCAACGAGCAGGTTAACGTCTTCATCGCCCTGGCACCGGCCATGTCACCAGCCGGTCTTTCTAACGGCATAGTCGACGCTCTGGTCAAGGCCTCGCCCCAAGTACTGTTTCTCCTTTTCGGTCGCCGGTCTATCCTCAGCTCGGCCACGATGTGGCAGTCGATTCTCTACCCACCGCTCTTCACCAAGCTTATCGATCTTGGCCTGTCGTTCCTTTTCAACTGGCGAACTCAAAACATCAGCACCTCGCAGAAGCTGGCCGCTTACCCTCATCTTTACTCGTTCACCTCGACAAAGTCGGTGGTGCACTGGTTTCAGATCATACGGACCAAGTCCTTCCAGATGTACGATGACGACGTTCACCGGCCACTGATCTCAGCCACCAACAACAAATACACCAAAGTCGCCAGGTACCCGACAAGGAATATCAAGACCCCGATCGTGCTCGTGTACGGAGGTAGTGACTCGCTAGTAGACATCAAGGCCATGCTGAAGGAACTGCCTAGTCAGACAATGGCCAACGAGATCCCCCACTATGAGCACCTGGACTTCTTGTGGGCGAGGGATGTAGACAAGTTGGTTTTTCAGCATGTATTGGATGCGCTGGAGAGTTTTACTGGGGCGGAGCATACTAGGGAAGAGTACGATCGATATAGAACTGTCAGAAAGCAGCATACAGATCTAGCCAAGATGGGGGGCGGGTTGAGAAGGGGGAGTCACTTGGCTAGGGGCAGTGATGTGGCTGATAGTGATGTCAGTACCGCGGTTGGGGAAGAAACGGTGAGGGTTATGGAGTCGAATGAGAGTTCGAATGAGGAGAGGGCAGGGACCGGTGGAGAAATTGAAGAGGCGGAGAGCGAAGAGAGAGCCTCGCCCACAAAAAGGCTGGAAAGCCCGTTGAAGTTTGAGTCGAGGGGCCAGTTACCGTTTCAGGACAAGGATAGACCATTGTCGAGGGAAAGTCATATCCCCTCGCCGGCGATACAGCAGCAGCAGTTACAGCCTGCTATCATGCCGTCGAGGACAAGTAGGATTGCGAGGCCGAGGGGTAGCAAAGGAAATTTAGCTGCCGAGATGGCTGCTTCCGGCGGTGAGGAGTACCCAAAATTGCCGCAGACACCCGTCTCCAAGGCAGAGATGATGGATGGCTTTGTGGATAGCCCAACGGCAGGCCCTAACGCGGCCACGACGGGGATGACAGGGATGATGAATGTGATGACTACACCTAAGAGGAGGGGGACGGGGGGAAGTCATATGAGCGTTGACTCGATGAGGGGAGGAAGGGGAATCAGCCTAGGTGCCAGTAAGTCTTTTGATGCCTTCTCTGGGGTGGAGAGGGAATGCTAACGAGACTGGAAAAGGTAAGGCGGTCGGGGGAGTCACGACGAGTGCGAATGATATTGTTGGTTTGGCTGCTACGAGTCCGGGTGGCGCGGGAAGTTCGGATGAGGGTGGTAGCAAGGGGCCCACGGCGCCACATTTGAGGAGGGGTTCGGCTGCCAGTGTAGGTTTGAAGAAGTGAGAGCTGGCTGGGAGCAGTGAAAATAGGGCAAGAGAAGGAGACGCATTTGAAATTTGGCGTTTATCACGAGCTTTCAAGTTTTGGTTTCGGTCTAGATTGGGAAACAACCAGGGTCTAATAACATCTCTAGGGAAAGGCGTTTGAGGTTAGTCAACATCAAGAGAACATACCGGTCATTGGTCACTGTGGCTTGGAGCTGCTTGCGCGGATTTGCATAAATATGCATAATTGCTATGGTTAGATATATACAGACATACGCATACAAAGAGTAATGAGAATCATGTGATATTATTCAAGCGTTAGGCATGGACCATGAGTGGGATTTGGGGAAGATCTAGATCTCGGTGACCCTTTGAGCAAATAGTTCAAGATTAGATCTGATCTAAGATCTGAAATGTGAGATAGATTGCCCGACCCGTCCCCATCTTCGTCGTCATATACTACCTAAGCAACAAAAGCAACAGAAGCTTGGCATACTTTCGTTCCCATTTCCTCTTCGCTTTCGCTTTTCTGCAGAGCACTGCCTCCTCTTCTTTCCTCTACTTCTGCCACATTTTTCCATCCTCGTCTTCTGCTCTGGCCCCGTCGTTTTTTGTTGAGAGAAATCGTGTGTGCGTGTGCGTGTGTGTGTGTATGTGTGTGTGTGTGTGTGTGTGTGTGTGTGTGTGTGTGTGTGTGTGTGTGTGTATGTGTCTCATGTGTCATCCTTCAACCATGGTAACAAAACTTTGATCCTTATCTTTTGTCTTTGCCATCATAAAGCCCACCACGTGCAGTGTGGTATAACCGTTCGACTGGATATACACCTAACTAGAACACCGAGCTTTGGCTTTCGAAGTCTTTTCGCGGGTGACTGTTCGAGATTGTGGGTGTACATAGATCGGAGGCAACCAAGGCGTACAAACTTCAAAAGAAGCTAGGGGGGCGAGTTGCGTCACCTTGAGATCTTGAGATGTATGAGATCCGGTTGTAAGATCTAACTCACATCTGGGTTTTTCTTTTGCTTTTTTGTTCGTCGGGCCGAAGATGGAGGAGGGGATGGTCCTATCCTACACATCAAAAAATCCCTGGAACCGGGGAAGGGGTTCAGAGGAAGGGAATGGAGAGTAGTATATGCCAAGGGGAGAGGTTTGGGAGAGATTTCGCAAGTGATATGTAAGAGTTCAAGGTGGCTGTAAAATACCGTATTGATATTTACAGGCAGAGAGTTTCGACCAGCCTTACTGATAGGAATAAGGTGAAACAGTGGGAGCCAACCTGCCGGGTCGGCCAATGGAAGGAAGAAGATGGTGTTCAGCTTACACAGCTGGAGTGCGGGAAAGGCGGGAGCGGGTCGCAGGAGGTGATTCCTCCGGCTCCGTTCTACGTAGGCATTTTATGAACAGTACGGCGAGGACAGTAGCGACCAAAAAAAAAGAGAGAGAGAAAAAGGGTTGGGTTGACTTGGCACTCATATGAGCCCAGTGTTGTTGAGGTGATTAAAAATGGGTTGGAAAAGATCTGGAAGATGAGACCTAAACTTTGACTGATATCTGTCTCGAGATTATCTTATGCCTGTTCCTATTTATGTTGCTGTCCCATGGTAGTGGTAAATAGATGCCAATCGTCGGGAGATCACCAAGAGAAACATACATTTTCGGTTCACAATGTTTCTTAGCAGGCACTATCGGGTCTCAGCGTGGATGTGAGTCAAAGCTATCAGTCTTTCCGGGAAGTATGGAAGAGGAACCGAGACAGTGTGAGGCAAGATCAAAACTTTGAACTGGAAGAGCTCTAGGAAAGAACATAAACGGGAGAGGGCAAAGTAACATCTTATAGATGTCTTGGCTTTTTCTGTTATCTCAGTAAAGCTCGGACTGGAATGCTTGAGGTTGCATAAAAACGACCCTATTCGGACTGGATCCGTCTGTGTTGGCTTACGCCTCTGTACTATTGTCCGTGGACACCGTCGACCTTGACCCCTGATCATGGAGTTCTCAAATCCCACAAGGATGTTGGGCTCGCTCGGGTCGTGACAGTACCTACTTATCTTGCCTTCTTTCTCGGTCGTACTGATTGGTACATGCCTATATATCTTACGTATCGCTTGCACGGCTGTTGGCAATACGCCACGCCGACAAAGGACTGATTCCGCGCCTGTTGGTGACGCGCGCCGCCATGTCGCATAGTCAAAGATTTCAACATCAAGCGCGTGGGGCCCGACAAACAATTATATGCTTGGTCTCGGCCCTGTAAATGTCAGAAGTCCTCCGACTCCGTACCCGCTCACACACAAATGGTAGCTCCCGTTTTCCCACAAATTTTCTGCGCCGAAGCATCACCGCCGCAACCATCGCCGCTCGAGGAGGATTGTTGACTACACGATAACCAGTGACCCGGACAAAAGTGCGAGCAATGCATCCGACACCCCTGTTGGTCTCTTTGGATTCGCACCGAGCGGGAAGGATTTGTTGGATGAGAACTCAGGATTCCAATTGCACCACCGCCTCAGCGTATCGCGTTGTGCGACCTCACCAACGGCAGGATAGCTTAGCACACGTTGATTTCGGACCGGGTAGATAGGTATCAACGTCCACGAGGCGAACGAGGCTGGGGAGAATCTCACTCATGCAGTTTTGTATTTTGTGCATTTCCTCCACGACCCGTTGCGCCGGTTGGTTGAGTGAGGTAGTGTATTCTTATGTGCCGCCTTTTTTCGTTCCTTACACAGACAATACAGCATACCATACCGAGTTAACCTCTCGCCAAAACCCCTTACACGAGCTCCTCCAGGGCTTGGTCAGGCCAACCTCTCAATCTGCTTGCATTTGCTTGCGTCACCTTTATCTCTTTCCTACATGCCCACGTTTACACGGCCCTGGTCTCCCAAGCCCAAGATCCAGATCTTTACCCGCTGATAGGTGAGACCTGTATTTCATCCAGGCCCAAGGGAACAGCATAGCCCTCCCGAGACAGCCACAGCTTTTCGACGGCACCAACGGGCAGGTATGGGGGGGAGGTACGTCACGGTGGTACCAAACAAAAGAACAATCCTCATGTATGATAGCGGGCTAAAAGAGGAAAGAATATGAGCCCGGTGTCCGGTGATGAAAGGGACGGGGGCTGACCCGGAGACAGCGAACAAACAAAACTTTTTTTATAATAAACTTCTTCCCTAACCTTCAGTCCATCCGGCCCTCCGAGACATGCTCAAGCTGAAAGTATAACCTTCAGGCACAAGGCTGTGTTAGTAGTCTCCCTCCTCCTCACCTTTCCTCTTCACTTGTAACACCCCATACTCCTTACTTCTACCCTTGGCTGTTTTCTCGGACTTGAAATCTCTAAACCACCTCCCCTTCAACTTACCCAACTCGGACACAACGGATAGACAACGATAGATCCATCGGACCATCATTCGTCCTCATCTGCCATCGACATCACTCTCGCTCCCTTAGCCGGGCCTCGCCCACAACCCCATCATCATCAACACTTACTCCCACCCCGAATCCTCATCACCCACCTCGAAGACACAATGGACACATACAACGAAGACAACCACGGCCCCGCCCCCTCCCCCTTTCCCACATGGGAGGAATACTGCGCCGAAACCACCGCTCAATTCTGCTGGGACGCCCAGCCCCCCATCAAAGGCTCCTGGGAAAAGATCCCTTCCCTCGCTGCCAATGCCCTCTTCGCCGCCTTCTTCTCCCTCTCCTTCATCGCCTTCATCGTAACCTACTTTCGCTCCCGTAAGCAAGGCACCTTTTTCACAGTCATGATGTGTCTCGGGCTGTTTTGCGAGATTATTGGGTATGTAGGGAGAGCAATGTCCGCTACGAACCCCTGGGATGACATGGGCTTCATGGTGCAGATCGTCTGCTTGACCATCGGGCCGGCGTTCCTGGCCGCGGGGATATATACCTGCCTGGCCAAGGTGGTGAGTGTGTACGGGGAGGAGTGCAGTAGGCTGCCGGCGAGTTGGTATACGAGGATTGTGAGTTACCCCTTTTGTTTTTTTGGGATAGAAAGACTATGTGCTGATAAGAGATGAAAATAGTTCATCCCCTGCGATGTCGTGTCGCTGGTGCTCCAAGCAGCAGGCGGAGGTATCGCTGCCGCGTCGGATGACATCAAACTCCTCGACATGGGCAACAGCATCATGATCGCGGGCTTATCATTCCAGGTCTTCATCCTCGTCGTCTTCGTCGCCGTCTCGGGCGAGTTCCTCCTCCGCGTCCGCAGTCGCAGGAAGACCTACGGCCCAGACGCTGGGTTTGAGCAAGCTGAGCCGGCCAAGTCTATCCGCCAAGGCTTCATGTTCAAGGGCATCATCATTGCCCTTGCCGTGAGCACAGTCGCCATCTTCTGGCGGTCCTGCTTCCGTGTCGCCGAGCTTTCCGAGGGGTGGAACGGTCCCTTGATGGCGAGAGAGGATTTGTTCATTGGCTTCGAGTCGGTCATGATTTTCGTTGCGGTGGCGGTTTTGAACGTTTTTAATCCTTGCATGGTCTTCGGGGTGATGATGAGCAGCAAGTGGAGAAAAGAGGGCGGCTTCAGGAAGTCTGAGAGCACTGCCAACACCTCGAGCGACGAGGAACTTAATGTTCTCAGACAGCCAGGTCAAGGGAGGGGGACGCCTGGTTATGGGAACCAGAGGTACTACCAGAGCCAGGGAGCGTATGGGAACCAGAACCAGAGCACACGATATGGCGTTTAGAGCTCGCTTTCGTTTTTCTATTTCTGCATCCGAAGCAAGAAAATGGCTTGCCGCGGATGAATGACTGTCTGTAGATGTGGCGGGATGAAGACAGATACTGCATTTAGCGTTGAGTATGAGTGTGTACAACGCATATGGGACCAAGGAGTTTTGGTTGATATTTCACAGGTTCTTTTAATCGTCTCGGAACTGGCCTGATTCTGGAAAGTCGGGTAGGAGAAAAGTTAGATAGTGAGGCAAAACGAAGCAAAAGCCGTCAAAAGATGTTGAATCGCTGGCAATGATGCTTTGGGTGACCCTGACACTAAGTGAACGAAACAGAAAGCTGAAAGGTTCGGTTGCTAGTTTTCGAATACCGAGTGAAATTGTCGACTGCGGTACGAATTGCGCGCCAGAAAATCCACGCCCTCGTCCACTTCTGTCATTGACTCTTTGACCTCTCGCCATTTTCCAAATCTCCGTTACCATCCATATCTCCCCTGTCTGCCCCTCCCACCGGCTCAGCATCCTCAGGCTTTCCCTCCCGACAAGCCCACCCATCGACAAACCGCAATGTCTCCCTCCCCCAAATCTGGTTCATCACGCACAACCGAATCGGCACCAAGATAATTATCAACAGCGGAAATCCTGGTGCCGCCACAGTTAGCGTTACCGCAAAGATCGCCACCGTCACTAATATCTGTGTTATTGTATAAGCGTGCACCCCTCCCCAACCCACCCCCGAAGGCAGCTTAGGCAACTCAGATGGCGGTATAAGCAAGTGAAAGAACCTCGTCAACATGGGGTTAACACTGAGAGATTGATACCCCATAAACATGAACAACCCCGCCAGCACAGACGTGGGCGTGAGGCCTAGAACGCGTTGGAACGGGGGGCTAACAAAAACCAAGATCATGGCTGCTTGGGTGAAGGGGGAGTACCGTTGTTCGTAGACTCTAGGAACAAGACAGGTACCGGCTCTTTCTTCGGAGTCCGGGGCAGCCTGCTCCTCCTCTACCCAATGACGAAGAGATTCCGAGTGAAGCGGCGCCTGCGGCAGTAACCCGTTGGCTGGAGGGATACCCAATATCCCACACAGAGCCGTGGTAGTTCCAAGAAGAGCGATATCCCAAGCGTAGCCGCCGGGCTTCTTCACTCCATAGCGGTCAACAGTACAAATAATGCTGCTGATCTCGTGGTCAAAGTAAAAGAGAATCGTTATGATAGCTCCTGGGATGACGGCGATGAACACCCATTCCACAGGTAGCTCCCAGAAACGAACGAAAAAGATGTCCCGATCTGGGTTCGTCGGCCGAAAAGAGGTCTGGACGGCAAGTCGGCCATGATCTAAGCTGGCCAGGTCTCCGATGTATGGAATGCCAACGAACAGGATGATAGAAATCGCAGCTGCATACTCGGAGAGACCCATCCGTATGATACGCCCAAAAAGGGGCTTCCACTTCGCAGCGGTGGAGAGAAGGATGGCGACGAGGCAGGTACCGACCGCACCAATCATGGCGTAGAGAAACGAGTCCAATGGCATTTGTTCATGTGTCCTCTTGAGTTCCATAGCGGCCTTGTGGAAGTAGATGATGCTGTTGAGCAAGGAGAAGATGTCGGCGCTGAAGTCGGTCACGTACTGCATGGTCCAGTCGTGGGCGTTGAAGATTGCCAGGAGATAATGCATCCACGCGGAATGAATAAGAGACCACGCCATGACAGGGAGGAAGGGTACCTGATCGGGTCAGATTTTGCAGTCCAGAAACAGAGAGAATCAAGCATACCTTGAAGCTTTCATCGCATAATTCGTACAGATTCTCCGCAAGGACCGAGAATGGGCCAGTGACACCGAGAATAGTCAAGGGTTGGGCAGAAAAGCTGTCATCACCGTTAGTCTCGTGAGCTGGGTAACTCGCACTTAGACACCTACAGAGCAAAGATGACTCCGCAAAGACCAGTGCTGAAGACGACCTCGACGGTCCCCCATGATCTTCCAGTAAGGACGTAAAGATCACTGGCAAAAGTGATGCCTGGAAGGATGTTGGTGAAGAAGACATAAACCGCACTGGCTATGACAAGCTGGTTGAATACTGTCCAGTCCGAGACCCATCGACGCCGAAGACTGTGAGCATCATGTCTGAGAAGTCTGAATGGCTCGAGTTTGCCTCCTTTTCGGAAGTGAACAAGGGTCCTCGAGGACCACGGAGATTGGCTGGTCATCAAAATACCGATGTGTGTTATTGGCAGATAGGGCTCATAGTGATAGCAACTGAGCAAGCCTGGAAAGGTAATTGACACTTCCTCAGCAGGGTGTTATAAACACCCTGTCGAGAGGCCAAGCCGAGGCTGACGCGGAGAGTGATGCATATCGAAAACTTTCCCCTGGGGTGGTCAGGACGTAGATGCAACAGAGTGAGGGGTAGCGCCTCGTCGATTGGGCTTGGGCAAGGCCGGGCCACTATCATGTGTTACTTGGGTTGACATGAGGTCCTAAAGTTGTCGGTGAAGAAAGCTCACTCTGCCTGTCGAATTGATGGTTGATCCCACGTGGCAAGAGGAGGTTCTTGGAAAGAGACAGCCAAGACCTTGGTGCGGACCAGTGAAGGGCATGACATCATTGGAGGGCACACAGCACACTGTTCTCAACACCATGGAAAAGCATCACAAGCTCCTGCATGGCCAAAGGAAAAGCTTCATGGCAGGACATCACTGGGACAACATCATGAACAAATCACACAGACATTCAGCACAAGCAAGGAACACACATTCACAAGCAGTAGAAAAGATCATAACGTTCGTGATCACCTCTAAGGGACTCTATTTTGTACTAAAGCACATATGAGAAGTTTTGCCGCAGAAAACCCGTGACCTTTTCCTCCTCAAAATTGTGCCCCATACCAAATAACCGAATGCTCAAACCGAGCAAAGAGATCCGTGACGCCGACGCATATCGCGTGACGCTTTCCTTTCGGTGGCCAATGACCTGTGTCCCTGGAAGCGACTTTTTGTTTTTGCTGTTTATGTGGAAGAAATGATTTATTTCTTGCCACCAGCCTTGGCAGCGGACTTGGTGACCTTGCCGGAACCAGCAGCGGCCTTCTCGACCTTCTTGATGACACCGACAGCGACGGTCTGACGCATGTCACGGACAGCGAAACGACCGAGGGGAGGGTACTCAGTGAAAGCCTCAACGCACATGGGCTTGGAGGGAATCATCTTGACGATGGCAGCATCACCAGACTTGATGAACTTAGGGCTCTCCTCAACAGCCTTACCAGTACGGCGATCGATCTTCTGCAGGAGCTCAGCGAACTTGCAGGCGATGTGGGCAGTGTGGCAATCGAGGACGGGGGCGTAACCAGCACCGACCTGGCCGGGGTGGTTGAGGACGATGACCTGGGCATCGAAAGAAGCGGCGCCAAGAGGGGGGTCGTTCTTGGAGTCACCGGCAACGTTGCCACGGCGGATTTCCTTGACGGAGACGTTCTTCACGTTGAAACCAACGTTGTCACCGGGGACACCCTCAGAGAGCTGCTCGTGGTGCATCTCGACGGACTTGACTTCAGTGGTGACGTTGGAAGGGGCGAAGGTAACGACCATACCGGGCTTGAGGATACCAGTCTCGATACGGCCGACAGGGACTGTGCCGATACCGCCGATCTTGTAAACGTCCTGAAGGGGAAGACGGAGGGGCTTGTCGGTGGGACGCTTGGGGGGCTCGATGGAGTCGATGGCCTCGAGGAGGGTCTTGCCAGTAGCCTTGCCACCCTTGACCTCCTTCTCCCAACCCTTGTACCAGGGGCAGTTGGTGGAAGCCTCAAGCATGTTGTCGCCGTTGAAACCGGAGATGGGGACGAAGGCAACAGTCTTGGGGTTGTAGCCGACCTTCTTGATGAAGTTGGAGGTCTCCTTGATGATCTCGTTGAAGCGGGCCTCGGACCATTTGGTGGTGTCCATCTTGTTGATGGCGACGATGAGCTGCTTCACACCGAGGGTGTAGGCGAGGAGAGCGTGCTCACGGGTCTGGCCATCCTTGGAGATACCAGCCTCGAACTCACCAGTACCGGCGGCAATGATGAGAATGGCGCAATCGGCCTGGGAAGTACCAGTAATCATGTTCTTGATGAAATCACGATGGCCGGGGGCATCTGGAAGGACAAGGATGTTAGCATGTTGTCAAGGCAAATGATGCATGAGAGGTGTGTAGACTTACCGATGACGGTGACATAGTACTTGGGGGTCTCGAACTTCCAGAGGGCGATATCAATGGTGATACCACGCTCACGCTCGGCCTTCAACTTGTCAAGAACCCAGGCATACTTGAAAGAGCCCTTGCCGAGCTCAGCAGCTTCCTGTGGATGGAGTCAGTCATGATGTTTGATGCCAAGGTAGACGATGGTGGTAATGGTGGTCTGTGGTGGGCGAAAGGGCAGAATCGCGGGGTAAGTGGGTCCGTGCTCGAAAAATTTTGCTATCTGTGCGTTTTGTGTGCCCCTCCCCCGCCATAATGATAAGAGGAGGGGCAGCACAAAGGCAGAGAGAATCGTGGGGAAATGTGAAGAGCCAGGCAGAAAAGTGCCACCAAACGGCCGGTGAATGCGATGTGTGAAATATATGTAAAGATAATGGGAGTGATGGGAAATGGGTGAAAACTGACCTTCTCGAACTTCTCGATGGTACGCTTGTCAATACCACCGCACTTGTAGATCAAGTGACCAGTGGTGGTCGACTTGCCGGAATCGACGTGGCCGATAACGACGACGTTGATGTGAGTCTTGTCCTCCTTGCTATTTATGAAGTCAATGATGCTGTTCGACCAACTCGCGGTCGAAGTCGCGTTGCCAGTGACGATGGCGATGATGGTTGACTTACCCCATTTTTGCGGTTTGCGATCACAGATCGAAAAGTTTGAGGGATACGCTGCGCAATAATGTTAGAAGGTGATGGTCTTCTCGAGATGTTGGATGTGAGAAGGGAAACGTACTGAAGTGGCAGTAAGATTGCTCGAATCAGGTATGCCGACGGAGGAAGTAAGAGGGAGAGGAAGACAAGAATTTCTGGAGGGGTTGAAGTTTTTAAGGGCAAGAGGAGGGGCGAGGTAGGTTGGTGGGGTAGAGTGTGTAGAGGCAGAATTTAAGTGGGCCCCACCACAAACCACAAAAATTTTGAGCGAAAAGCGGGTCAAGCCCTCGAAATCTACCACTTCTGATTGGAGAATGGAAACGCCGCGCCTTGCCGCCCCGCCGGTCAGGCTGCCCTCGCTGCTGCTGCATGCATTTTGTACTGATTTAATTTTGCCAAAGTACTTTGTTGATCACGATCACAAACAGCTGGAAGAAAATTAATCTTGTTCCCTGGTGCTCTATTCTACTATCTACCGTGCTCCCTCAACCTCTTCCCCAGTGACGTGGCTGGCGAGTGGTGACTCTGTTGTGATGAAGCACGGAGCTGTCCTTCCTAGGCAGTTGCGATGCTTCAGACTGCCCCTCACTTGGCGCCCGCGACGATAAGCCCCTCCTTCATGCTAATCCTTGCTCTGATATTTTCCATCCTCACTAGGATGTCCGGGAGTCTCCATGATCGTGCGACCCCTCAAGGTACATGGCTACGATACTGAGGTACTTGGTGGTGGGAGGGGTGTTTGCCTGTCAAGTCTTTGGGCTTCTCTCTGGTGCATTTGGCTTCCAGCCCAACGACACACCATGCGACAATTGCTCTGGAGCTTGATCTGCTTGCCGCGTGAGTCAATCGTGAGATTCTTTCGATTCGCCTCCCACTTGAGCCAGCCAAGCTTGGCATCTTGGGGTGGCACCGAGCTTCAAAGTTTTGTTTCCGCAATCCCTACCACGAACCTCTCTCGTTCGTGAATTGGCACCTTTCAGCATGGCTGGAAGCGGGGTTTCATGAACGGCTTGCCGCGGGGGGACGGTGGCAAGACGTCGAATGTTTGGACTGGACCAATGGCAGAGTTGGCTTCAGTTTCATCGAGGCGAATGCAATACCAAACCACCAACAGCGCGCCACCCACGATGCCGCGATACGAATATGCCATCTGGAGTCTAGACGTTGGCGTTGGCATTGACGTTGCCCACTTGCTAAGCTGTCATTAAGTCCACTCCAGACTAGTGCATCTGACAAGTTCATAGCGGCATTTCTTGGGTTTTCTTTCCATGGTAGCTTCGTCCACCAAGATATGTTGGCATGACAACACATACACGGCTTTGTTGATGCCAACCCGAGAAGCCCACTCAGCTCCCTGATAGTTTCAAGGTAGCCCCCCCTTGGCCTTCCAATGGCCGACTTTGAACTATCCGGGAGGTTGGAGCATCGTAAAGGTGCGACTTCTTCCCATCGGACACGGCAGGTCTTTTCCTACGATCATGGACTCCGGATGCGACCTCGACGACTGATATTATGTAATAGTCCCTATGAGGCTCAGGGCTCCCGTCGCCAAGCCTCCTAACGGCAATGTTTCGTCAAGCTTTTTCGAGAAGAGATCTCTGCCTTCGAAACCCCACCAAGCTGTTCCAGGGGGGGCACCTACCGTGTTGCCGGGCCGCCGTCCAACGCTCCAGGGAGTCTGCTGGAAGCACGATTCCACCTTTCGACGGCCCAAATGCTTGGGTTGCCCAGAAATCTCAGACCTTTCTGGCCAGCTTCTGGCGGCGACTCGCGATCAAGGATTTGAGCAAAGACATTTGGCTTTTTGTCCATGACAGGAGTGCTGCACCGTGGCTACAACTTACAAGATAAATTGGGCGGGATGTGAGCGTAAGATACCTAGGCACCAAGTTCGATGTTGCAGCGGTACCTGACTGGGTTCGAAATTTCTTTTTCTTGACCCAAGATCCCCACTTCGAAGCTAAGCTCTTGGAGTTACCTTACCCGTCCGTCCCGTTGTGGACAAAGTCGATCGATTCGGGTACGAACAGGACGGGGGTGAGCTCGAAACCTAAGGAGTCATCCGGCCCGATACAGGTACAAAGTCTCCCTTCAGCCCGGTTGGTCTTTGACTAGACAGTAGATCTGCGCCCAGGGTCCCCGAATGCGTTACAGTTGTCTGTATGGCTATCCCTTTGTGAATGCTTATACATGATCTTGCCTTAGCCTGGGTGTTGGAATACACTCCTGGTCCACATGAGAAGTGACTCTAGTCCCGACCAAGTGGTTCGGGCAACATGATGCTCATCGGTACAGCTGTTTGTAGCCTCATACTTGGCTCTTCTTGCGTCAAGGGCCGAACTCTTGGCCGCTGGGGTTGTTCGGCATTTGATCTTTACATGTGCCCATTCTGTAACTCTGCCCAGATGGGCGGTATTATGTCAATGCTCTCTCTCTGACACCACACTCTGGACAAAGTAATTGAAAATGCAAGCTAATAACCGCATAACGTCTATCTAGTCTGCTCCTTTTGGGATATCAGATGTCCCGTCCGATACCTTCAAAGGTCTCACAGCTGTGTTTTTGACAGATTGAACATCTTGAGATGCCTGTGGACTATCTTCGAGGACCTGTTGACTATCTTTCAAGGTGTATTGACTATGTTTCAAGACACATTACTTATATTTCAACCCATGGCTTTGACAGTACTCATATATTGGCTTGCTGACTTGCAGTGCCAACCATCATGTTGTCAGCGTTCGAACGTAAACAAATTCTCTTTTTCGGCTCTTGTTGCCCATGACACAGTCTCAGCATACCTATAAATGCCCCTTTCATCCACCCAAGCCCAACAATAACACCAAAGGGCCGCCCAAATCTGTGCCAGCACCCAGACCCAAAGCCTGACCGCACATAAACTGACTCCCTGGGTCACAATTCTCAGACTCATGAGCACATTGATTCTTTACCTACCAGCCCATGTCACCACATTCGATTCCCATACAAGCTTTCTATTTATTTTAGATATGAATCTACCATACTACTCACTGGGCTCAACAAGATACGTCCAAAAATGCAGAAGTCAAAAGCAACAAATCTCACATCTTAGGTGTTATTGCGCTTTTATTCCATGCCACCCATGGCTTTCTACCTCCTAGGTACCACAGTAAAGTAACTTTCTCACACATGTACCATTTCCAACAACTCTCGCTACTGCCTAAAGTAAACCAAAAACCTGGAAGACATGTGAAGCATGAGTCAAGTTGGGCAAAACCCATGCACCAGGTTGGTAGGTAGGGCACAGTTACTAGCTTTCATAAGTTAAAGGCCACATAAGACACCAAAATGTTAATACGTTACAGTGCAATTTTCAGACATCAGGACTAGAATGGGTTGTCTTCCAAACCCTAAGAAAGAAAAGAAAAGAAAAGAAAAGAAAAGAAAAGAAAAGAAAAGAAAAGAAAAGAAAAGACTTTGTACAGTATCAGAATAGCAACTGACACTCAACATAAATACCAGCCCAACAAATCAAGACGGGAAACGGAAAACAACCAGTAACTCGGTAATGATCATCTCGGTATAAGAAGTATAACATTGATCCGTGAAGAGCCTTTGATGACTAGTTTTGGAGATTTAAGCATTGACAAAAAACACTGAGAGCTTTTCTTTTGGCTACTAATAACTTTTGTAGATGCCACTGTTCTATTTTCATCTGGAGGCTATGTATGACTAGGTCTACAAGGTTGTACAAGTCATTGCCGTTGACGTGCTTCTCTTCTTCCAACCACTCAGGGCCTAGGGAAATCGGGGAATACAACCACATCATAACAAGCAACTCAACCCTCGTCTAAAGGCGATGTCACAGGCACATTAGTAAAGCTATTCCAATACCTTCTCGAAGCGTATACTCCCTACCCGCTATACATATAGTCTAAAGCCTTATCCTTTGGCACTTTGTTATTCCTCTTTTCTTTTTTTACCCATCTGTCACGGTAGGCAGAACCGCTACACCTAACCAACTGTGATTACTATCAAAAGCTACAAGTGAGTCAAGCTTGCAGGCTTGACCCAGATCAGTGGTATATACATGGTGATGGTGCTGGGGCGCTGCGCGCCAGTGCCATCATACCATCCGACTTCCTTTCTTATTGTTTATGGTTCTTGAGCCTAAGCACTCAATTGTCTAACCTCCTCCTCCGTAAACCCAAACAAATGCAGCAAATCCAAAAGACTATCTCCATTCAACCTCGAGCTCGCCTCCATCTGTACCATGGGCTTCGCATTCCAAGCCACTCCCAACCCCGCCACCTCCATCATCAGCAGATCATTCGCTCCATCACCCACAGCAACCACCTGCTCCAGCGGGATCCCCTCCTTCTCGGCAATCTCAATCAGCAATTCCATCTTTCTCTCCTTGCCTACGATCCTCCCTTTGACCTCACCCGTCAACTTCCCAGTCTTCTCATCAATTACAACCTCATTGGCATGCGCATAGTCAATTCCCAGCTCTCCAGCCAACCAGCTAGTCAAAGGCAGGAAACCACCAGATAAGACTGCAGTCTTGACGCCGAGTCTCTTGAGAGCCTTGATCAATGGCCTAACACCTTTGGTAACGTCCAACACGGGGCGGAGCTCATTAAACAGTGTCCCTGGGAGGCCAGCGAGCAACTTGACGCGCTCGCGGAAGGCAGAGTCGAACTCGAGCTCTCCCATCATGGCACGGTGGGTGATATCCGCCACACGGACAGCAAGATCAGGCGGGTCCTTGATGGTGGCAGCCAGGAGATCAATAACCTCCTGGGTGATGAGGGTGCTATCCATGTCAAACACCACCAGCCGGGGGTACCGGCGCCAGAGGGTGTCAGCCCGGAGGGCCACGTCAACGTTCCATTCCCTCTCGAAGCGGTAGATGAGCTCGTGCTTGCGGAGGTCCTTCAGGGGAAGGTAGTCGGAAGCTGGCGCTGGGGAGAGAGTGAGCTCGACTACAGTGGGCTGGTGGTCTTGATGAGAGCGGTCAATCTTGAGGCAGCGGTGGGAGGAGTGGAGGTCGGTCGAGCCGGCGGGGAGGGGGAATGTTGACATGAGGTGGAGGAAGGAGGCGATGCACATCGGCGAGACGTTGGCGCCGTAGAGGTGGTCGAGAGGCTCAGGCTCGGTGACGGGAGGCTCGAGCGGGAAGTCGTCGAGCTTGCTGGTGGGCGCCATAGTAGGAGGGAGGTCCGAGTCGGCGGCGCGGACAGATAAGGACTGGCTACTACCCTTGGGGGAGGGAATGCGCTGCGGTGAGGGGATCGCGTTGGATACTCTGGGGTTAGTCGACTTGTAGAATAGAGTAGCGATCAGTCTGTTCGTGGAGGCGCCAGGCAAAGGCGTGCAGTTGGGGTGCGACAGCTCATGGCTCTGGCCATCGACAATTTTGGGCGGGTTGTCAGCCGAGGGGATCCCCTTGAAGGGGGAGATCTCGCGGGGGGGAGACACGCTGGTGGCCTGGAGATCCTCCACAACCGTGTCGATTCCATAGTGGTTCTCGGGCTTGCTTGGAGGACGGTACTGCTGATGCTCTCTAAGAAACGAGCTGCTCCGCATCGAAGCAGTCATGGAGGGACGACCCTGACGGGCGGGAGACTGAGGTTCCTGAGACATGTTTGCGGTTCGCGCACTACAGGCTACGAATTGCGATCTGGAAGTTATGTTTTAGTGACGATGTCCAAGCTTGACAGGAGTGACTCGACAACAAAGGAGCATTACCTTGGATACCCTGGACTTGACCTTCGATACGCACGAACCACAAGACACCAGGCGAAATGAACCCTCACGACAGAGCTGCCCAACAGACAACTGGGCAGGAACGTTTGTGCGAACACGGCAGCCGAGTATTTTTGTTTGTTGGATGGACGGCAGTACCAAAAAACAAGGAAGCTGTCAAACCCCACCATTCACCACGGTGAATCCAATTTTGGCAGTCGGTAGACCCCGCCATCGGTTCCAAGGTGAGGGGCATACTCCATCCGGCACACCCGCACCCGAGATCGGGCAACCACACCGAGGAAATGCCCTCCATCCCCGTCTGTCAAGTGGATCCCGTCACCGGAAGGTATGCAGACATCCAAATTCCGGGGTAAAGACATGACGAGTTGACGACAGGAGAGCAGTAGACGGTTCCTCGATGCCTCTCCTACGCGTTGCGCCGGTCTTCGTCGTCTGCCTGCCTGCCTGTTTTTACTGCCGGGTAAGACCGACAGCCGGTAGCCGTTGAATACAATCCATCTCCGGTGCGGTATATTTGAGTTTGAAGAGTGCCCAGTTATTAACTGTCGTTGCCTGCCCGTCAGCACGCGACCCACCATTTCGGTGCCAGCCAGCATGATTTTGTCCGGTCGTGAAACGGGTGATTGGAGGCCACCTACAAGCAGGTTGCCCAGCTTTGCTGTCGGTAGCAAATACTCTGACAAATCGCCGTGGGAGAGCTGAGTAACTCTTAGAGAGATTGAGAAAGAAGCTCTACAGTTTATATCGCCGTATCTTTTTGGAAGTGGAGAGACCATGTTTTGACAGTTTTCTGGGGTTGAGAGTCTTATGGAGACGTTGAATTCAAGTGACATCATGGTTCAAGATTCGCAACGACGACTGCCGGCTGACTAAGGCGATTAAGACACACCCTTCACCGTTATTCTGCTGCTAGATGTGGTGAAACTCACGCCCTGCCATGACGACAGCGCCTGGAATCGACGCCCAGGAGAAGTTCGAGAAGCGCACAGTGACATGTTGACACAAGACAATGTATGTTTGTCCCCGGCCCCTTGCCACAAAGGGGCGGGCGGGACGACCTGGGACGAGTCGACCCCCACAGAAAACTGGCCAAATTGACCAATGAAAATGGTTCCAGATGTCGTGATCAGCCTCCATGAAAACACCACCACTCTAGGGAAAGCTTCGTCAGAGTGCGCTCTTTGCAAAGGGCGACCGCAGCCCTCCCAAATCCGCTGCGATGGCCCAGTTTAGACAGGCAGGAGCCAATGCCAGGCCGTCCCTGGGTTCCGTCTGTGTCCTCCATGGCCAAAATGATCGTGGAAGCATCCATAATTACTAATGGGCCTAGTCCATGAAAAGTGAAAACGTGCCTTCGCTCCCCCCCATTCCGGATCTCGGTCGGTTTAAAAGGTCGTCTTCGATTTTCGTTCCGAAACGGCGGATAGGATCCAACTGGAACGCTATTAGTACTGAGCACTCCCCTCCCACCCCCCAAAGTTCAACTTTGTTCCGTGTTCATATCCCTCATCAATACTACCAAACCCCCATCCCTTTGGTCTCATCCCCCGCCTTTATCACGACATCTGGTACCCCGTTCTTACTTTCTCTCTTTCTCACTCTTGCACCGAGTATTGGCATCCACTCAACAACCATATCCACAACACTCAGAACGCGTTATAATCACCCAACGAGCCATCATGTCCGCCGAAGAATCCAGAGCCCCTTCCTCTCGCTCATCGTCTAATGGCGACGACGCCTCCGTCGACTCGGGGTTTGCTTCGACTGGCAATTCCACCGGTAGTCTCCCTCCGATCTCGCTCACCCCAGCACACCTAAAGCACCTCAACCAGCAACTGGAACACATGCACCCCATGGACATCCTCCGCTTCTCCAAGGTCTTCTTCCCCAGCCTCTTCCAGACAACAGCCTTCGGCCTCACTGGTCTTGTCACCATTGACATGCTGGCCAAGATCCAGAAGGAGAACCCACACTCGCAGCCCATTGACCTCATCTTCCTGGACACCCTCTACCACTTCAAGGAGACATATGAGCTCGTTGACACTATCAATGAGCGCTATGGGCTCAAGATGCACATCTTCAAGCCACTTGACGTTGAGACAGTAGAGGAGTTCGAGAATACATATGGAGAGAAACTTTATGAAATGTCATCCGAGCTGTACGACTGGGTTGCGAAGGTCGAGCCCCAACAGAGAGCGTACGATGAGCTCAAGGTTGGCGCCGTCCTGACTGGACGCCGCCGGTCTCAGGGTGGCCAGCGTGGTGCCATCCCCGTCATTGAGCTTGATGAAGAGAGAGGTATCATCAAGATCAACCCCCTTGTCACCTGGACTTTCAAGCAAGTCAGCGACTACATTAAGGAGAACAATGTGCCATACAATGCCCTTCTTGATAGGGGGTACAAGTCTGTGGGAGACTGGCACTCGACAGTCCCTGTTGCCGAGGGCGAGGATGAGCGTGCCGGCCGGTGGAAGGGTCAGGAGAAGACCGAGTGCGGCATCCACAACAAGAAGAGCCGGTATGCGCAGTGGCTGAATCAGACGGCGACGGCGTCGGCGCAGCAGCCAAGTCAGGAGGTCGCTGCTTGAGGGGTAGTGTTTGGGAACTGGGAAGAAGCATCACGGAGTTAATGACTGTCAGGAGGACAGCGAGAAAAAGGGACGAGCGTTGCATACAGACATGAATAGGAGTTATCGGCGCTTTGGGAAAACGGCGTTATGGGCGTATCATGCCCGTCAGGACATCACCGGGGTCGACATTGTTGCTTTGGACTGCATTTTGCGAGCGTCTTGTGCCACGCTATCTCAGAGCTGGCGGGAAAGAGTAGAATACCAGAATTGAAATTATGTTCAAACATCGTCGGGTTCGAGTGAAGTTGAGTCGCCGCATTTTTGGCAGCTTGTCCTTGGTCAGGTGCAAAGCCGATCCTCAACTTGGAAACTGGGCTGGTTTGTGATTGGGTGAGGGGTGCTGCAGTGACCCATCAGGACGCCATGTTCGTGCGGAGTATCATGAAAGCCAATTATATCCATGATCAGCCATTAGTCAATGTTTCCAACAATGGCTTGCGAAGCTATAAAATAATGATATCGCGTCGGATGACAACCAGTCGAAACGACACCGATCAAAACCTCGTGATACAAGTTGCCCTTTGGAGCTTATTCGCTGCTCTTATCGCTATCGTCCCTAGATATCCGAAGCGCACAGACCGTGTTGAGCCCTGATCACAATGACAGTGGAGTTTCGTGCCTCTGATTGGCTCCTTGATTATCACTGTCTTGCCTCTTAAGACTCAACTTCAACTTTTTATTGATCAAGAGACCGGTATCTTCCAATGATACCGCTTGCTGGGGCCTTCAAATTTATTTGTGCCCGGAATTCTCACAACAAGGGCGGAAAAGACAGGCATACTTCACTCATGAAAATTGAAGGGACATGATATACACCATTCAACCATTCGATACATGTTTGAGCATCATCGACTTTCAGCCTGATGTCAACCCGTCCACTCACAGTTGAACCTCTTCACTCTGTCTGCCAACAGATTCTACGGAAAGTCGAAGTTCCTCCTTCCGGTTTATCTTCAAGGCGATCGATACCCTAGTCAGCCATCATTGTCTCTCGTGGACCGTCGTGGCCACAGATGGCATGGAAATTGCCCAGGTTCCGATGCTCACTGGGTCGAACACCACATCGAGTTGATATGGTCTCACCTTTCTCTTCCAGCTTCTTGTCATTTCTGACTTCTCCTTTGGTGATCTTTTGGTATTCTTGCTCGTGATGTATTTCGCACATTTGCTCCCGCTGGGTCTAGTAGCATACGCCTCTGCTCAATCTTTAGGTACAATTCTCACACAGAATAATGCCACTCTATCTACACTAACCAGTATGAGCCCATTCAACTGCCTAGAAGCTGCAGAATTACTGACGCCTCGAAAGGCCTCTTGCAACTAGTCCCAGATGTAGTCCAAACTCTCACAACCGCCCAAAACGTCACCATCCTCGCTCCCTCAGACGCCGCCTTCACCAACCTCCTATCCCGAAACCCCCGCTCAGCAGAGCTAATGACCAACCCGCGAGCCCTAACAGGCGTCCTCCAATATCACGTCCTAAAGGGCAAGCTCCTCTCAACCGACTTCTCCGCCACCCCCGAATTCCCCTCCACACTCCTATCAACCCCCTTCGCCAACGTCACAGGAGGCCAAAGGTTGCAATTAGCCCTCGTCAACAACACAGCGAGAGTCTTTTCAGGCTACAAACAAATGGCATCAGTCGTAACACCCGTACATTATACACCTCCCCCTTTTATCCCCCCCAAGCTAACCTCACATCTAGGACCTAGAATTCGACGGGAACAACATCCTCCACATAATCGACACCGTCCTCACCGTCCCCGCCACACCCCTGCAAACCCTCCTCAACACCAACCTCACCTCCTTTGCTGGCGCCCTGCAGGCCGTCCGTCTAGCAGATGGCGTGAACTCCCTCTCCGACATCACACTATTTGCCCCGTCCAACGACGCCTTCCGAGCGATCGGCTCAGCAGTGGGATCATCCCTCTCCAATAACGACCTGGCGAATATCCTGGGGTATCACATTTTGCTGCCCGGCCAAGCAGTGCGGTTCAGCACCGACCTCCTAGGTGCAGATCAGATGGTCCTGACTACCCTCCAAGGCGGGAACCTGACGGTGAGGAGGGATGGGAATCAGTTGTTTGTCAACTCGGCGAGGGTGGTGCTGGGGGACATGGTCGTGGCGAATGGGGTGGTGCATGTGCTGGATAAGTACGTCCCTCCATCCTGACAGCCGCTCCTTCTTTTCCAAGACAAAAGAAAAGAAGAAGAAAAAAGAAAAAGAGTGACGGAATTTTGCTTGTTTGTGTTACTAAATTGACGATGGCATCAGTGTCCTTAACTCGAGCAACACGACGGCTACACCGGACCCTGCGGCGGCAACGCAGGCACCCGCTTTTGCTGGGGTTTCGGCGGTAGCAGATGCACCGTTTACGTCGGGCATCGTCCCAACGACGACTCTTGTGCCGGCCACTGTTCCGCTGAATGAGGGAGGGCCTTTTGCGGTGGTACCGACGGGCGTGATGTTGGCTGCTGGGGCGGCGGTTCTGGCGGCGGGGATGTAGTAGGGTGGTTTGATGTGTTTATTTTGTATGTTTTCTTTTTCTTCCTTTTTTTCAGTTCTCAAGGCCGTCTCACTATTTGTGTGTGTCGAAGTAGGGGTTGGTACATCCTGTTGTAATCTTGTTCCATAGAAGGCTTATCAACCTGTCTACCTTTCCATTGCATGCCTCTGGGGGATGAGGGCATGATCGTCCTGGAGCTGGAACATGGCAGTTGAATAGAGCGGGGCAGTACTGATTGATGGTTTCTTGCAAGATCTGACGCGTATCGAGGTGAGATTCACTCTCGGCTATAATCCGAAGACTCATTCCAAAAGACATCATCCCTGCGCAGTAGTTGGTTAGTTGCAGCACTTAGCGTTTATACTAGACCTAATAAGCTAGCGGGTAGCAACGAGGTCTTCTAGAACGAACATCCTCAGACTATGCCAACAAGTCAAACTGGCGAAGTGGGTAGACTGGAGATGATTGAAGAAAGGAAGAAAAGTTGTTGGACTTTTTAATATCGTATCCGGACCTGCCCCCTCCCCCCCCCCCCCAACGGGCCGGAGCTAGCAGCCTCATACAGCGTCACATTCACCTCCCTGGAAACCATCTCCTCAGATTCCCCAGTTCTTTATCCTAATGGCCTGAGCTCAGGAGTTTCTTTACTTCAACTTGACCTGAACACCAATAGGGCTATTGTTTGCAAGTGTAACGAAAGGGGGTGGGGGGGGGGGAATACTGTCTTGAAATTATAATCTTGCATGTTTCAAGTTCCAACCAAGCAAAGAACCTAAAAGTCAGACGCTTGCCATACCTCCCCTTCTCAATCTGTCCGTCTACCCGCTGCTAATTATACATCTAATTCAAGTAATGGAAACGATATTTGACGCCACGAACACCCTGAAGAAAACAACGATCCTCCCAAAGAAAGGGATCAGCCTTTGCCTCCCTCTTCACCTTCCCCCATGATTCCTACCTTTCTGCGGTATCGAAGCACACTTGACGAGCCCAGACAGTGAGAGCTAATCAAGCCTCTCCTATCAAATCACCAACGCTGACTTTCTTTGTTTTTTTTTGTGGTTGCGTCGGTGTCGGCAGCGGTGGGGGCGTACGAAGCAAACGAAGTAGCGGTGATAGGGATGTGGCTCAGGTGAGAGCGGCGCCGCATCACGAAAGCCGTCTTCGCCAGCTTCATCTTCAGCAAGTTTGTCTTGGGCAGGTTCTTGGTCAGTTCCATCTCGGTCAGCTCCGTCTTGCGCAGGCTCGGCTTGGTCAACCTCGTCTTCGGTAGCTTTGTCCGGGTGGTCTCGTCCTCGGCTGCTACGTTTTCGCCAGCCTCGCCCTGTCCCTGGGGTTCAACCACTGCAACCCCTTGCTCTCTTAGCCACTGTATTATCGGCTCCTAGCCATAACTTTTGACAGACTGTCGCAATTCGCCAAGGATAGAATCTTGATCACCCTCCTAAGGGGCTGCTGCTACTGGTGGCTCCTCTTGGTTCTCCGTTGGTAGCGGCAAAGGTGCATCTGCCCTTCTCCCGTCGGCACTGATATCATTGTTGAATGACATTTCCCTGTCGAGCTCCGCTTCAAGACTACCTAGCAGATCAGGGCTCCCGGCTTCAGGTGCCTGGAGAGGCTCAGAAACAGCGGGAAGAGTAGGTGAGGGGGGTGGCTGGAGGGAGACCTCTGGGATTTGTACCGAGACGGCGAAGGGAGCAGGAGCTTCAGATGCGGTGGTAGGCTTGGCTGTTGGTGGTGAGATTGGGGGCTGCTCTTCTATTACTGCGAGAGCTTCATGAGTGGGCTTTGCTGGTATAGCTGGTGGTTGCTCTGCCTCTGGCGTTGTAGACATGGTAGGTTCTGGAATGACTGGGGCTCCAGTGGCAATGACTGTTTCTTGTTGAGTGGTAGCTGGTGCTTCCAAGGATGATGGTGCAAGGATATGTGGTTGAGTATTTCCAAAGTCGATGTCCATAGATACTGTGGTGGACTGGACGTCGAGGTAGTTAGCTGCAGCAGAAGTGGCGGCCGGTTCGGTGGGCGACAGGACCATGACATTCTTCAGGGGACTACCTTCCGCACGCGGAGAATTGAACTGTGGGCCCAACTGGAACCGTGGCTTGGAAATGGTGACCTCTTCTTCGGAGGTGGCGCGACGGGGCGGCTGCTCGTCTTCAGGTTCCTCAACAGAGCTAGGTCGGATAACCTCTGAAGCGTCCGAGTCGAGCATCTCTTGATCTTGATCTTGACCTTGACCTTGACCTTGAGTTTGCTCTGTAGCCTGTTCGAGATCGCTTGTAGCGTTGCCCACTTCGGGAGTCGCTGTTGCCTCCTCATCGACACCTTCTTCGTCACCGCCTTCCTCTTCGCCGTCTTCATCGCCCTCGTCACCTTCATCAACGTCCTCCTCATCAGAAGGAAGGACCGAGTTGTCGGCCATTTCGGTGTCTTGGCCTGCCGCATCGCCATTCTCCCCGGATCCGATGACAACCTGTTTACCGTTGTTAGCCACATAATGCGATACCTGACTATTCGAAAATGGGAAGAGCTTACACCTGAAGGACCCTCACCAGGTGCGCCTTCAACCTTAGCTGCAGCCGAAGCCTCACCCTCAGCGGCTGCTTGTTGTTGCGATCTAGTAGCAGGCAGAGGTAGCTGTCCAATCTTCCCGCTCCCCTTCTTCCTTCCTCTGCCCGGCCCCTTAGGCTTCCTCTTCGGTGGCGGTGGTCTCCTTTTGACTGGTGTTGCATGCTGTCCCAGCGCCTCGCCAGCCGCAGCAACCGGCGCTGGCACTACGGTTGTGCGAATGATCTCACCGTCGACTTGTTGACCTTCACTTAGCGTGATCGTCTGCTCATACGGATTTCCCGCCGCATCAATCCTTCTCACCGTCGCCCTGGTTATCGTCGGTCCGGGTATGTGTGCCACGCTCGCGGTACTCGCCAGTGTGATCGTACCCTTGTGCCTTTTCGCCAAGTGAGAAACTGAGGGGACCTCTACATTTCTAGGCATCTGCTTCCAAGCTCGGACCGTAAAGCCCTCACTCCCCAGCTCGGACTCCTTCTTATCACCCTTGACCCCAAAGTCAACGTCCTCATCCTCATCCTCAGGTGGAGGCCGCTTATACACTCTACCGGACCTCATAGCCCTAAGAAGCTCCTGAGAATGTGGCGGCAATAGTGCTGTATCCTTGGGCATACCGAACGGCAACTCTATCGCCCAGATATCGTCCTTTTGATCCTCATCCGGAGGAGGGCCCATGGCCACGTTGACTTCGCCGCGTGTCCATTGTCGAACGGGGAGACCTGAAACACCGTATTCGTCAGTGCTTATTTCGACCACTGAGGAGTATAGGGGCATACCTTCAAAATCGTCATGCTCAACCACGCCAGCTCGGTTTCCCCTTCTAGTCTGCGCCGCCGTCCTATATTGCTGTTCCGGTGCAACCGCAAGTCCACATTAACTTTCTGGATCATCTTCCAGGACATCCTGACTCGCTCGGCTGTTCTCATTTTTTTTGGGGGTGGTTCGATTGTCTAAATATAAAGGGAAAAAGAGATGCCTTACCATAGGCGCCATTGCAAAACCAAGCCAAAACAAAACAGCACCAAGCAAAAACACAACAACAATCAACAACCGCTACCCTGCTGCACGTGCTAGGGGGACCGGACCTCACGTCACCGGGCGGCTTCGATGTATGGCTTCTGGGTTCGGATTGCCTTGGCCGGAACAGTGAAGGTTCCGGTTCTGGCGCAGGGGACGTGTGGATTCGCGCGCAACGTATGGGAGTGGCGTCGTGACACCGACGACGGTGGCGTATGTTGAGACCGGCGAAGACTCGGAAGGATGATGATCGGTCGCAAGCAAGGTTGACTCGGTTGTGGGTTTGGGGGCCTTTCGTAACGGGTGCTAAGTATGTCGACTGATACTGTGCTGGAGAATGTCGTTGGAATAAAACACTGATGGATGGCTGGAGATCGGTTTCAAAAAAAGATGGCGCAATGTGTTTTTATTGATCTGGAAAAGGGACTTGCTTGATTGCTTTCGAGGAATTGGTTGCGATGCGATCTGATTCGCGGTTGTTCGCGCCACCAATTCGCGTGTTGTGCAGCACCCAGCCTCGCGCGTTGAGCTGCATGGTGTAATGTTCGGATATAGCGATATCTATATACCCGATAAATTCACAGTGTGAGAAGCAACACGCAGGATCCAGCTTTGTCACAACTCCCAGAACTGACGGATAGGCGAAAGTCTCTTTCAAGCTCGCTGATGGTGATAAAGTTGAGCTTTGATTCCTTTTCCAGCCACCACCAACACATGGTATCGTTGTCCTGACATGTACACTGAAAAGACACCACTTTTCCCCGTGCTGGTCCCTGTAAGAAAGCGCCTGCCTTCTTGTTAAAACGTCCTTGTTCCTAGTTATTTTTAAAACCAGCCACCCAACCAACCAACCATCCATCCATCCATATCCTCTCCCTCTACTAGCACCTCAAGATCAGTCCCAGCTGTCAACATGTTAGCACCTCTTCCCCCAGACTCAAAACTCAGGGATAAAAAAACACCGCTTACCCAGTATCCTTCTGCCTCAGCACTTTCCCGCCCTTGTCCTTCCCTGACAGCCCACCCTCTACCACAAGCCTGTCGTGCTTGTAGAACTGGCTGATCATCGTTTGCCTCTGTCGTTTCATCATGTCAGCCTCCTCCTATTTCCCTCCTTTTCTAGAGATACCCCCCAAGTCAAGCCATCACCCACCTTCAACAAACGCAACTGATTCAAACCCTCCTGGACCAGCTCCTGCACCTTCCTCTCCTCTCCCACGCCCTTGTTCTCCCGGAAGGCGTCCCTCGTCCGTCGCTTGGCGTACTCGCGAAAGTTGTAGTTTGCGAACTGGGAGGATTGACGGAGGAGTTGCTTGTACTGTTTGTTTCGCCCACAACTGCCATCAATAACACATCATAATCTCCTCTGCGGGGAGCAAAGGAAAAAAGAAAGACATACCAGCGAAAGCACCTTTTGCGCCTGCTCTGGGCGCGGGGCAGCCATCTTCATTCCTTTCTTTTCTCCTTCTCTCTTGTCTCGTGCTCGGTCGTAAGCTGAATTTTGGTTTGTCAAAAGGGAGAAGTGTAAATGGATTTGTCGAGGTCAACAAGTACAAAAGGTAGGGCGAGTGGTGGTGGTGGTGGTGAATAGGATTGCTAGCTAATCCAGGATTATTCTTTCAGCAATGCGCACCCTCGACGATCAAAAAATGCCCCATTGAATTGCCGTCAGCCGAAAAGGGTCCTATGACGGAATGTCACGCTTAGCAGATTGTGTGTGGCGGCGAAAGTTCGGATAAGTGACTGGTAACTCAGATCAGTGGCTGATAATTAGGTAAAGGTGTATAAATGTGGTACGGATAGATGCATCTCACTTTTTATATTTATTTTTTATTCTTTAGTAGAAAATCTCAAGGGTAAAATGTCATAAAAGAAGAATGATGGTATTGCCCTCTCACCAACAAGACTCTAGGTTTGTACCACTCGTTCTCCTTTCCCAAAAACAGAAAACTCAAGGTCTCACCACCGCGGACGAGAGAAATAAATAGGTAACCACCAAAACGGAAAAAGCCAACATATTAAATCCACCGCTTGCCCCCGCATGGCTCCAAGAATCAAGTTGAAATAAACAAAGCTGTTATCCCCATTCCCATCCGGATTTTACCCTATAGCCTATCCATTTTTCGTATTCCTGCAGGCAGAAGATAACAAAAGTACCCCCCCAAAGCTGATTTTAAAAAAAAAACAAAAAAAAAAAACAAAGATCACTAGTCTTGAAGGACACGGTGCTTCTTTCCCCAAACTCCCGCTATCAAGGCTATCCATCCTGCTACACTCAAAGCCCAGAACAAAACACGACTACCTCCTTCAAAGGGTACCTAATATCCCGTATACATATGCGGCGTCCCAACCCAACTCTGCATACTTGGCGGCACCCCATCGCTCATGTAATATCCTAATTCATTCTCGTACCCATCGTTCATTGCCAGTCCCGGATGCTGGCTATAATACGACTGCGGTGCCGCCTGGGGATCATATGGCGCCCCAGGTGGCGGTCCCTGTACCTGTCCCTCAGTGCCCTGAGCATGGGGCCCAGCTCCAGGAGGCCCAGATGCTGAACGATGTGTATCAAACGCCTCCAACAACAGCCCTAGCCCGTCAGTGGATTGCCGACCTCCTGTTGGTGAATGCTGAACATGTTGCTGTTGCGGCGACATAATCTGCTGTTGCTGCTGAGGGGTATGTGGCGGCGGCGGCCCATTAGGCAGTGGCAGCCTCAAATTAGGATCAATATACAACTGATGAGAGTTGGCCGATGGAGGCGGGCCTTGAGGTGGCGGCAAGATGGCAGAACTCGGGCCGCCACTGCCTTGTGAGGATGATGGCGACACAACGCCATTGTGGTTTCTCGTACCTTCATTTGAGGCGGTTGGCGACGGCAAAAGACGTGGTTGGATCGGCGTAAACACATCCTTGGGCGCCAACTGCGCCGGCTGCAGGACATGAGGGATTGGATCTCTCTGGATTGAAGACGCTAAGTCTCCTGAAGACGAAGAAGGAGGTGGAGCAGGGGAAATGGGCTGGGTTTGTGCGGTGTTCGAACTCGGAGCACTCACGCTATCGGCCATACTGCCTTGCGATTCTGCTGCCATTCCTGTTTTCATTCTTGAAAATTTCTCCAGATGGTCGAACCACCTAGCCGCGAGTGGCCAGATATTTTTGCTTTCATCCAGAATGCCGAGGATGCGCTGGACAATGTGTGGCGCGTCACGGACAAGCATAGGATCGAGACATACTGGTACGTGTGAGTGAGCAAAGATTTTCCGATAAGGTGGACGAACTTACGCTTCGGATACTTGCACAAATAACAAGCCAGGAAGCCACAGGTGTAGACGCAGAAAGCCTGCCGTTGATTAGTGTGACTCCCGGTACCGTCTGGGACGTGTTTCTTACAGCCATCTGGGCACCAGGACCCTCGTCAGGAGCTCTATCTCCATACTGAATCTGGATCTGCTCATACAGCTCCTTGACATTTCTGAACAACTCTTGCGCCATATCGCTCCAAAAGCGTGCCAAGGCCGCGTCAGAGGTGTCATGGTTGATCATGCTAGATCCATGATGGTTAGTTAGATCCCAGATACGACATTTGAGGCAATCCTTACTTGTGTATATACGCCTTGCGAAGAACAATGTTGCAGAGCCTCGGCGTCATCGTCACACCGAGATATGCCTACACAGAAGCATATTAGCAGTGGCCACGCCATGATGATGTTCAATGAAACTTACCAAGTCATGCCCTTCTTGCTTATATCCCTTTAACAATAAGCTACTCCACCTATGATCATTCGGTAACAATGCCTCCCACTCAGCTAGCTTCTGCTCTAGCAGAGCATATTGACTGGTTGGCTCCCATGGTCTTGCACTCTTATCGTGACTGATAGCTCGTCGCGAGATTCTGCCCCAATAGTAATGCGCCTGGATTAACGTGGCAAACAGCGATCTTCCCGGATCCGCAATTAGTTCCGGTTTCTCCAACGCCGGCTGAGTGTCCTCGAGGGCAGCCCTTGATTTGGGCTCCCGAGCAGCTGCAAAGTCCTGCTCGTCACATGGAAGTAGCGCCGTGATGTCGCTTGCTGCCAGCAACACAGGTGACCGTGGGCCTGAGTGCAGATTGTCCTGGCTGTGAAGCATCCACTACATGATTCGTTAGCAAACCCCCTCCTCCAGCCCGTGGCAGGTCCAAAAACGCACCAAAGTCCTCCTTGCCGATTCAGCTTGAATCACCAGCTCCTTGGTTGGATTCACCAAAACATACGTCTCCTCCCTATGCAACTTAAGCAGCGTTGCCATCCTCATCGCGACTGCCATGTTGATTGAGCTCCTGTGTGTCAACCCACTCCCCTGCTGAGCAATACTCAACAGATAGAACGCCTGGCACCTCTCCAAACTCGGATCCTTGTATAATTCCATCATCGCCACAGCCGAAGCATGCTCCATGAAAATCTCCGCCGCATTCACCGCACCCCCGTACCTCTCCACCAGCGCCGGCGTCAACCTAGCACTAACACTCAATAATCCTAGCAGCAAAAACAGACTAACCGACCGATGGTTCACCGTCAGTTTCTCGATAAACCTCTGCTTGGGAATGAATCCCAGCTGGAAGTAATGTTTCGTGAAGTTGTTCACTGCGTCTAGGATATCCTCCAGCGGTGGCAGGACATCCCAGTCTTCCGGGCTTCTGGCAATGAGTTTTCCTCCAGGGCTCATCATCGCTGTTGCGTTAGCCAGGAGTTGCTGCTGCTGCTGCTGCTGCTGCTGGTCCAAAACATCTCTTCGGAACTTGAGAACGTCCCGTTTGCTGTTCTTGTCAGCTCGGACCCGAGGGTGCCGATAGTCGCGGTCTTCATCTGGCTGACCGCGAACGGGAAAGACGCTTTACACAGGCGTCAGCAATCACTTGCCTACACAAAATCACCAAGGTCATTCGAGTGGAGGTTGATCTCACCAGTCTGCTGGTCCAAGTCCTGCATCGGTGCATGCTTGGCAAGGTGGTTTCCCTTTGTCGGTTTGGTGGCATTTGCTTCTCATACGACGGCATCTAGAATGAAGTAGGCAAGGTTTGTGTCAGATCAAGTCGCTTTACAAAAATGAGCACAGAGGCAAGTATCTCAGAGATGGGACAGAGGTGAAAAGTGGATAGAGTTTGTCGGCCCGTATGCACCAAACAAGATTCGGAGAGCTTTGATCGGCAATGAAAAGACATAACAGGATCACACACGCACCTTCGGCAGGCAATAGGAGCTCTCCTCTTAACGGGTGGAACAGCTGGAGGGACTTGGGGTAGTTGTTGTTGTGGTGGTGGTGGTGCTGAAGCTACCAGCTGTTGTGTGTGCTGTGGCTGTTGGTGCAATTGATGGTGGTGATGTTGCGGGTGTTGTTGCTGGATCTGTTGTTGCTGCTGCTGCTGCTGTTGCTGTTGTTGCTGCAACTGTAACTGGGCAGCGGCCGCAATAGCAGAAGCCGGCAGCGGAGGGGGGGGCATATCCATCGTGACGTTGTTACCGGCAGCATCAGAAGTTACCATGCCCTTCATCTCAACATCCATCTTTCGTCTTTTTTTCGCGGCAGCGACCGGCCGATCCTGCTTTCTTGCCTTGCTGTCACTCCCTCACTCTTACACCAGCGTATCGTCCTCGGGACCACCGGCGATGCGAATCACAGCCGCACGTCGCGCGCTGTGATGCACGGTTTCCCGTGTTCTTGATCCGCACTAGGGATTGCTTTAATCGGTATTCCACCACTGCAAAAAGATATTCAGAATGAATGAAAAGCCTAGAACGACGACCAGATCGGGGAATGCTTGCCGGAGGGACGCCGGAAGGGAGCAGCTGTTGCTGCCAGTGGGGCGGGAACGCTGCCGGCAGGGCAAAGTCGAGGTCCAATCTGAGCTCCGTTAGTTGCCAGGTCGAAGGGGTGTGGGGGTGTTTGTGAAACGTGACGGCAGGGCTCCAGGCAGCTAACCTTCCAGGGCAAGTGTGGAGGAAACGTGTTGCCGGACGCTTTTTTCGGGGCAAACTGCGGGGGCGCTTTCAGGCTTTAAATCAAGCAAAAAGAAGAAAAAAAGGAACATTCCACCGTCGCTTGGGCCGTGCCGGCGCTGGTTTTAAATGTTCCTCTCAGTAGAACATCATGGTTGACCTTGACATCGAAACCACAAAACGTGCTGCTCGGTGATAAGAAGATTGGGTTACCGGTGAGAGAAAGAGAGAAAGAAGAAAAAAAAGCAACTACGGTTCTTTTGCTTCATCACCCCCTCTCCCCTCGCCGGGTTTCCGTCCGTCACATCTTCCCCCCTCACCCCCAAAGACCAAGGACCCGATATAGAGCCAGCCACACGTGATTACGGTATTATCTTTTGATTGCTTTCACTCGAAGAAAGTAGTTACTCGGCGTAACCCCCATCAAACTTGCCCCTCGGACAAGGCAAATCATCCTTGGGCTTCATGTACGAACGGAGCAAATTCTATCGTAAAGATAGCAGAAGAGACCTATTCGTTGGTTCTGGAGGCGCACTGCCTATCACCAACCCAGCCGGCCTGCCGACCGAGCGTCCATCCATCACCATATCATCACATCATCCATCCCCGGTCCACACGTTCCCGTCCCATTTCCATTTCATGGTGCAATATGGCGAGCCATGTCTGGTCTGTTTTGATGTATGGATGTCCAGCGGCGTGTCAGACTACTCTCCAAGTCATGGCAAATCATATGTGATCTTCAAAGACCAGCTCGGGCAATTACTCTGTACTTCCTTGCCTTGCCTTGCCATTGCAGTTCGACATTGTAACATGAACTCTCACCTCTTATGCCCAATACTCATCCATCCATATACGCACCTTGATGAGATGATCTTACCTGCCGCGATTTCCTGATCTTCTCTCCAACTCCCTAAATCCTCTACCGCCCCTCCCCCCTTCCCCCCACTCACCACCACCTCAGCACACCCACTTCCCTTTCCTTTCCCTTTCCCTTTCCTTCCCGCCGTCTGACATGCTGTGCTCCCGTGCTGTAAGCTCTAGGTACTTTCATTCGAAGCAGGCCCCGTTGCTGCCCTGACCGGTCCCCCTTTGCCAGCCCAGCCAAGAGTCCAGTCTATCAACTCCAGTCTCACAAACCGCCGCTTGCCGAGCGACCACACCCACACTTACTTAAACACCCACTAACACGACGGCACGGAATAACCCCCGATTCGATTGATGCTGCACGACCTGCTGCCAGCCCGCTGCTTGTCTGTCTGCCTGCCCACACACCCACCACAGCAGCGGCACAGTCAAGAAGCGTCACAGCGAGAAAAAGTGTGAGATGTGGGGGGAATGAGGAGGAGGCTCGCTGAAGTTCTGCCCGACGGTGGGACAAAAAGACCCCTGAAAGAATGACGCTTGAACTCCCACAACAGTGTTAACGGCACTGTTCATACTTGACACATCTCCAATTTTGTGTTGATGTTGAACGAATAACTTCATATAAACACCGAAACTTGAAGCGTCAAGACTTTTCAACAGGTCGAGACTGATATTTAGAAAAAACATACCTCATAGCTGCCATTGATCCACTCAGATTACGGCGGACGCATACGCACTGTACCATTTACACACACAACCACCACACCGAGCCCTCAGCATCACCAAGAACAACTCAACTATCACCAAACACATACCTAAGCTATCTCAGAAACCTGTCTTCACACGAAAAAAATCAAACACCCAAATCATCATCAGATCAAGAAATCTTTTACCACTCCTCAGAAACTCTTCCATCATCTCCAACCCTGGGGGGGGGGGGGGGGGGGGGGGGGGGGGGGGGGGGGGGGGGGGGGGGGGGGGGGGGGGGGGGGGGGGGGGGGGGGGGGGGTTGCACTATAGGGAGTACGGGGGGTTGTTAGGGGGAGGGAAGGGAAAGAGAGCGGGGATGGTGAGTTTTTATTTATTTTTTCTTGTTGCTATTACTCAGCGGGTTCCCCTGAGATAAAGTAATGGAGAGATTGTACTGACATGTACACCAACTTGCACACAGATCACGGGAAAGGTGATCATTGACCCCGAGGGGTTCGAGCGGTTCGCGGACCAGGCGCCAGGTAGTATTAGGAAGGGGGGGTTTCAAGTGTGCCGCGCCGGATCCACGTTGCTTTACATTATAAAGATGTCGATGACGGGCAGAGACAGCGGATTTGGGAGGTTGGGCTTGACAGGCTGGAAAGGGAGAGCAAGGGGAGGGTGGTGGTGGGTTAGGGGGGTTGGGGGATGGGGGAGCTGAGGTGGAATGGGAGGGAGAATAGAAATGGGAGGGAGAATAGGAATGGGAGGGAGAATAGGAACGGGCTTCAGACCGCGGTTGCGATGGCGGAACACGAGGCGAGGGAGAATGGGATACGGGAGAGGGTGGAGTTAGTTTCCCTTTTCTGGATTATTTGCTTTTTATCGTTGTGGTGAGCGCTTTTCGATCAAGATGGAAAGGATTGGATACTAATTTGTTTGCTGTAGTGATTTGAGCAAGAGGAAGAGGCCGCAGACCCCATCCAGAAGCTGCCCATCAACCACCCCCTTCGATTATCCGAGTACCGCTCTCAGCTTAACTTATTGGAGCAGCAGGCTGTCAGGACTCAATGGCGGTCAAGGTTGGACATATCAAAGGGCGCTCCCGCGATGCTGAACGGGAGAGCTTACGACGGCTGGGAGAGGGCTCATCATCCTCGTTGAGAGCTTTTCTGTCCGGCAACAAGCCTAGGCGCTAATCCGTCTTGGATTCGATGAAGAAGAAGGAAAAGAGACTGCACGCTGGATCAAGCCAATTCCTCCGGCCCGAAAAGACCCTCCGGTTGGCAGGAACTACTCCTTGACAGAGTATCAGCGTCAACTGGTCATCCTGGAGAGGGGCAATAAATGTTTGCTCAACAGGCTTCGAGGCTAACTGTCTTGTCCAGGGAAGACGAAGAACAGGAGACCACAGACACGGTGTTATACTACGATCATGTCTACCTTTACATTGTGGAACAGCAGGCTGTCAGAACCCAATAGCGGCTAGTGTTGGGTGATTCAAAGAGTTCGCATGCGGTGTGGAACGGAAGTGTGTTTGAATAGCTGGGAGAATAATTTCTAGCGATTTTATTGAGATCTTAATTTCCGGAGGCTAACGCGCGTCGTTTTGGTGACCACGATTTCACAGGCAAGGGGCTACCATGCGACCACTTTATACCCTACTCGATGGAGCAGATGGGGGTGAGAAGAATGTGGCAGTCCCGCCTGGATTGCTCGAAAGGTTCCCCTACGATGATGAATGGGAGGGTACTCGAAAGCTGAGCCACCGATCCTTGGTTGGAATCTCTATATATTTGTTCTATTTGGCTTGATTCACCTCTATAGCTACCCCTTGCCTTTGCCGTTATGTCTCGACGGCTTCGCTTTGCTCATGATTTATGGCTACCTCAAAAGGCTCAGTATATGTTTGTTTTCCCAACAAAAAAACCCCAACTCCTTGCTAAATAAATGGCTCATCTGTAAAGGTTATGAGCTCCTGGTGTAATAGCCCTGCCCCAACACAAAAGGAAAACATCCCCAGACGCAAACCTGACCCTCTGCGCTATCCGTAACGCCCTTATATGTATGTATGTACCACCTTGCCCTCTGAACTCAGCTACAAACACCAAATCAGAAATCGTAAAAGTACATTAGGCAGCCGACGACCCCCTCCCATTGCTCATCGCATTCACGTTGCTCGCATGCGCCAGCAAAAACTTGCAGCAGGTCAACGTCAGCTTGCAAGCCTTTGTCCACCCATCATCCTGCGCGATGCCCAGTTTGATACTAACATCAAAAATCTTGTCCCCCTCAATTTTATAAGGCAGAGCAAGTGGCGTGCCCTCTCTCGCAGTCTGTTTCTGAACAAAGTCGCCCAGCTGTCTCACCAGCTCCAGAAAGGCAACCATTGCCTGATCAAACTTGCGGTGCATAATCGTCAAGCCGAAGGGCATGTCACCGCTAGAAAACAGCTCCAGAACGTGCCGTTTGGGCGCGGGCGGGGGAGCTGTCCTGCCCGGCCCATAGCGACTGGACGATGGTGACTGATATTCAAATTTGATGATCCGAGAGGAAGAGCCCATGGGCTGGGGCTCATAGCCGTCAAAGTGGTAGTTGAGCTTTTCGGCGACTGTTACTAGCAACAGTAGCGCATGGCCCCAGGCGGCGTTGATTTCGGGCCAGTCAACAGGCCGGGCATGTAAGCGGCCCAGGCGGAGACCATTGATTGTCGCAAAGGTGCCGTCGTGGCTGATGCAAAAGGTGTCGTTGTATACGTTGCTGCGCTGGAGTTTCTCGAGCTGGCGAGAGTCGTGGTCAAATGTGCTGTTGATGCTATCGCGCTCGTCTTGGAAGTGCGCGAGTCGAGAGGCAAAGGCGTTGCGTTCTCTCCAGAAGACCTCTTCTTGGGCGTCCACTCTTTCGGCCTCTTCTTCAAGGGCGAGGAGCTCGAGGTCGAGCTCGGCCCGTTCCTTTTCTAGCTGTTCGATTTCTTTGCGGCGCTCTGCTATAGCACGGTTGGCTTTTCGGAGGGCTTCGTCTTGGGCTCGGATTTCCTCATCGGTGGGCGCGTTGGCCTGTATCTCCTTCAGGCAAGCTACATATGCATCCCGTTCTCGGTTTGTCGCCTCGAGTCTCTTTTGTAATTCGTCCAATAAAACTTCTGTACATTCGACACATACGGGGTGGTCTATATCGGACCGCGCCGAGAGGATTTCGAAGAGTTTAGTGATGCGCTCCATCTCGTATGATTTGTCGTCGTCTGGCGGGCCATCGTTTCCTTCAGTCGCCGGTTGCGCCAAGGAGGCATCTTGGTGTTGTTGGTTTCTTTGTGGTGCGATTTGAGATTCAGTCAGAAAAATAAACGACATGGAACCGTCGCTGCCTCGGGCGGGTCCTCCATGTCTCTTGAACGTCGGTTGGCCGGCCTGTCGAACAGCCTTCTCGTATGTAGATTTGCGCGCTCTGTCCTGGGAGTGCAATGTCCGCGATGCCGCTGGCGGTTTCTTGGGTGGTTGCTGCGAGTGTGTCGCCACTAGGAGATCATAGGCGGCCGGGTTGAGGTCCTCCAGGGAGCCGTCGAGCTTCAGAGGGCCACGGCATTTCTGGCAAAACATCATGTGTTGGATCGTGAACGCGCCGTTGCAGACGCAGATCCAAGAGGGTCTGGAGGTTACCTGATGTAGGTAGAATATTGGAGGGGAGGCAAGGGTAGACACCAGTAAAGTTACCTGAGCTGACAGTGGACGTCACAGTTAAAGAATAACCCTTGTCAGCGGCTGGCTAGGGTCAGGGTGACCTCCCCAGGCGTCATGTGCCTGCAACTGGCCCGTGCTTGCATGTCGTCGTCGCCGCCGCAACCAGGCAACTGTGACTTGACAACGTCAATCAACAACTCGAGTACGACACCGACGACGACGACTAATTTATTCGCTCAACCCGTGATCTTGCAGCCTATTAATGGGTAATAACTGGGAGCGACTCACGAACCGACCGCTTGAGCAGCATATCCATCACTCAACGATTCCCAGCTACCCAAGATTCCAACCAAGTCATCGCCACCTGAACCAGTTGGCGCATTCAGGCTTCAGCCCAAGAACACCGTCACCATGTCCAACCCCCTCGACACCGACGCCGGCACTGAGCTCTTCAAGCACTATGAAACAGAATACCAGCTCGTCCGCGCCGACCTCACCCAAAAACTCGACCAGATCAATGAGCTCTCCGGCGAGCCCAGAAAGGCAGCCCTGAGCGCGGCAGAGCGGGCGCTGGAGGAGACAGACGAACTAGTCGGGCAAATGCAGATGGAGAAGCAAAATGTGCCATCGTCTCAGCGCACAGCGATCAACAGACGGATCCGTGACTACAAGAGCGATGTTGATGGATACAGACGAAAGCTGCGGACCTTGGCCGAGGACAGGAGTGCGCTTTTTGGCGGGCGGTACACGGACAATCCCAGTGGTTCGTCTGGGGATGCGCAGTTGGAGCAGAGGCAGCAGTTGTTGTCTGGTAGGTTTGCCTGTGTGGATAAGCAATGATATGGCAGTATAAAGCTGATGATTTGAAGGGACCGATCGGTTGGACCGCAGCACCCAGCGTCTCAAGGCCAGCCAGCAGCTGGCGAATGAGACTGAGTCTATCGGCGCCAATACTCTTGCTACGCTGCAGCAACAGCGCGAGACGATTGAGCACACCACGCGGGTTATGTACGAGAGCGAGGGCTACGTCGATCGCAGTTTGAAAAGTATTAAGGGCATTGCCCGTAGGTATGACGTTTGCTGCGCCCGTTTTATACCCTTGAGATATCATGTTAACTGGCTATGTGTCTAGGATGGCTACGAATCGGATAATCACCATCGCCATCATCACGGTCTTGGTTTTGCTCATCTTTGCGGTCATATTTAGCAAGTTCAAGTGATTCATGTTGTTTTACAGGCGGGCGAAACGGTAGAAGGAGTTGTTGGCTTTTTTGATGGAGACATGAGCGCACTGGAAGTGGTAGGAGACCAATGTAATGGGTTGTACTTGGGTTTATAACGGCAGGCTGTACGGGTAGCATGATTTGAGTGCTTGTAAAACACGTTCGTTTCTCTCTCACTCTTGACCTCTCTAAAGCGGCTGATTCCTCTTATCTCAAGGTCTTTGGGCGTTGTATAAATGTACATACAGCTACTGCGTAATAAATGGAGCCCCCTTATCGGTGGGAATGCGGGGTATATCGGATGAACCATCCTACCACCATGATCCCGGCAGCCAGAAGGACTCGATTGACAGATGGGGGGTTGATATAATATATCTCTTATAATCCGAATTTCATCTTGGGAGATTTCAGAAAATCATTTTTGTATCATTGTGGCTAGTTGATTTTTCCTGTCCTGTGTACACAGGACACTACAAGACTTAACGCAAGATGCATCTTGTCCCGAGAGAGGTTAGTCATTTTCACTCTCACTCATTCACTGTCCACGTTCAGTTTATGGTTAACAGTTTCACCTGTACCTGTGCTTTGCTTGTACCCCCCCTACTTTATATACACGCAGGTGATGACATGAGCAAACTGTTCATCTCATCTCATCTTTTTTTTTCAATCACCTCTCTCACCGCTTTATACATGTCTTATCACAATTAAACTAACAAAAAAAAAATCGACAACAGCTAGACAAGCTCACAATCTCCCACCTTGGCTTCCTCGCCCAGCGCCGCCTCGCCCGTGGCCTCAAGCTTAACCACTCCGAAGCCGTGGCCCTGATCTCGTCCAACATCCAGGAGCTGATTCGAGATGGGGCGCACACCGTGTCGGATCTGATGGCCCTCGGGTCGACCATGCTGGGGAGGCGTCACGTCTTGCCGTCTGTGTTGTCGACTCTGCATGAGATTCAGGTGGAGGGTACTTTTCCGAGTGGTACCTATCTGGTTACGGTGCACAATCCTATCTCCTCCGACGACGGCAACCTTGATCGTGCCTTATACGGATCTTTCCTTCCCACCCCGAGCAACGACATCTTCCCCTTGCCCCCAGCAGAAGAATACGCGGCAGAAGCACAGCCTGGAGCAGTTGTCTGCGTTAGAGACACAGTCGTCAAACTAAACGAGGGAAGGAGGAGAATCAAGCTCAAAGTCACCAGCAAAGGTGACCGCCCCATCCAGGTAGGCTCACACTATCACTTTGTCGAAACAAATCCCGAACTCGAGTTTGATCGGATAGCTGCGGTTGGGTATAGGCTGGATATCCCGGCAGGGACATCAGTCCGGTTTGAGCCCGGGGATAAGAAGACGGTGACTCTTGTTGAGATTGGGGGGTACAAGATCATCAGGGGCGGGAATAGGATTGCGAATGGGGCGGTGGAGGAAACGAGGAAGAGCCCAGAGGAGGTTGTTAAGAGACTATTAGAGATGGGATTCGCCCACACGCCCCAGCCGGAAATTGTTGAGGTGGTGGAAGGGTTTACGATGGACAGAAGGGCGTATAACACCATGTTTGGGCCTACCACGGGGGATCTGGTGAGGCTGGGTGCCACTGATTTATGGATCAAGGTGGAAAAAGACTATACGGTGTATGGGGAAGAGTGTAAATTTGGAGGAGGCAAGACGTTACGTGAGGGGATGGGGCAGGCGACGGGGAGGAGTGATAAGGACACGCTTGACTTGGTGGTGACGAATGCGCTGATTGTGGATTGGACTGGGATTTACAAGGCGGACATTGGGGTTAAAGAAGGGTTTATTGTTGCGATTGGCAAGGCTGGTAACCCAGATGTGATGGATGGAGTCACTGAAGGCATGGTCGTGGGGAGCTGTACGGATGTTATCGCCGGTGAAGGCAAAATCATCACCGCGGGTGGTATCGACACGCATATTCACTTCATCTGCCCTCAGCAAGCGGAAGAAGCTTTAGCTTCTGGAGTAACCACCTTCCTTGGCGGTGGTACCGGGCCTAGGTATGTCACCCCTTTTGACCCCTATTCTACCACATACTAACACCCCCCTCAGTGCTGGCACCAACGCAACAACTTGCACCCCCGGCGCCCACTACATGAAAGAAATGCTCCAAGCGACCGACGCCCTCCCCATCAACATCGGCATTACCGGCAAAGGCAACGACTCGGACCCCCTGGCCATCCGGGAGCAAATCGCCGCCGGCGCCTGCGGGCTGAAACTCCACGAGGACTGGGGCACCACCCCTGCCGCCATCGACACCTGCCTGTCTGTCTGCGACGAAATGGACGTCCAGTGCATGATCCATACCGACACCCTCAACGAAGCCGGCTTCGTCGAGACCGCCGTAGCGGCCTTTGCCAACCGCACCATCCACACCTACCACACCGAAGGCGCCGGGGGAGGGCACGCGCCCGATATCATCTCTGTCGTCGAGCACCCCAACGTCTTGCCGTCTTCCACCAACCCCACCCGCCCGTACACCCTCAACACGCTGGACGAGCACCTCGACATGCTGATGGTCTGCCACCATTTATCCAAAAACATCCCCGAGGACGTCGCCTTTGCCGAGTCCCGGATTAGGGCGGAGACGATCGCCGCCGAAGATGTCCTGCATGATTTGGGCGCGATCAGCATGATGAGTTCCGACAGTCAAGCCATGGGGAGGTGCGGGGAGGTGATCCTCCGGACGTGGAACACCGCCCACAAGAACAAACTCCAACGCGGCCCCCTGCCAGAAGACGTCTCCACGGGGGCGGATAACCACCGTGTGAAGCGCTACGTGTCGAAGTACACCATCAACCCCGCCATCGCGCAGGGGTTTTCCCACCTCATCGGGTCTGTCGAAGTTGGCAAGCTCGCCGACTTGGTCGTCTGGGACCCGGCCTGGTTTGGCACCAAGCCCAACCTCGTTATCAAGTCCGGGTTGATTGCCATGGCGATGATGGGGGACCCGAACGCGAGTATACCGACGATACAGCCGATTGTGGCGAGGAAAATGTTTGCGATGGATGTGCCGAGTGCGAGTGTGGTGTTTGTCAGTCAAAAGTCAATAGATAACGGGAAGGTGGAAGGGTACGGGCTGAGGAAGAGGGTGAGTGCGGTGAAGGGGTGCAGGCGGATTGGGAAGAGGGACATGAAGTGGAATGATGCGATGCCGAGGATGAGGGTTGATCCGGAGAGGTATGTGGTTGAGGCGGATGGGAGGAAATGTGAGGCGGAGCCGAGTGAGAAACTGCCGTTGACGCAGGGGTATTTTGTGTACTGAGAGCCTGGCGGAACGCCTGAGGGTGACCTACCGCATGTAGGAAGGGTTTCTGGTGGTTTTTTCATGTGTTAGTTAAGGCAGGCAAAGCGAAATTCTCTACAATATTGAAATCTGTACCAGTCATGCTTAGTTGAGTTCGAAGAACTCGGCGAGGTGATACTAGTGCCTTGTGAAAGATGACGATGCTGTAAGGTTAATTTGTAATGCTCTCATGGAGTATAGGCTGGTGAGTGTATGAAGGCAAGTGGGCTTGGTTAGTGTAGGGGGCTGCACTGTGCGATGTAAGGGGTTGTTGCTGAATGAGTGACAGTCGTCTTGAGGTTTCCATCAAAGTAAGCCAGTTGTATTATTGGGTTTGCAAAAACCCGAAAACACCTTGTTAGTTCAACTATGCCCTGTCGTCTTTAGCCGATATTCTTGTCGAGATTGCGGTTCAGAGGGAGTCAATACTGTCTTGGTGCTGACCCTGTGCTGCTTACCAGGGCTGGCTTTTAAGTTTAGGGGTGGTGTTTTTGCTGTGCCACTCAGTCGGTTGCCCATCGTAAAGGACGGCTGTTTAGCGGAACTCTTCAAAACCCCCCTACTATTCGCAGACAGTGAACGCTCAGCAGGAGTGTTTTGGTAGAGCACCGAAGTAGTAGTGCTCACAGGTGCCGTTTGTAGGCAGGGAGAAGTGCCCCAAGCGGGAGCGTCAGTTGGGCTTTGAACCTGTTAAAGGCCATGGAATCTGGAGAATGAAGGCCAGAGCAATTTCTCAACAGCCATTCTTTTACATTTAGGGGGGGTTCTAGTATGACACCCCAGTCAACCTTGCACGAGCTCCCGGAGACAAGACTCTTTTGGGGAGACATTCGTCAGCCTCGTGTATAGGTCTGGGAGTACTTTGAACCCGAGATACCCCAACATCTCACCTTGGGGGTCCCTGTGTTTATCGGTTTCTGCTTTGTGAAGAGTGATTTGAATATATTCCGGTGGTGACCCCCACGAACTCCATGCTCCGGACCCCCCTATCACGGCCTGTCTCACAATCACACATCACAAGTGTAACAAGCACCGCAGCTGTACGTATTGAAGTTGATTTCATTTGGTCCAGAGTCCGCTCGGTGCCTATGTGCAGAACGGCAACCCATACCCGCGCTGGCCTACCGCCTCGACTACCTTTGCATACATCCGACAAGACTCCATACAGTTGTCGTTTCCCTTTCTTGTCCTTCCCTCCACTCCCTCCCAAATAGCAAAAAGAAAAACTGACCCGCCAATATTCCCCAATTCATACCCATACAATAATACAGAAAAAAAGCATGACCGCTGCTTCAACTGTTGCAGCGAAGCGATCAAAGCGATAGAAACCACCATGCCCGCGTTGTTCAAAACCCAGTTGCCTTTGCTCCCCAAAGCAAAAAGAGAAAATGCCGCCCCCAGTATAGAGAGGCAACGCAAGAGAGGCGCCAGAGGTATCATATAGATTGGAAATGAACCGACAGGAGACCCAAACCAGACCCAGAGTATAACGCGCGCAAAAGAGAGACAAGGAGAGGTACACAATCAGTTCTTGGTCTTCTTACGAGCAGACTTCTTGGGCTCCTCCACAATCTCAGCGGCCTTGGACGTCCTCTTCCTCTTCTTGGCCTCTGGGCTCGCCGGAGTAGCGGCGGGCTCTGGCTTGGGAGGCTCGGCAGCAGGTGTGGCAGCCGTGCTCTTCCGCTTGCGGGTCACAGTCTTCTTGGGGGTCTTGGCTGGCGGCGCGGGCTCCTCCTCCGAGACCTCGGCAGCGGGGGATTCAACAGCGGCAGTCTGGTGAAGTTGCTCGGCGATGGCGTCCTGGTCATCGGCAGCGAATTCTTCACCCGGGGTAACAGCCGGAATGTCAATGTTGTAGAGCTCAGCGTACTGGCGGGCTTCCTCGTCGGTCATGTTCTTGGCGTCCATGTTGCCGGCCTTGTAAGAGTGGACACGGGCGTTGTAGAGGCGGAGGTTGTACTTGTAAGCCTGGTTCCAACCAGCCTTCTCGCCAGGGGCCATGACGGCCCAGCGGCGCTGGCCCTCTTCCTGAACAGCACCCTTGGGAGCTTGCTCACCAAGGTCGCTAGCAATGATGGGGCGAGCAGTTTGCATGTACAGGAAGTAAGGGGTCAGGGGACGCTTGGGGGCGTTGGGATCATGAGTGCGTTTCTTACGCTCCTTCTTCTCCTCAAGAGCGGGAATAGGGACAGCATGGGCAGTGGGGATCAGGCTGCCGAGGGCGCCGTTGAGATGGTCCAGAGTCTCCTGTCCATTTTCGAGGCTGGTACCCTCGCCAATGAGAAGGTTCGTCTGGCGCAGATAATCCGCAGAGAAACTTCTAATCAAATCCTGGATAGTCTGGAGACGGTTGTAGACCTTTGAGAACAGTCAGCAGGGCGGTTCCCAGAAGTCATGCATGCACATGTGCGGTAGCAGGAGCAGGAACATGTAAACAATGTGCCGTGGGTTGGAAAGGGGACTAGGTATCAAGGTGGGGAGGAGGGGGGGAGTGCAAAGGCTTACCGAGTCTCTGACGCGAATGAATTGCGCGACATCAATAACAGGAAGGCCGCCAGGAACCTGAACCTGGGCGACGGGGAGTTGCTGGACTGGGGCGATAATGGCGGGAGCCACAGGCACAGGAGAGGGGGCGACCTCAGCGACCTTGTTCTTGGGCGGGCGCGGCATTGCTAAGGTAGGTAAAAATGACTTTGTTTATTGTTGTAGTAGGGCAATAGTGGGATGGCGGTGCTGTGCTGGGAATGCGACGGCGCGATGGTGGATTGCGCTGTGGTTTTGGGAGGCGAAGCGCTGGGGGATTTGGGGTGCTGCTGGAAATGAAGAGTGAGATCAAGAGGAAATTTTCGGGTGGGAGGTTTGGGGGGAGTGGCGGGGTCCCTAAAATATACGCGGGCCGCTGGGGGAAGAGCCAGCGCTGATTTACCTGCTGAAAATTGGCGGGTCGTGAAAAAATTGTGCGCTGCCATGGGGGGCTGCCCGATTTTGGGCGAAATCAGTCAACACCCCGCTCCTGGGGCAGCCTCAGTGCCCGCCCGCAAGGCTCCCGCTCCAAAACAATGGCACGCCTATTGACACGCTCAGCTCAACGGGGTAGGCGGTCCTCTTACCTGCTGGATTTCCTGCCAACCGCTATTCTGTCTATACCTTAAACTGCCATCCTGTAGCCGCCCACTACAAAATAAACGCAAATCCTCGCCCTCTTCCAGCCTTTCTGCACCTTTTCTTCCCAAGCCCCCAAGCTCCGCTGTCGCACCTGCCCAGCCAGCTCCAGAGCCTCGTGTACAGCGAACCCGGGTAGTTTGGTGCAACAACACGTTACCTAACCCGACGCGCCAACAAACCCCACTGGGCCTGCAGACAACCTCTCCACCACAACATCTTCTCTCAGTCACTGATTTCTGATCAAGGCTGTCCTGCTCTATGAGAGTGCAAGGTCGAAGCTCGATATTTTTATTTCATGCCGAGGTGGCGTGGCACTCATCGTGGCTCATATTAATAACCCTGGTTGCCACAAACCGAATCGTGATGTTTGCAGCCTCTGTGCACCGCTGTAGGGGTCCAGCGAGCCGCCGGCGACTTAGGTCACTGTTCCCAAGCTACGCGATGCAGCTATCTCGAAGGCTCTCCAGGTACTTCGGGGCGCTCTGCCAGTGTTTGGCGGAAGATCAAGTGGTCTTACGCGAGATCTCCCCACTGTCCAATTGGGGCTCGTTGTTCTCTCTGAGACACCGCAGCGCTGTCCTCCCGTCCCCTCCCAAAATCGACAGGGGTCTTCGTCAACACCGCCCAAAACCCGGCGACGGGGGGTGGTTTTTTTCTTCTTCGCTGATTTGAAGCTGCTGTGGAGCGCCCGCAATCACTCCCCCGGGTCTCTCTGATTTTCTCTGCCCAGGCCCAAGTTTCTCCTTTCAGTTCTTCGTAGCCTGATCTGTTCCCCTCACTTCCCGCCCGCTTCAGAGTTTCGAACGAGCTCCTGTCGCGACGGCTTGTTGCTTTCAGTTGGGCGGGCTGTTACCACTGTTGCAATGAGGGTTTTAGGGAATTTCTTGCCCGGTGCTGTCGCCCTTCATGACCAACAAAGCCCAAAGTCTTTGAAATGAGAACGCAGCAGCTTCGACCAGCACTGTCTTACCAGCTTCTCATCTCAGCCCACAGCTTCCATCACACCCGACTCCCTCTGTTTGTAGCCCTGTAGTGATATCTAATCTCACCACGCTCTTTCGCTGCCGACACCCTCGTCAGGCAAGCGCAGAAGCAGAGCAGATAAACCGACTTGTATCAGTTTTCCAAAGCACTAGTTTATGCAAATTATGCAGAATGTCTACTCAAGAAAGCAAGGCCCTTTGGCTACCGCTCTCTTCGCTGGGAATTTGCTACATTTCCCTTCTCGCGTTGATACTGTGACAATGCTCGTCCAGTGCTAATCTGACTTCTGGGATGGCCATCAACATCTACCCGGGACCTAGACATGCGAGCCCGTTTGTGACAGTTGGAACGCATCGATCGAACAAGACGCGGGGTCGCAGTTCCGGCACCGACACCATTGCTGCTACTAGATCTGCAACTGGCCAGCGGTGTGCTCATCACATTCAGATCTTCAGCACACATCAGCCTGCGAGTCCTGTGAAATTCTCGCGCTTTTCTGCTTCTGATCTTCGTCCTTAGAGTCTAGATCCTTTGATTTTTTCGAAGCGGGAACGCTGAGACGGGCATAGGCGGCGCGGGCGGCCGGATAGACAGCCCCGCCTGAGCTTCCGCCGCTTTCTCGTCAACATCCACCACAGCACCGAACGCGCCAGCCACCTCCGCTGATGCCGTTGCGCGTTTGCTTTTGGAACAATAGTGCGCTCTTCCTAGTAAACCTCGAGAAGGGACAAAGAAGATATCTCGTGTCCAGAGTATCGAGATACGGTCGTAGCATGGAGCGGTTGTGGCCCGCAAGTCCCGGGCCCAAAATGCATCAGTGCCGTGCCGTGTTTCTTCACAGGTGCTCTCTTGGCTTCCGTTGGGCTCAAGCGCCCAGAACTGGAGGGTACGAGGGTACCTGATGACGATGACGCGCTACCTATCGTGAGCTATCGACCCCACAACCCCGCTCCACCAAACAACCCCTCTTCTGGCAGGCCTCCTTTTCTCCTCCCTGTGCCCCGCGAACGACGCAAGCTGAATGGTTGGCTTGGCAGTGTTTCTGATTGCCTGAAACTCGTTTTTTCCTTGTGATGCTGGTGTAAGCCGCGCAGATGTTAAAGCAGCCCAAGCAAGACGAGCTCCTGCTTGTTTCCAGTTGATCATGGAGGGTGACGGCCAGGTTATTTAGGGAATTGACATCCCGTTCTCCCCATCTCGCTGACCCTCAGGTGAACTCCTCACATCTACCTATCCTCTGCTCCCTCGTCTAAGAGCTGCTGTCCCATCCCATATCGAACCCACTGAGCTGAGCTCTCCTCCTGGCATCGGACCACAAGGCCAACTGACTAGCCAGCAAACAGGGGGTTCTTTTTCCTGTCTCGTTCTGCCCCGCACCTCCCTCTTCTTCCCAAGACCTTGAAATAACTTCCCATTGATACCCTACCTTACTTATCGTACACCCAACTGCCGTTGATTCTACGACTCCAACACTACAAATCATAGCGATAGCAATCATTATCCAGCCATGGCTTACTCTAGGGAGTACCCGACCATCTTGCTCGGGGTTATCCTCCTCTTTTGGTTTGTGAAGCCTACACTTGCTTTTGGCGCTGGTAACATTGCCGGCATCTCTAGCATTGAGGGCCAGAACTGTGAGTGATTCTCTTTTTCTTCTTTTTTTTTTCTTTTTTTTTTCTTTCATTATTCTTCAACCCCCAGCTAACTCAAGCTTCTCCAAACTACAGGGCGCCATGGTGACATTGAAGATGCCCTCCTCAAGGTCATGATGGCCCGCGCTGTCGGCGGTAAGAGGTTCGACAAGCTCATGGTCTCGCGCGTGTACTTTGGCAACTGGCTCCGCGACTACTCCCAGGCCATCGACGTGGGCACCGTCAAGAGCGTCTCTGCCGAGGCCATCAGGCTCCTGCTTTGTGTTCTCGGATTTATCACCTTCGGCTACGGAAGCAAGGAGTTCGAGGTCACCGCCGAGCGTCTGGGCTGCTACCGACCCGAGGACCACATTGACAACCCCAAGGACTATGCCGAGAACGAGGATGCTCGCCAGTATCACCGCGCTCTCCGCGGCCCTATCAACGAGGAGGTTGAGCTGGCGATTGACCCCGAGACCGGCATGAAGAACTACATCGCCAATGAGAACATTGGGATTATGACCTCGGCTGCTCACTGCCGGAAGCTGTTTACGGATGCTATTAACCTTGGTCGTTCGTATGGACGGTCGGGAAACAAGGATGAGCTGTATGAGTGCTTGAGACTTATTGGTACTGGCTTGCACTGTCTTGAGGGTATGTGTTCTCATATTTCATCACTTTTCAGAAGAGTTCTAACATGATCTGTCAGATTACTTTGCCCACAGCAACTACGTCGAGCTTGCCCTCGTCGAGATGGGCGAGCAGGACATCTTTCCCCACGTCGGCCGCAACACCAAGATCAGCATCGAGGGCGCCAACGACGAGGTCTACCCCATCGTCACCGGCACCTTTGGCGGCGTCGACTTTTTGCACTCGGTCACCGGCGAAGTCTCGGACAAGCTCATCCAGTCCGAAATCGAAGACCTCGAAAACACCCTCCAGCAATCCAAAAACAGCGACCTCTCCGTCCTCCGCGAGCTCCTCGATAAGATCCCCGACGGCCTCATCGGTGGCGACAAGAAGAACAAGGTCAACGAGATCCAAGACAACGCCAACGCCGCCCAGATGGAGCAGACCAGCATCTCCCCCAAGGAGACCGAAGAGTTCACCCAGCAGGTCCAGGACATTTTCAGGCAGATCATGCCCGCGATTGAATATCATGACGACCTCCTCAAGTCCATCTCCGAGGCTGTTTCTAGAATCCCCATCCTCCCCAAGATCATCGAGCAGCTCGAGGAGCAGCTTTCGCTGTTTGTCTTCCAGGTCATTGCACCCTTTGTGATCCCCGTGATTGAGCAGATCAAGAACGAGCTCGCCACCGGCGCCACCGAGATTATTGAGTCCTCCAAGAACGAGCAGCACATCGTTTTCGAAAACGACCACGCGTCCGATCCCACTCATTCGATGCTGTCAAAGGACCACTTCACCAACATCCTCAACGAAGTCGCCGGCCGCGCTGCCTCCAAGGTTGTCTCGTGGTCTGTGCCCCAGCTGATGGAAGCCATCGACGATGACAACGTCGACATCAACCGCACCCTCAACAAGATCATCTATGGCGTTTTGCACCACCCCGCCCAGCGCCGCATGGGTCCCGACGGAGCCGAGGAAGGCCGGAAGCTGATCTTTGGGATTGTGGAGGAGTGGTGGGGGCAGATGTCGAGCAGGCAGCAGGACGAGTACCGCCAGAAGCTGTCCCGTGAGGGCGTGGAGAATGGTGAGAACCACAAGGAGGGGCAGCAGGACTGCGGGCATGGGTGTGGCGGGAAGCTGAAGATCAAAAAGAACTATGCGAACGCGGCGCCGGAGACGATGGAGGACCGGATCGCGCAGGCGGCGGCGGGGCACATTGTTGCGGGGGTGAAGCAGAGCTTTAAGCAGGCTGCGGAGAATGCGGGTGGTGGGGAGAACTCTGGTGGGCTTGGAGGTTTCCTCAGCAGCGTGGCGGGTAATATTTTCAACTCTGCGCAGAGGGAGTGGGGGCAGGAGGAGCAGCAGCGGGAGGAGACGCCTAGTTATGGCGGCGGATACCGTCGTCAGGAAGAGGAGGAAACCCCCAGCTATGGTGGCGGTGGTTATAGACGTCAAGAGGAGGAGACTCCCAGCTATGGCGGTGGGTACGGCCGCCGCGAGGAGGAAAGTTCGGGTGGGTATGGTGAGGCTGCCAGCTACGGCGGCGGCTACGGTCGTCGTCGTGAGGAGGAGGAGGAAAGGCCTAGCTATGGCGGCGGTGGCGGTGGGTATGGCGAGGCGGCTAGCTATGGTGGTGGATACGGTCGCCGCGAGGAGGAAAGTTCTGGTTACGGCGGTGGCTACGGTCGCCGTGAGGAGGAGAGCTCTGGATACGGTCGTCGTGAGGAGGGCGAGGCGGCTAGTTACGGTCGTGGTGATTACGGCGAGGCTGCTAGCTATGGTGGCGGTGGTGGGTACGGTCGCCGGAGGAATGATGAGGAAGAGGAGGAGGAGGAGGGACGCCGCCGGTGGTAAGAACTGGGCAGGTTGTCTGAGTTCGTCTCTCCTTTTCTTATGACGGAATGAATGGGAAGGTGGGCGGATTTGCGGCTGGGTTTGATGAATGAACTAGGTACCTAGATGAATTTATATGATATCAAAACATATTTTTGTGTGTTTCTGCGTGAGGAGTGATGTAAATATATTTACAAGGGCCTTTTTTTTTTTTTTTTTTTATTCTTTTTTTTTTAGGACTGAAGGTGAACTGGCAATCTCAAGATATCTGTATGGAATATCCAAAATACAGGAGCAAAAAAGCTAACAGGAAAAATAATCACCAGAAAAAGTGAAGACCTTTTGAGTGGACTTTGGCAATCTGAGTGGTCTGAGCTACTTCGCTGGGAGAGTGTTGGAGTAAACCATGTATATAAAGCATGGAAGATTGTGCCCCTCTCAGTGTTTGCCTATGGGCATAAATATGGGTTTGAAATCATGGCAAAACAGCACGCAAGTCCAATATTTTTGCTACGAGACCATGAAGGAAGCTTGTGTTAAAAAGCATGTAGAAAATTTAACTTTGGAAAGCAAAGCCAGATTTAATATCAGAAAGATTGATAGGTTTTGTAGAATCTTTGCTCCGTCCTTCTCTGGTTTTGTTCCAGTGCCATTGTTTTCTGCTGTAACCGCAGCTACATTTTGCAAAAAAAAGAAGAAGAAAGAAAAAGGGGTCGTCATCATGGTGGTTAATGCGGGGACATGACAAGGCCAAGCCGCAGCGGTTAATATACAGCTCGTCTCTTTGGGAAATCCCAAAGTGCGCCGATCATCTTTATTTGTCTCACGTACAGTACAGACGAGGCGGGGAAGGATCCTGGCGGTAAAAGACCGTCGAGAACAATTCCAGAACACGGGGGCTATACACGAGGAACATGCCATCCTCATATACCCTGCAGTATTCTGGTTTAGGTACTATATCTCGGAGAAGGTTGCCGTGGCCTGCCTGCCGTGTTCAGTTCATATAACTACCATAAAACAAGACACGATAGAGTGCATAAACCCCGGGACAAGTAATCACGCAATCTGGGTGGACGGGTATTTCTTGGAGAATGGATTGTTGGTGGTGAGTGGTTCCTGGTATCGGATATCGAGACTGGGAAGGGCGGGAAACATTTGTTGGTTGGTGGGATGGAGGCGTGTAGATGAAGTTTGTGGGGGGAATACGACAGAGTGTGGACAATCTCTTACCAGGGGGCTTTTTGTTATATAGTTCCTTGTTTCCTCCGGCTTTGATGTAGTGATTGAACTGCCCTTCTGCTTCCCGTAGGCTCTTGTTCACTTTGTTTTCTGCCCTTAACCCCTGAAGTAAACATCATGCAGCTCCCCCTCACCATCCTGGCCCTCATCGGCCTGGCTTCCGCTCAGGGAGCCCAAGGCACCGGGAAGACAACGTCTGTCATCCTCCCCCAATATTTCAACCTAGCCCACTAACAATGCCATCACAGCCGCTACTGGGACTGCTGCAAACCCTCCTGCGCCTGGCCGGGCAAGTCCACCGCCTCCACCCCCGTCCTGACCTGCGACCGCAGCGACAACCCCCTCAACGACCGCGGCTCCACCCGCTCCGGCTGCGACTCGGGCGGCTCGGCCTTCATGTGCAGCAACCAGTCCCCCTGGGCGGTCAACGAGACCGTCGCCTACGGCTGGGCGGCGGTCAACATCGCCGGCAGCAACGAAGCCTCATGGTGCTGTTCCTGCTACGAACTCACATTCACCAGTGGCCCGGTATCCGGCAAGAAGATGATTGTCCAAGCAACAAACACGGGGGGGGATCTCGGGAACAACCACTTTGACATTGCCATGCCGGGGGGCGGGGTCGGGATTTTTAATGCGTGCACGCAGCAGTACGGTGCGCCGCCTAATGGATGGGGGGAAAGGTACGGTGGGGTGGGCTCAAAGAGTGCTTGCGCGAGCTTTCCAGAGAAGTTGAAGGCGGGGTGCAACTGGCGGTTTGACTGGTTCCAGGGGGCGGATAACCCTGATGTGAGGTTCAGGCAGGTGGCGTGCCCGGCGGCGATCACGGCGAAAAGTCAGTGTGTGAGGCAGAGGGATGTGATTGATCAGACGCCTACTGGGCCGAGCACTGTGCCGACTTGGACTCCTTGAACTTTTGAGGGGGATAAGGTTGAAAGTGAGGATGGGAGGGTAATGTGGCCTCTGTGGTGGAAGGCGTGTAAATAAGGGGCGGTTGGTTGGCTGTGTTTATACTTGATAAGCAAAAGAAAAAGGGGTCAGTATATGTTTGGGTACTATATGGTTTTGTATTCATATCATATAACTAGTTAGGTGAGTTTTATCTTTGCCATGTCTAGAGGAAGGAGTGGTGCTTTCTTTTGTCTGCCTAAGCCAAAAAGCCAAAATCCACAAAGCATTCCTCAAACCATTCAAAAGCAGCAAAAAAAACCAACCAACTCACCAATGTTCCTTTCTTCTTCGTCTCGGTCGACATCGTCATTACCCTCACTTTTGCCCCTTGATTCCTTGGCAGTAAGTAACCCTTCCCCCTAAGGCAGCCGGAGCTCATCCCTCCCCTCCACCTCAACACTATACTCCTTGTACCCCCACAAATACCTCACCCTCAGCACCTTCCCCTGCTGCCCCGCCATCGGGTTTGGGTCCCAAAACCCAAGCAGCTTCCCCTTCTTCACCCCCTTTGGAATATGCAGCCTCCCCCAATCATCCACCAGCGCTGCCAGCGCAATCGTCACATCCGCCACCTCCTCCGGAGGCGCGTTCCTCACCCCATACTTCGCGGACAGAATCACCAGCCCTCCCTTCTGTCTCTCCTCCCTCTGCCTGCTTTCCGCCCCAGTAGCCAGGATAACAGTGAGCTCATCCGCCTCCGTCCGGCGCTTGTTGATATACTGCCTCAGCGCAGCAGGATTAATCCCCGGCCCTCTGGCCTTAGCAACAGCTTTCCTCTGGCGCTGGCGCTGCTTGTACAGCTCGTAAGCGGCCATGGTCGCAAAGGGGAAGACGGTGCTCCAGAAGAGAACTTTCATGCTCAGCTTCGACCTCCCTGCCCCGCTGGCCATCAGGAAAGGCAGGGAGAACCTCTGCCCGAGTCTGGACCAGTACAGAGACAAATGGAGGTTAGAGGGCGATAGCCCGACTTCCAACCCGGCCTTGCTGAACCGACCAAACGATTTCAGGGCTCGGAAGGCAAGATAAAAGTCCTTTTGGACTGTGCCGGCAAGCTCGACTTCACCGCGGATACCACCTTTTTGACGGCCGGGGAGGTAGGAAGCGAAGAAGTCCCTGCCATAGCGGAGGTAGCCTGCTATGTTACCGGGGGTAAAGCCGGTGGAAATGGTCCAGCTGCCTGGTTTGTTCTCGTCGAGGTCGGCGTCGAGGACGGATAGACCGCGGACGGAGGGCTTGGTGAGGGATTTGCCTTGGTGGATTCCTAGGTCGGGCTGGGCGAAGCTGTAGCCTACTTCTAGGGTGGGGGGGTTGGTGAAGGAGGATAGTGAGCGGGAGCCAAAGGTACGGGAGAAGTGGGTGATGTCGGCGCATTCTTTGGAGCGGGATTTGCCGAGATTAAAGAGGGAGAAGTCGCCAGAGTCGGCGATGAGGAAGGCGGTGCCGTTGGAGTCGGCCCCGACTCGTTTGTGGGCGGCTAGGCCGAAATTGCTGATGTTGTGGGACCAGGTTTTTGAGGTGAAGAGTTCCACGTTGATGGGTGCTGTTGGGTCGTGGAGGAGGGGGATGGAGTGTCCTACTCGGAGGGAAGTGGTTGGGTGAGGGAGGGGGGATACATCTGTCTCGAGGATGAGGTCCGGGATCTGGGGGTGCTGAGGGGTCTTTGGGTCCCTCCAGGCCATCTCCTGACGGAAGGAGAAGCTCAAGGCGGGAAGGAAGCGGGATGATAGGAGCTGGTCTAAACGGCGACGGCTGTGGATGGATGGGCCTGGTGGTTGGTAACGGTCGAGGACCAGGGGGGCAAGCCGGAGAGGGTCATCGAGCAGGCCGTGGACTGAGCCCGTGATGGTGAGGGTTGGGTCTGTGAAGCGGATGGGAGGCTTGGTTGACGTCTTCTTCTTCTGCTGCTGCTGCTGCTGCTGCTGTTGAACTTGTGGCTTCTTTTCTCCTTCTTCTGAATCATCGAAGAATTTCGCAAGCGTTACGCCTGCTTCCTCAAACGGTTCTTTGAATCCTGGCAAGGCCACGGTGGCAGACCTTTGGAGCGAGAAATCCAACACTTCTACTCCAGGATTCCCACGCTTCGCAAGCTCCTCGGAAGACGCAAGTAGGGGCGAGGCGTTGAGCCTGAGCCCCAAGTCTGTGGTTGCTCGTGCATCCCGGCGAGTGAGGAGGATGTACTGATCTTGAAGTTTGCTCTCATAGGTGCTCTGCTTTTCTGGCCCAGCAAGGGCAACATCAATCTCAGCCTCGTCATCCTCTGAGTCATACCCTTCGATAGTTGAGAGATCATAACCGATTCTCCGAGATGGGTCGGCCAGAACTTCATACGCAGCTTGTACCAAGCCCAGATAGAAGCCTGCCGGGCTCTGCAGAGGTCCTGACTGCCTCTCCACGGCAAGAACTTGAACGAGACGATTATAGGCAGCCTGAACCTCCTCTCGCCTTAGTGCTGGCCCCTTCTTTGCAAGACACATAAGTTCATAGTAGCTTCTGTCCAGTGGACCATCTGCAAAGAGTTTCCTGATGGCTTCCTTTTCGGCGACGGCCTTGTCGTCATGGTCCTCTCCACCCAGATGCTCAGACGCCAGGGTTGAGCCCACAAAAGAGGAGGCGTCGTCAAAGTCAAACTCTAGCACGCTCCTGGTGGCCGCAAACTGTTCACGTAGGGAATAGCGATCTGTTTCAGCAGCAGGAGGGCGCAGCGATTGGCGATCAGCCTCGGCTGGACGTGCCGCCCTCTGTGAGCCATGGTTAGCTGGGGCTCTGGACCGATGGGACCGAATGGAACGCGTGTCCTCATAAGTGGAGGGAGGTCTATTCGTCCTTCGCGACATTTTGAAAGAGTCGAGGGTGACAACGCCGAGGATGAATCTGAGGTGGACCAAAAAAGGGCGTGTCCGAAGAAGACAAAAAGAATGGTCTGAGAAAGATCCTTGACAGAGAATCGGGTTAGTATCGCGGGGTGAGATACAGGACGTTGAGTGGTTCACCGCCGCATGATGGGCAGCGGATAGGTGCCGAGCCCTCTGATGCTACCTGGCGACAGGGGGCTGGGTCGCTAGCTTGTTTGAGAGACTGGAGACTGAGGTGCACTGAATGACAATAATAAGGAGCTGACGTGCCACATGCCAGCCAAGTTGACAAGGCGTTGTACGAAGTAGTAGACCATCTTCATTTACGAGATATTTTGGAGAATATTCCAGCTGCCCAGAAGTGCTAAGAAATAGACGCGTAAGGTTCACTCCCGGCGGGCAACTGTAGTTGGCCAGTATCACAGCACCATGATGCTAACAGTTGTTAAAAATGGCAAGATGGAGAATAGGGCTTAAGCTGCGCCTCAGCGACGCCTTTTCTCTCGTGGAGATAACACACTTTACAAATAGCTCATTACAGACGAAGGGGAATCGAACTACGAGCGGGAGGGGGCTTTCAAGTTACACAACTTCGGTTCCAGCTCCCACTTTTTGAAGTTATACAAAACAAAAAGGACCTAATAGCGGCAGGCAAGACCGTTCTTATCGGCTTATCGGCTGCAACCAACTGGCAGGTGCCGGGCATCCCTGCTACCTACGCTAAACGGCAAGCGCAAACGCGCGCCTGGCCAAAGGGCTCTTCTCAAAAAGATGCTGGCCGTGTGCCCCTCACTCTGTCTGCTGACATTGGGCGCTCTCTCGCCCACACCATCACCAATTTGCAACATCGATCCCGCACCCCCAGCTCCCGCGCAAACGAGCGCACCCGTCTCCAGAATGGCCAGAGTCTACGCCGACGTCAACCAGAACATGCCCAGGAGCTACTGGGACTATGATTCTGTCAATATCAGTACGCTGACCCCCAGTCCTGTCCCTTGTTTGCCGACAAACACGCCGCTAGTCTGCGATGCGACAGCCTTCCCTCAGCCGATGTTGACACTGACCCTCTACCACAGGCTGGGGCGCTCTCGAAAACTACGAGGTAGTTCGCAAGATCGGTTAGTTTTGTTTGCCCCCCTTCAAAAAAAAAACCCCCCAAAAAAACCAGCACAACTCGCTGACCGCCCCTCTCCCTCAACCCAGGCCGCGGAAAGTACTCTGAAGTCTTCGAGGGCATCAACGTCGTCAACTACCAAAAATGCGTCATCAAGGTCCTCAAGCCGGTAAAAAAGAAGAAGATCAAGCGCGAGATCAAGATTCTGCAGAACCTGGCCGGGGGTCCCAACATCGTGGCCCTGCTCGACGTTGTTAGGGACTCGCAGAGCAAAACCCCATCTCTCATCTTCGAGTTTGTCAACAACACCGACTTCCGAACCCTCTACCCCAAGTTTGTCGACATCGATGTCCGCTACTACATCTACGAGCTCCTCAAGGCCCTCGACTACTGCCACAGCAAGGGCATCATGCACCGCGACGTGAAGCCTCATAACGTTATGATCGATCATGAGAACAGAAAGGTTCGTCCAAAAACACAATAACTCGGAATCACTCCTGACTCACTGTCCGATAGTTGCGCCTCATTGACTGGGGTCTCGCCGAATTCTACCACCCGGGCACCGAGTACAACGTGCGCGTCGCCTCCCGCTATTTCAAGGGCCCCGAGCTTCTCGTCGACTACCAGGAATACGATTATAGCCTGGACATGTGGAGTTTGGGTGCCATGTTTGCGTCCATGATCTTCCGCAAGGAGCCCTTCTTCCACGGCCAGAGCAACGCCGATCAGTTGGTTAAGATTGCCAAGGTGCTCGGGACGGACGACTTGTTTGACTACCTAGACAAGTACGAGATCGAGCTGGACACACAGTACGACGACATTCTTGGACGCTTCCAAAAGAAGCCTTGGCACAGCTTTGTCAATGCGGACAACCAACGTTTTGTCTCGAACGAGGCTATTGATTTCCTTGACAAGCTGCTCCGATATGACCATGCGGTATGTCACACCGAGCCGCCTCAAGAAACGTTGGACTAAACACTAACAAATCTCAAAGGAACGTCTCACCGCCAAGGAAGCCATGGCCCACCCTTACTTTGCGCCAATTCGCGATGAGGGGATCCTCCAGCGGTACCTCGCCGGAGAAGCAATCTAGAAGAGGGGATCAAATACTTGGAAATCCGAATCTGTCAACAATCTACCGTCTCCCGGTTCGGACCGCCGTGACCCAGTGATTGCTCAAGAATGGAGGCGCCTCGACGGAAGGCAGGACGTACTGTGACCGACAAGAAAAACAACAAGCAAATGACTCGCCTTTTCCCAAACTTTCCAACATGGCCAATGCACAGGATTAATTTGATACCAGGCTAGATAACAGGGGACTGGATGATCTTTGTTACGGAGGGGTGGGGGTGATGATGCGGATGAGGCAACTGGGAAAGGGGCGAGAGGATGGGGTCGAGGGGGGAAAGGGGGGAAGAGGGCATGAAAGAGAAACACTTGAATAAAGTACTTAGTCAAATATTTTTTGGTGCGACTAGAAATGGCAAGGAGTATGGGATTCTTTTTCTGTCACAGGAGGGTGTTAATGCTGTTTTTCTGTGAGGCGAGGGGAAGGGGGGGTGAGTTTTGAAGAGGCGTGTGGGTGAGGGTGGGATAGGTAGCGAATGGATGAGCGTTCAGACTGTGGATGATTCCACAGGATGATTTTGCTTGTGTTTTGTAGGTGACTGCTAAGAACTTGTATCTGCCCCTGAGCCGTCGTCCTTTTAGGAACTTGATTGGATACTCGTCTGACTTTCTCGGCGCTGCTCTCTTGGTACCCAACACTCCGGGATATAAAAATTCACATCTTCTTTCCACGGCGAACATAGGGGGTCACTAAGCTTAGAGCACTATTAGAAACTATATCACTAGCTCACCCTACCTATATCTGTACTCTGCCTACCCGATTTAGACTGCCTGTCTTGGAGAAAGGATAAATATCACAACAAATAACAAAAACAACTAAAGGAAAATTTAAAACTAAAATTAAAGACCGGCTTTGTTTTAAAAACATAAATATATATGGTTGCGTGTGACGAACCCCTATCCAGAACCTGTGAAAGGGATACACAGCTGAAGGCAACTTCCAAAATGTGTGGTTCGGTGCAGTTAAGACGTGCACAACAATAGACTGGTCTCAGTGTAATCACAATGATCTTGATGATTGACACTTGTGTTGCATACGGCGGAACTATCTACAAGCCATCTAGTTCCTCCGTATATATAGAACTCCTTTTGTCGTGCTCACCATGCCCACTCTCCTGATCATACTGAGCGTCCTGCTTTCCATGCTTCGTGTCCCAAGCGTACTGAGCACGTCTTGTCGATCCTGATTGGCTGACCACTGCCTTGCACCCCACCTCATGGTGGACTGTGACATTGTGATGTTTCCACAACACCAGCTCTTTCATTCTTTTCCACACATATCTACAAAATGTGAGGGTGAGCTAGGCACCTAGGTTAGGTAAGTCGGTAGGTAAGTATCAAGGTATACTGGGTAGGTAGGTTACAATAGATGGCGCTTTTTGGTTTTTATGCGTGATTTTTGTTTTGGTTATCCGTTTTCGTTGGTGTTGTTGTTGTTGTTGTTGTCACACAAAGTATAGGTTGCTCGCTTTGCTTTGTATTCCTCTGGTCTTGTGAAATAAGAGGTGTGAAATAAGAGAGAGGTGGACAAGAGAGTTGGGAAGTGGAGGTATAAAATAAAAACTGTAACATAAATGCTTTGAATTGGGCGCCGATGGGTGTGAATCAAAAGGCAAGGTGTGAAGGTAGAAACTTGAAATAAAAGGGTATAAAATAGGTAAGAGTTATAGGACAAATAATGCAAATTCAAAAGCACATCATTGCCTTTGATTCGTTATCATGCTAATTCTGTCAGGAAGTCTTGTAATGTTCAGCTCAGTTTCACATCAATCATGCAGTTCAGTCGTATGACTTTCGGTGCTGTCCACCTACACTCCCGCTGCTATCAATATCTCGGTCTAACCCCCATTTCTCTCTTTCGTTTTCCCCATTTCTCACTGCCGCTGCAGCTTAATCCCCCTTGCAGCATTCAAAATCCTACTCTCAATAATATCAACCCACCTCTCCGCGTTCGTCCAGTCCTCCCCGTCAATACTCTCCATCAAACCGGGAAAGACCGCCCCGCTGTATCCCGTCCACAGTCCCGGGGCAAACACGACGTGTTTGAACCAGGGCCTGTTGTCCAGCCCTTCCTCGTACAAAAAGCTGCGCTCGAGGTACTTGTACTTGGTGTTCACCTTGCGAACATTACAATGGTGGCGGATTTTGCGGGGCAGATCCCACCAGGGAATCTCACCGTTTTCTTCCATATGCCTGAGCTCCTCTGCCAGGAGGTCGAGGTGGTGGGCGTGGTAGGTTAGAGTCTGGAGGGCTTTGCGGAGGCGAGCGAGGGATCTACGGAAGGTTTGGGGGGTATGCTTGGATATAGTGGAAGCCAAAGAAGGGGACGAGTGGTTGCGGGTGGAGGAGCGGAGTTCAAACATTTCTTCGTCGGTTACGCTTGCCGAAAGTATTTTAGCTGGGGGGTTGAGATAGGCGTCGAGCTTGTCCTCGACTTTGTGGACGTATTCGGCTAGGGCTTTGGCGTAGTCTTCTGCGCCGAAGGGGATGACCGGGAGGTTGGCTATTTCCGCTACAAGAATACCGAGAACCTGGGCCATGGTTTTGTGGTAGAGAAAGTCGGGGTCGCCGTACTTTTGCATCCAGTAGAAGCTGTCGTAGTTGGAGTGATAGTGGTACACAGGGCTGTCGCGGTCCGAGTCGAAGCCAATGTCGATGGAGGGGATGCCGGCAAGGTCTTGAAACGCGGTGAAGTCGCTGCCGCTACCCATGGTTTTTATCTTCTTGTCCCAGAGATCGTACACAGTCTGGCCAGGGAGTGTCTGGTTGGCCGATCCGACAAGAGAAGTAGCTGTGTAGATGACCTGGTTGAGAATAGGGGACGCTGCAACGGAGAGACGCTTGCCTCTTACACCGACATCAGTGTTCTACCCAGTGTTAGCATTCGTTCAGTATAAGAAACATAACGTCAAAGTGAGTGGCATACCACATAAGCGACACTCGCTTTCTTGAGCCAGGGTAGGAATTCTTCCACCCATTCCGTTGAACCAACCAAGCCATACTCTTCGCCGTCCCAGCTGGCAAAGACAATTGTTCGCCGTGGCTTCCAGCCACGTTTAAGTGCCTCTCCGAAAGCTCGCATCGCTTCATTCAGGACTGCCGATCCACTGTTTGGATCGCCAGCACCTCCCGCGACCCAGGCATCACGGTGATTTCCAACAACAACAACCTCGTCACGAAGGGTACCATTGATAACACCAATAACATTCCATATCGGGGTGTATATGTATTCCTGTTCGTTGTAGAGATTTACAACGACGTCATCTGGGGTAGGTCCAATGTTGTACTCAATGCCCTTGTACCCCAAACCAGTGTTGCGCGTCCACCACTGGTTAAAGTCCTTGGCCTTGGGACCGTGACCATTGAGGGCTTTGAGAATGGGAAGAGCATCGGTGTACGAAATTGGGAGGGACGGGATGCTGGGAATGGCCGTTTCAACCGGTTGGCGAGGAACCCACGGCTTCGACGGATATCCAGGTGTGGTTGGATCACCTGGGGCGACGCTGAGAAACTGGGTGCTGCCGCGCTGGACGCTGCTGGGTTGACGGGCCGGCCCCTCGGGGTAAGTAGGCACTCCTTTTTCGTCCGTGACCTCCCCGTCATCACCTGGATCGCTGTACAGAATGACACCGACCATTCCGAGTTCCTGGGCACGCTTGATCTTGAGCCCCCTGAATATGCCACCATAGCGGGCAATGGCAATCTTGCCCTTGAGCGTGATGTTGGCAGCAAGAAGGTCTTCGAAATCCTGATATGTGCCGTAATTGACATAGACGACCGGTGCAGTGACGTTTCCTGAGGCAGAGTATCCATGGAAGGTCGGTACGCTGTCCGTGAGCCCGGTGGTGGGATCCTCCTCGATGACATCCTCCACCAGCGAGGCTTCATAAGAGACCTCATATTCCTTGGCCCCATCATCGCCCTTCTTCTCCTTCAACAGGGCCAGTCGATGGTCGACGGGGTAGTTGAGGTAAACAACGTATTCACTGAGATATGATTCTATACCCCAGTCGGCCCACCTCTGCTTGGTCAACAGGGCCTGTGAGTAGTTCTTGCCTGCGAGATGAGGCCCGGAGGTGTAGTAGTGGCTCCACTGCATGGCCCTTTCACTGCTGGGGACGTCGCGGAGGATTTGTCTCAGCTCCTCCTGGTCGACCTGGCTGTGATGGCCAGGCCACGTCCGCCCATTCTCTTCATATGGGTGCGAGATGGACCATTTCCCGGACAGGATTGATCCAAATGGCGCTATCAGAATCCATATGAGGGTTGAGGCGAGGGCTATGGTGCAAAAACGCCGAATGACTGAGTGAGGTCGGGGCCGTGGTGGTATGTAAGCGTAATGCTGGGGAAAAGGCTGGGCAGTTTGTGTCTTTCTCATCTTGAGCGGCTCGTGCTCAGATGCCATGATGATAGTAGTGTGAATCTGCTCTTGATGATTAGACATGATGTATGAGCAAGGCTGACATTTGACGGTGACTTACAAGTCAAAGTTAGCGCCAAGACACCAGACGCATCTCACCGACAGCTCTGGTTTGGTGTGGTGAGGATGGGGAAAATATAAAGTTTAATTAGGCAACGATGAATTCTCGTCCGCCTGTGAATGGTGGCCGATCGCTTGATGCTGCCGAGACAGTCGTTGACGCAACGACGGGAGCTGCCGGTGTGATTGAATGACTGTCGTCTTGGGCCAATTACCGTCAAAAGAAGACAGTGTAGAAACGTTCTCACAAACTATGTGTAAGCTTGGCAAGTCTGGGGAACCCCGCTTCCAAACGCCTCTCCGGTTTTCTGGATCAGAATATCTTTATACCCCACAAGTTCATTCTTCATCACTCACACCTGGCACTGGCTCCTTTCTAGTGTACACCCTAAGGCTTATTTTTGGTAAGGAGAAGTTTACTCTCTTTCTGGATGTCATTCTTATGTCCTATCAGTGTGAAATTGTGTCGAGGCAGCCATTAGCAATAACCGTCTATTCCAAAGTCATATCACCTTCTGCGGTTAGCGGCGGAAGGCGCACTCAATGTTCCCCGGTTGCACTGCGGCAGCATGCCATGCAGTGAACTGGTTCGGTGTGGGAGATATCACAAAATGCCCTGTTGTGTCTCGACAAGGTGTACCACCCCTCCTCAATTTTTATGTCCGCTGACCTTTTCACCAGCCCGTACCCGTCAATTGAATAATAAGTGTTATTCTCATCATCCCCTTCCAGCGGCTTCGTCTTGGATGACGAGGGTGGGACCGTCGGTGGCAAATGAGGGTTCATCCCAGCCCGTCCGATCGCGGAGTGGGGCCTGTCCCGGTGCCGTTCCGGCCCTCTTCAGTGCTCTTTTTTCAGCGGTCTTTGACACCAGTAACACTGTAAAATTCATCCCACCACCTCGTTTCCGCCTTTGCAGCCCATTGATGTCCATTGCTGCAGAAAGTGATCCTCCTGCCTAAAGCACGCCCTGCAGAATGCCACCCTAGAATCTTTCCACTTCTTCGTCTCGAGCAGCCCAACGGCTTCTCTTCCTACCGTCTGTGCCGAACTCACAATCGCCGGCCATCCGACTCGACCAGCCTCTCCCCGGCCGCCGGTTTACTGATCTAGGACTAGCCATCCGCCCGGATCCGCTCCCGCTGCTTGAGTAGGCTTCCAAGGCGCAGCTGTCCAATCAAGACTGCTTCAACACTGAGACTGTGTTTGTCAGCCTTCCCACCCTTGCCTCACACTTCGGATAAGGCACATCAAGAACCGCAGAGTCACTCGCCGTCCTCTTCTCTCCGACATTAAATTGTTTTGCCCCCTGCCTTCTCTGAAGTGTTTCTCTCATTTTGTTTTGTCCCTTTCCTGGGACTTTTTGTATACCAATTCCTCTCCTTCGAAGAAACATAGACTTAGTTACAAAAGAGTCTTACTTTGCCTCCCGATCCGTGGCATACGTCTCACACGCACCAGTGGAGCCAACTGTGACATCTCGAGGCATCTGCCTCCCAGAGCTTATTACCTTCTCCCCATTCTGCCACATCTAACCATAACCGCATATTATGGCCAATCATAAAAATGACGGGCCAAAGCTGCCCGTGCAGCAACTGGCTATTCTCGGTAAGTTACTTGCCCTTCTAAATCTTTACACTTCGTTCACCGACCTAGGGTAGTGGAGTAAGAGGGCCATTGCCCAATAGTACACTCCGAGTCAGCGAAGCTTGGCAGACATCAACAACTGCTACCAGATGATTACTGTTCATCTCATAGCCGGGTACCGCTTCCGCTCTTTTCAATAGTATGCTAACAGCCGTCATGTAGCCATCGCCAGGTTCGCCGAGCCCTTGGCGCTAACCTCTGTCTTTCCCTACCTCCCAGAAATGATCGCCAGTTTTGGAGTAGAGAAGAACGAAGTCGCGAGATGGGCAGGTTTCACCGGTGCCATATTCTCTATAAGTCAGAGCTGTACGGCCGTGGCGTGGGGACGGGCGTCAGACAAATTTGGAAGAAAACCCATCATCCTGATAGGGTTGCTGAGCACAATGATATGTTTTCTTGTCTGGGGTATGTCAACAAGTTTACCCATGGCCATCACGGCAAGAGCTATCATGGGGAGTGGCAATGGCAATGGTAAGTGCTCAACCTGCCCTAGTAAAGTCTTCACATCACTAATGTTCGTTGCCAGTTGGTATCATCAGAACAATGGTGGCCGAAATGGTACCAGAAAGAGTGCTTCAGCCAAAAGCCTTCTCTCTCATGCCCCTGGTTTGGTCTATCGGCTCTGTCTTTGGCCCTGCCTTTGGTGGTTTCTTTGCTCAGCCTGCCAAACAGTTTCCCAACGTGTTTGGCAACATCGAGTTCTTCAAGAGATATCCATTTGCTCTACCGAACATCATGGCCTGCTGTGTGTTTTTCATTTCGTTCATGACTGGGTTGTTGTTCCTCAGGGTTGGTCAGACCCCTCTGTGTTAACTCGCAGCATAAGCTAACAACCACGGCAGGAAACGCTCGAAAGCAAACGCAACAAACGCGACTGGGGCCTCGAGCTGGGCGAGAAACTCACCCGTCCCTTTCACCGCTCCAAGCGCAACAAGCACCTTAGAAGGCGCTCCTTTGTTGATAGCGAGGCATCGGCCCCTTTGCTCGCCCAATCCACCATGTCAAGCAGCTCCTTGCAGCTGGAATCCAAACACTCCGACCCAGTATCCATGAAGGACATCTTCGCCCCTCAAACAACGATCAACCTGATCTGCTACACCTTCCTGGCTCTCCACTCGGTAGCATACGACCAAGTCCTTCCCGTGTTTCTCAACTACCCCCGAGTGATCCCCGACGAGCACAACACCTCCCTCCCCTTCAAGTTCACCGGCGGCTTCGGCCTCAGCTCAGACAAAATCGGCACGATTTACACGGTCTACGGCATCTCCTGTGGCGTGATTCAGTTCTTCTTGTTTCCCAAACTGTGTGCCAGGTTCGGGGTGCTGGGAATCTATCGCTTTGCCAGTAAGTCTTTTCTTATAGTATCAGCTTTTTGTTCGCACCACTAACAAACACATCTAGCACTCGTCTTCCCCGCAATCTACTTCCTCACGCCTTACACCGCACTCGTACAAGACACTACCGCCCGGTACATCTTCTTTTTGACCATTATGCTGGTCAAAGGATTCGTCGTCATCGTCGCCTTCCCTTGCACCACCATCCTCCTGACTAACTCTGCCACCTCGCTCCGTATCCTTGGAACACTAAACGGAGTCGCGACGACCTTTTCCGGGTTAGGGAGAGCGGCCGGGCCGGCGGCAGCAGGAGCGGTTTTCAGCTGGGGCGTGCAAAGGGGTTACGTGATTGCGGCGTGGTGGTTCCTAGGGTTGATTGCCTTGATGGGGACGATTCCGCCTTGGTTTATTGTGGAGGGGGATGGGCCGACTGCTTCCTCAACATCGACATCGACATCGATATCAACTTCAACTTCTACCTCGGACGGGGAGGAAGAAGAATCCCTACTTCAACGTGATGACGACGATAGCAGTGTTGATGGGTATAACGAGGTTGCCGTGCTGGAGGCGTTGGATGGCGGTGAGTCATCGGAGTCGGAGGGTGAGCAGGGGAAGGAAAGGAAAAGGGGGACGAATGGGAGTTATGGGACGATGAATAACGGGACGGCGAGTTGAATGAACTTGACGACTGGGATGATTGAAAGGAGAAAGGGAAAACTGGAGAATACACAAAGGGAAGATCATGACTAGAACGGCTTATGATACCAGGTCCATTTTCGTTTTCTTTTCAGCATATCCAGCAAGCATGGGATCTCATCTGGGCGGTGTTCTGGGATAGCGGAGTACAAAAAGCTTGCTTTTCCTTTCTTTCTTTTTTTCTTTTTCTTTTTTTCCTTTTCGTTTTTGGTTATCAAGTAAAGAATACATCATCGAAATTCTATCTATATTCCTCGACTTCTGGTCGAGACCAAGGATCACAGCGTCAGCCGCACCTTCGCCGCCCCATCCCACCCACCACCTTGCTCCTTACCTCAACAGCAACAGAGCCACACGGTATATATATCAGGTCAACCAACCCTCCTTCCAACAGAACAGCAGCCACAAGATCTTGCACTCCAAGTGGTCTTGGTGGCTAAGTAGTAAGCTTGCTGCCCGGGGCGAAATCGACTCTACCCGGGGGCGCTTCTCAACCACGAGCTTCCTGTTCAAATCGTCTCAAAAACCCTCCGAAAGGTGTTTCCAGCGCCGGACCACCACAATTAAATAAAGTGCGAATTTGGCTAGCCACCTTTTTTTCTTTTCTTTTTGTTTTGTTTTGCCACAACTCAACACCAGCAAAACGATGTGCTATATTCCTACAACTGCTTTCACTCACTCCCACTACTCTCATTCCTCTTCAAGCATCCGTTGGGGGTTGCATATATCACCAGAAATTCGAGGCCCGCCACAATACAACATTGTTTCGTCCCATAAGGAAAGGGGCGTCATTTCTCAACTGAACCTGCCATGTTTGCCATTTTGCGACTCCTTCCAAGCATCCAGTCAGGCCCCGTTTGTCACACAGCACATAAGATCACGCTTTTTCATGTGGTACAAGGGGTATCGTCATTCTCATATCTACATCATCTTCCATATTTTACATATTCATGTCCGAGGCCTCTCCAACCCCAAAACCTCCATCAAATCCTCCACCCTCTCCCCGCCCTTTTCCTCCCTCTCATCATTCACCTCCAGCCCCATCTCCCCCACACTCTTCCAGAATTTACTCAAATGCCTGCTCCCACTATCACACAAAATCGTCACCACCTGACTCCCCTTCGGCATCCTCAACGCCGTCATCACAGCCGCCACGCAGTTCACCGCGCTGCTACTCCCGACAAAAATCCCATCGTGCTCCACCAGCCACCTCGCCATCTTCAGCGCTTGCACATCTGTCACCCTGACAGCGTCGTCAATGAGTGACCTGGCAGACTCGAAGTTTTCCGTGATGCGGTTGATGCCTATCCCCTCGACCATGGTATCCACTTGCTGGCGGCGGCGGGTGCCTTCTTTTTCTGTGGAAGAGTACATCACCCCGTGCCGGATCTTGTTGTAAAGTCCGCTCCCTTGGGGGTCTGCAAGGACAACTTTGAGGTTGATTAGTTTCTTCTCTTCTTTTAGATACTTTGTCACCCCGGAGATGGTCCCGCCGGTTCCGGCGCCTGCTACGAACGCATCGATGACGCCGCCGGTTTGCTCGTAGATTTCTGGGCCCGTAGTCTTCATGTGGGCAGTGTAGTTGGCCAGAGACTCAAACTGGTCTGCGAAAAACCCGCGGCTTTCGGTGTCAGTTGAAGCAGTGTGTTCCTTTGCACGCTGACGGGCGAGGTTGACAAAGTGCTTTGGGTCTGTGATGGGAGCGGGAGTTACACGCTCGACGGTGGCGCCTAGGTGGTGGAGGAGTTCGGATTTCTCAATGGCCATGTCAGAGGGCATGCAGATGTGGCACTTGTACCCTTTTGCCCTGGCCAACACGGCGAGGGAGATGCCGGTGGAACCGACGGTTCCTTCGTAGATGGTGTCACCGCGGTTAGGGACTAGGAGCCCTTGCTGTTCGGCTACTTCGATCATATTGAGGGCTACGCGGTCCTTGGGGGAGTTGCCGGCGCCGTTGAGGAACTCGGCTTTGGCGAGGATGACGCAGCCGGTTGCGTCGGAGAGGGAGCGGATTTTTACTAAAGGGGTGTTGCCGATTGTGCCGGCTATGCCGTCGACTATGCCGAGGCCACGGTCTATGGTGGTGAAGGAGGACTCGCGGTCTTCGAGGGAGACGGGGCCGCCGAAGAGGAAGGAGTCCCGCCGGGAGGAGACGGTGGAGGAGCGGGCGGCTGAGTTGCGGGCATGGCGGTTGCGCTTGAGACGTTGCTGGTAGCGATTTTCTAGCTCCGGGTAGAGGTCTTTGAAGCCGAGGGTGACGAAGATGCCGGCGACGAAGGCGACTGTTAGGGCGGCTGTGCCGTAGGCTTTTGGGTGGTCGCTTATGGACATTTTGGTCTCATTGCTTCATGAGTAGATCGTGAGAAAGTGGGATAGCTTGTTCAGCTTTGACCAAGGGGGGTGTGAATTTGGGAGGGCTCAGATTATGAAGACATCCTCAAAGCTTAAAGACGAGAAATGAGACAAGCTCAAGGGCTTCTGAGAAGTAGAATGAAAAGAAGCTCCAGAGAGCAAATTGCAATGTTACTGTGAGAAGAGAAAAATAGAGTTGATGTCATTGAGAACTTTCAAGCTTCTGAGCCAAGAAGCCAATGAGAGGGAAACCCTGGTCGTCTTCGTGAGATTCAGTGGGGCTGTTTTGGACCCCGCTAGATCCAGGCCGTTGAAGGCCGAAAGCCCTGCTGAATGGGAGCTCGGGCCAGCGCAAAAAGCTGACCCCCGAAAATGGGAACTGCGCGGGTGCATGTCAAAGGAGGGATGGAATGGAGCTCGCCCGTGACAAACCCCTCGACGACACCACCAAGACCAAAATCAGACCTCCAGGGGTCAATGCCTGGACAATGGACTCCCCTGCAGTCACCCAGCTGTTTAGACAGCTATTTAGACATCACCCTGCTTGCCAGTCGCGGAGGAACTTGACGACGCTCGCAACAGCTCTACGGGATGTGAGACGTCAGCGGCTCCAAGCTCAGGAGCTTCACCAACATCACCAACAGTGCCGCCCACAACAACAGCAACAACACCGAAACTATGTGACGCGCGGCAGAGGAGGAGAATCTTCAAAGAACCCGCACAATGAAAGTAATTGGCAGCAACGGAGCGAAGTGTTTCAGCAGGACATGTCCAAGGAGTTTGAGACCTACCCCCTGGTCAATGCCGACGAGCTTCGAAGCCGAAAAGAACGGCCACGCCGGGTGAAGATGTTGATGCGGGACTTTGTTGAAGGTTGGTTCTGTTCAGGAACACGTCTCTATTGTGATTAGCAAACTGACTCGTCATACCAGACAGCCTCTACAACCCCAACTACGGCTACTTCTCCAAACAGGTCGTCATCTTCTCCCCCGGCGAGCCCTTCGACTTCCCTGCTCTCCACGACGAACTCGACTTCCAAACCCTTCTTTCCAAGCGTTATGTTGAATTCGAAGACGCCCTCGACGCTGTCTCCCCAACTGACACCCGCCAACTGTGGTACACACCGACCGAGCTGTTCCGCCCTTATTACGGAGAAGCCATCGCCAGGTACCTCATCGCAAACTACAAGCTCACCACCTACCCTTACCATGATTTGATCATCTACGAAATGGGCGCCGGCCGTGGTACTCTGATGCTCAACATCCTGGACTACATCCGCGACGTCGACCCAGCCGTCTATGCCCGCACGCAATACAAAATCATTGAAATTTCTACTCAACTCGCTACCATCCAAAACAACCACCTTCTTAAAAACAGCGCTGCCCGCGGCCACGCCCAAAAAGTCGAAATTATCAACCAGTCCATCTTCGACTGGAAGACCAAAGTACCGTCCCCATGCTTCTTCCTTGCCTTTGAAGTCTTTGACAACTTCGCCCACGATGTTGTCCGGTACGACATGACCACCGAAGCTCCCCTCCAAGGCACCGTCTTGATCGACGACAAGGGAGATTACTACGAGTTCTACAGCCGCAACTTGGACCCAGTTACCGCCCGATTTTTCCGCGTGAGGGATGTGGCCACGGACGGGAGGTACAAGGTACCGTACCCTTCTAGCAGGTTTGGCAAGTGGCTTTCCCAGCAAAGGCCCTTGCCAGGGAACTTGAGTGAGCAGGAGTACATCCCGACGAGACTGATGCAATTTTTTGATGTGTTGGGAAAGTATTTTCCTGCTCATCGGTTGTTGACAAGTGATTTCCACTGGCTGCCGGGGGCGATTAAGGGGTTGAATGCGCCAATTGTGCAGACGAGGTATCAGAGGAGGCCTGTGCCTGTTTCAACGCCTTTGGTATGTATTTCTCATGCCAATTATGCAAGACATAGATGCTGATATTTTCCTAGGTTCACCAAGGATACTTTGACATTATGTTCCCAACAGACTTTCAGACTTCGGAAGCCATGTATCAAGCCATTACTGGCAAACTCACTCGGACATTGTCTCACGAGGAGTTTATGCGCAGATGGGCTTATTTGGAGGAAACGGAGACCAAGAGTGGAGAGAACCCGCTGCTGACGTGGTATAAGAATGCCACTGTTATGTTTACTGTATAAAAAGTCTTGTACCAAATAGAATTACAACCACAAAGAATCCAAACCTCTTTTCGAGGGGGGTGCTGCTCTGTCTAGGTTCAGTGCGCACTGACCAGCAGCCACTGTGAGAACTGCCAGCGCTAACCGCCCCCACGCGTTGCTCCGTTAACAATCAATTCAATTGATCTCTCTGATCACTTTCATTCAAAGAACAATTGAATCGAACCTCGATTGCGATTGCACCCAAACGACGAAGACAGCCCCTCGAGCACATGCCTGCCGACGGGTAGCTGCAGTGCGACAGCTCCTAATAGCCACCGATCGGTATTCCAAAATCCGCAGCTGGGCGGCGACCTTGCATAAGGATACCTTAAAGCTCCCAGCCAATCGCCACCACACACACCATCTTTCTCCTCGCTATGCGACCACCTACATCTGCATCTACCCCAAAATGGAACAACCACCCACGAAGCGCCCCCGCCTGTTAGATCCTCAAGAAGAAGAAGAAGAAGAAGAAGAAGAAGATCCCCTCGAAGACGAACTCTTGTCCTTGCCCTCTGAAGTCAACGCACGCCGCGATCCGAATCTGAAGCTAGAGAGGTCGAGGCAGCGCGCGGTTTTCAAGTTGAAGTCGGCGTTTGAGAGCATATTTGAGAGGTACGGGAGGGACTTTGAGGGGGTGGGGGATGAGATTGATTTGAGGACGGGGAGGATTGTGGTGAATAATGGGCATATTGAGGGGATGAGGGGGAGTGATTTGCTGGAAGAGTCTGAGGGGGATGATAATGAGGAAGAAGATGATGGTGGACAGAAAGAGAATGGCAGGGATCAAAAACAGGTGGACGATTATAATGATGAAGAGAGAATTCTTCAAAGGGGAGCAAAGACACAGTCGGATGGTCGGGTGCAGAGTCGATTGGGACAGGACATGATGCTGCCGCAGATGATGGGGCCGCCACGCCTGGATATTGGAGGAGGGTTTGGAGGGTGGCCGGGGATGATGGGGGGAGGACCGCCCGGGTTGCCGAATATGATGTTTCCGGGGCAGATGGGAGTGTTCAATGGGTGGCCGGTGGAATATGGGCCGCTGATGAATTTACAGGTTAACGATCCGACTTGGCAGGCTCCGGCACTGCCACCGTCGTATATGCACCGGCCTGGGGCGATGGCAGCTGCGGTTCCGGTCAAACAGAAGAGGATGTCGCTTATTGCGCCGAGGGAGGACCAGGGGGACAATGAGGATGATATTCTGCAGGGGGTCTCTGCAGAAGGAAAGGGAAAGGATGGCGCGGAAGAGACGCCAATCAAGCAGAGATTATTGGTACCGAAACCACCTCCTGATACAGGGTCGGGCAAGAAGAAAAGAGGTTCTGGAAGGCGTAAGACGAGGATCGTGCAGAAAGTTGGAGCGAAAAGCGCCGTGCAGGCAACCTCACCAATCCAGGAGGATGTCGCGGACGACACTCATTCAAAACCGGATCCAGCTCAAGTCGATGTTGAGGCTGTAGCTAAGGACAGTGGGCCATTACCGCATCAAGCAGAAATGCCTACAACAGCTGCCCAAAGCGACAGCGCCAAGGGTCTGGGAACGAAGCATCAAGTAATGGCTGTTCGGTCACGGCCAGCAACGGTTAAAGATTCAGAACCTGCAGGAGATTCCGACCTGTACATCTACATGTCTGATTCAGAGCACAAGTCGGCTAGGAAACCACGAAATCAGAGCTTACGAGTGGAAATTGTGGTCAAGAGACCAATCGATGTCACCTCGTTCAGAGCTATTACCCCTGAACACAGCGAAGCTGAGTCTTCTGATCCCCAGAAGATGGATGTGGAACCAGCTGTTCCAACAGAAATACCGGAAGCTGCGGCGCTTGGGGAGGAAGAAGCGAACCAACCAACGAGGCCCCCAACCCCTGAAAGTGAAAAAGAAAACGAAGCCCAATCTAACTCACCAGAGGGGGTGTTCACTCGGCATGTTGTGAATCCAGAATATGACTTCTCTGATGAGAATGAGTCCATGCTGAAGAGAAGACGGCAGCCACAAAAGAGAGCAGGAGCAAGTCGCAAAAAGGTTGAAAATCTGCTACGAAAAACTCTACCTAAGCCTCCCAACATCGTGGCTTCCGAAACAATGACTACTTCGGATGAGCCAAATAATGTGCCGATGCATGACGCTGGAAATCTTAATCCAAAAGATTCGGGCCTGGAGGATCAGGCCAACCGTGAAGATGAACCCCTCGCGGTGGACTTGAAAGAACCATCACCGCAGCCAGTATCGCCCATCATCAATACAGAATCATCAATACCAGACAATATGGTTCAGCCACCCAAAATTACAGAGGTTATCTATACGATCGGCAATGAGGAGACACCATGGCCAAAGAGAAGAAAAGGGAGACCACCATTCAGGGGTAGAGACCCGCGAGGCGAAATCCCAGATTCTGACCCTATTGGCGGTTCCTCGACGCAGGAAGATCTGGACGACGGCACAAGGCCACCATCGCCGAGTCTATCGTTTCGTGGAGAGGAAGAAACTACGCTGGAAATTCCAGGCTCTTATCTCGAGCCGTCCAGCGAGTTGGGAATTCCCGAGGAGGAGCCTCCGCAGGATCATACAGTCCCCTCGCCGACTCTGTCATCCTACGCTCCTGACGACGAGATTTTGGAACATTTTCCTTCTCTATCATTACAACCTCAACATACTGAGATATTAGAGCCTACACCGACCCTGTCTTCACAGCCTCTCACCCATGAAATATCAGAATCTATTCCAGTTTTCTCGTCACAGTCTCACGACGGCGGCGCTATCGCGGAGACTATTTCATCGCCACCGCCACACACTCCTCACGACGATAATAAACCCATGGTAGAAAGCATCGAAACCACATCTTCACCATTGATACCCAAACCCGCTCAAGCTGTCAAAGAAGCTACTCTTCCTCTCAAGCTTTCCACGCCTTCTTCGTCTCTTGCAACACCCGCAAGAAGACGACCCCGTGCCCGCCCTCCAAGAACAAAGTCAACACCAATCACCAAAGCAGCCACGGCCCCAGCCACCAGATCAAGTACAACACCAACCGTGACCAAACTAGCCAAAACCCCTGCATCAAGACCACCAGCTCCCACCCCAGCCTCAACATCAATCTCTTCCACCGCCAAGAGAAAACGCCGCTCAGGTGTTTTATCTCTGCTCTCCGACTCGGAAGACGACGAGCTCTCCCTTTTGTCCCCCTCCGTTATTCCTCCGGTAACGCCCATAATACGCTCCTCCCCCGCCTCTCATCATGTGAGGTTGTTCCCGACTCTTACCACTGCTGCCTTGATGAAAAGAGACGTCTTGCTCAATTCTTCCAGCAGCAAGACTCGACGCCCAAGGAAGAAGGAAGGCAGCAGCCAAGATGGCCAGACGCCCCCCACGGGACCCGATTCCAAAATCGATCAGTTGCGGAAGAGGGGGAAGAGTTCTGGGTTTGCGATTGCGGCTGGTGAGATACCAAACGGTGACGAGGTAGCAGCTGAGGGAAAAGGTGAAAAGTGGAGAAAGATGAGGGGCCGTCGTGAAAGTTGTGTCAAGGCATATGTTTCTGCAAACCGACGACATGATGATGGTGGTGGGACGACGCCGTCGAAGAGGAGGAGGGGGGTGGATGGGGAGGGTGGGGAGGTGGGGGATTTAGTCCAGACACCAAATGGGATGGTGAGGAGGTGCGGGGAGGCGGGATTTGTATGTGAGAGGGCGTTTTGTTTTAGGTGTGTCTAAGGACTGGTGATGGTGTTCGGGTGGAGGGGTAGGAGGAGAATAATTGATATTTAGCAACATTGTAATGATGAATCAAGTCATAATGTAAAGTATTGGAACGACAAGACAGAAACCGGACGACAAAATCCTGATTCGCTTTGAGACCCGTAGAATGAGATACTGTACGTACATCTTTTGCTGTGTGAATAGTCGGTTGGAAACTTGCTTCTACTTTTATAAAACAAGTCCGCGGCTTCGGGACGTTTTGTGAAGGGCCTTTATTAGGGTTGGTTGTGGGCAGCGCAAACTGCAAAAGAAAGTGAACATAAGAGATAATATTCTAAGCAGAACCGGGGAATATGCCCCCCTTAATTCAACCAGTCCAGACTTCAACGGACAAGGCTTCTTCCATTCATACTCCTCGATGCCTAAGATGCCGAGTGCTCCAATGAGCTTGGAGCTTACTGGAAATTTGCAAGCAAGAGAAATACATTGATACATTTTGAAAGATATTTTATTTTATACCCGATGTCTTATCTTAAGGCAGATCATTCGCTCCGAAAAAACTTGATGCATCAAAGGAGAAATCTTTCAAAACAGCGCCCAAGTTCCGAGAGTTAGGCCAGCAGTTATACAGCGCCTGTCGTGATAACTGTGGAGAGGGTGGGCTTCTTGATGGGTAGGATTCTGCTTACCCAGCTGACCCCCTTTAGTCCAAAAGAACATGCCTCAACTCACAATCGACTCTGTGAGCCTCCAAGTAACGCAAGGCTCTCGTTAGATTTTATGTATGATGCATCCTGTGCCCTAGCCTCTAGAGTTCTATGAAATATGTAATACCTCCTCCGAATCCCTTCAACCCCCTCCTATCCCCGAGACAGAGCCTCAAGTACTACCTAGCCGCTGCTCGGGTATCATGCAAAAACACAGCGAAAACGAAAACGATGCGCGTCCCCAAAACGCCAAACCCAGGCTTCCGGCTCCCGCCAACCTAAAACAACGCGTCGAATCAAACATCGCAGACAAAAGTAAGAAAATGAAGCAGAACCTCGATTCTGCGGATCAGGTTCAGGCTCGCGAGTGGTGCCATCCTAAGAGAACTGTTGCTACGAGTTAGTCTGGGGCCATGTGAAAAATAATCGGCAGTGCGGAAACTTGCCTTCCACCGGTTACCGCACACCGTGCATTCGCAAAAAGTCGTCATAGGTTCATCAGCAGACCGCGTTTGAGCTTGGCTGTACGACACCTTCTTCTGTCCACACTTGCCGCACTTGAGGGCATCACTGATAGATTTCTCCGCCATGGGTACCTGAGCCTTCTTCATGTTCTCCTGCTGGAGCTTCTCATCCTCGGCACGCTGGGCATCCGAGGCAAGCTCAACGTCAGTCATCTTGACAAAGGCATCTGGCGTAATGGCTCCGGATCGCACGCGCTTGCCCAGGGCAGGGTTGTCCTTGCGCTTCAAGCTGGTCATGAGGCCACGGATCTTTTGACGATACTCCGGGGTGTCGCCCTTGAAAACTCTAAACGCGGCAGCCTCCACCTCCATCGCAAGTCTGACAACCTCCTCGACGGACTCGGTAGCCCGGTACGCCAGGCCATTGTAAAGAACTCCGATACAGCCGTCGCGCGCTTGGTGACCCGTGCGCTTGAGGTCGACCTTATCCGTCTTGAAATGTCGCGTCTCAGGATTGCCCTCGTATGGCTTATTGGATGATGATGACGAAGGTGGGAGGGGCGAGCTGACGCTCTTTGGGGTCGGTGAGTCCTTGGCGAGTTCAACCTTTCGCTTGTCCTTGGCCGAGTCGACATTCTTCCTCCACTTGGAAACGATCTCGGTAGCTAATCTGGCGATATCTTTGTTCGTGTTCGATCGCATTTTACCGACAACGACACCGGCTTTGGTGGACTGCAATGTGATCAACAAAAGTGGCCAAGGAGTTCAAACTGCCCGCTGCGGCAAGAGCACGGGGGGTTTGTTCTTACGCGCAGCTGCTCCTCGGTCGGGGCAGGCTCCTTCTTCAATTCCTCGAGCAGTTGGAGAACTACCGAGGGAGGCTCTTTGGCGGCAGCCTTGTGAAGCGTCTGGATACGCTTGGTGAGCGACCGGTCGTCCATGGTGTTTGATTCTGAGAGGGTTTGATGGCCGCCTGATGCTCTGTGAGAGTGTTTCAAAACCGGTAGCGCGCTGCTTCCGGGTTATACTGTCGAGATGTGGAAGCAAGTCGGTGTTTGCGAAGGCAAAGTGTGAATTGAGCTTCGTTCCGTGAATGGTGACAGAGCTTCCAGAAAGGTAATCGTAGCCTTGCCCAGTTGATATCGATAACGAAGGGCCCCACTCAAGCAATTCTTTGATCCACCCAGAACTGCGATCTGCAGCTGCCAAGAGTTGACAGCTGTTGCCCATTCCGGAGTTAGGCCGGCTGCACGTGATCACGTGTCACCTTGCTGTCAACGACACGGAGCTCATCAAGCTTCCTCATTAATTATCTGATCATGTACATAATTTGAGTTCTCTGTAATCATCTTTGATCTTTATTTCTCCAGATCTTACAATTTCAATACAAATTGCTCGTTTCCTCTGCTTTTTTCCCTGCCTTCTTCAGCAAGAGTCTGCGCGCTGTCCCCCTCCTTGTTCACTTTGACTGACTTGAACTCGATGAAGCACGAAATGATGGCAGCCAGGGCACCCATGGGAATGCCCACAATAAACACCATTCTCAGGGCAGCATTGTAGACCTCCAGCATCAATGGTAGCTGATCGTCCAGCAACATGTGATGGAACGAAGCTGCCCCCACATCGATGAGCCTCTTGATGTCGACCCCGGGAAGAATATTCGACTCCGACGCTCTCAGAAGTTGATTTTGAAACACGCTGTTTCCGACGGACAGAATAACGGCACCTCCTAACGACTGTGAGGCCACCACGGCTGCTGTTCCAACCGCCATGTCGTCTTCGCCAAGGACCGTTTGCACGGCAGTGAAGCCCTGCTGAATGGACATGCCAAATCCCGCGCTAGACAGTATCTCATAGCCTACCCATTGTGCTGTGGTGGTTCTCGGGTTCAACAGCGTCAGCAATCCAAGACCAATGGTACCAATGGCGCTCCCGACAACCGCAGGAGGCGTGACGTATCCGACGATCGAGACGAATATGCCAGCCAGCAACGAAAAGAAGGCATTCACCAAAAAGTAAGGGATCATGTTGACCCCCGAACCAATGGCGCTGTCATCTCTGATGGCTTGGAACCAGATGGGTAGGAAGAAGGTCAGGTTGATGAGCGCGCCATAGGTCATGAACGCCATGCCGCATGAAGCCGCTACGGTACGCTGCGTGACAATCCGGGGCGGCATGAGTGCTTCTTCTCCTTTCCACCATTGCCACACAATGAAGATGATGGCCACGACGCCAAACCCTGTCAGAAGCCCAATGACCTCGGCACTCGACCAAGCAACACCCTGGGTTGTGTATTCGAGAGCCAGGAAGAGCATGATGGATGCGCCAAGTAGAAGCGCGTTTCCAAGGAGGTCTAGGCCCAGGACGCGTTCCCAGAACGGGCGGTTGGCTCCCTTATTCTTCGCCGGATGGAAGAAGAGAATCATGGCTGCCACGGTGGCACCGCCAACTGGAAGATTGATGTAGAAGCACCATCGCCACGTCTTGGCTTGTCAGCAGTGTCCTTGCCAATCTTTATATTGCGGATACCTACCACCAAGTCGGTGAAAACACCTCCTAACAGGGGGCCAACGGAAGCACCAATTCCAAACCTAGGCAAGGTCAGTTGACGTGTGAACGGAACGTCTGACAACGGATCACTTACATTAGCCCGACGATGGCAATGAAAACGGGCCGCAAATGCAACGGAATCGCGGCTGAAACTACGACAAAACTCCCCGTGAGGATGCCTGCACATCCAAGACCTGCGATTGCCCGCCCAATAATCAGAGTCCTGGAGGTTTGCGACACACCACAGAGCAACGATCCCAGTTCGAAGAGGAACATGGCTACCAAATACGAAACTTTCACAGAGAAGATCGTATAGATGCGACCGAACATGGGCTGAAAGGCACAGGCCGTGAGCATGTACGCCGAGCCATACCAGCCAATATCCGGTGTCGACTTGAATTCTTCTGTGATATTTGGGATGGCCTATTGTGAAATCAACGTCAGCACACGACATGGGTCGATCGGGCAATCCTGCTTACCGTTGATATGATGGTTCTATCAATCGAGATCAAAAATACAGCAAACATCAAGCCAACCATTAGACACGCTAAAGGGAGCCCGGAGACATAACGGGACTCCTCCCCCAGAGCCTCATTCTTCTTCGGTATATCCCCAGACACAGAAGATATCGACATAGGCAGGTCTGGAGTCTCCTCATTCCCGGGCATCTCAAACAACTTCGTGCTCCGATGTATTTTTGCGTCAGGTTTCCCCGGGTGCCGCTGCTCCATCATGGGGATCGAGTACTTTCGACGGACCCCCCTAGGCGTTATGGGGGTAGGTGACACAGCCAACTGCCGCAGGCCCCCTAGGACTTCTTCTATGAGCATGTACTTGGGCACATCTAACATCTCCTGCTGGGTGCGTATCGGCGGGGGATCCCGAGTCGGCCGGGATACTGGCGTGGAAGGCGAGAGCTTGTCATTGTTGGAAGTGTTGAGTTTAAGGGGTGGGATGCCTATTCTCTGGAGGTCGAGTTGGCTCACCAGGCCGACGGACCCGCTGGAGTTGTTGTGTTGTTGCCATGATGGCATGGGAAGCTCGGGGGGGATGTCTGGTATTGGGCTCTCTTCACGAAGGGGTTGGCGCTTTCGGAAGGACATGGTGATGTGAAACGGTGCCTCTCCGAGACGCTAACAAACGGGAAAGAGGGTAAAGCTGGACGTGGGATGGATGAACCCAAGTTCATTCGGCGTTCAGGGGCCCAGAATTCTGGCTGTGGCTGATGTTTTCCATCTCTTTCAACTCCTCTGGCCTGGCCCGGAGGCTACTAACTACCAATGCAACAGAGTAGCATCTCTTTGCCATGTCCATGCGTCTCTTATCATTCCAAGAGCACGGCGTTGACTGTCGGCGTAGACCCGAGGCTTAGTGGCGGCAGCACGCGACGTCTTCGACACCACCGGCTTTGGAGCCGTCGGAAGTGGTCACAGGCGATCGTACAGACCAGGTGCGTTACTTGACTGTTGGATTTTCACCAACGTTTGCCATGCTTGCAGGAGCACGATGAGAAGAAGACTCGGGGTGCTGCTTCTTCCGCATCCCTGCATTCTCCCGAAGAGCACGGTCCTGCTCTCAGGGATAACTCGGGGGCTCCTTCATCATCAACGTCAAATCTACTTGTCGAACAACAGGTCACCGTCTCAAGCAGGCTAAGCCAACGGCTGTGGCGGATCTCATCGTTGAATTCACAACGAGAACGCTAAAGCTAGCCTGCTAGCCGACGCTCATGCCTGGGCTGGCCTCAACACTGACTCTGGCAAACACGATTCAGTCAACAAAGCGTTGGTTTTGTTCTAGACCGTTATTCTTGGAAACAGTTGACCACCCACTATTGGACTTGGAGTACATCGGCATACACCGGCCTCGACTGGCGTCATGGAAAGCCCCTAATCTCGATGTTGCCACGGCGAGTTGCACCCGCCGATTCCAGAGTTCAATTAGAGTGATGTATATAACGATCTGCCGTGACTGTTGAAAGTCCTGGTCTCGACACCACCACAGCCTCTCAGCGTATCATATCTTCTGGAGAACCAGCGTTCATTCCTATGCTTCGTTTCTGTTTCGCTTCCAGCTTCAATACTCAATTTTTCGGCGTGAAAAAACGGATGTTAATCCCTTAATCATGGCTTCAAAAGTCACTCTCGGCCCAGTGCTGGCCGCAACCACGGCAGCATCCATCGGTATAGCGAATAAATTCGACCTCCCCCTGGTCCAGACTGTCGGAACGGCGTTGGCAGCAGCCATCCCCTTCTACTTTCTTGTCTGGCTGAGCTATCTCTACCCCGTCTACTTCTCCGAGCTTCGACACGTTCCCACAGTCCCCGGAAACCCTCTCGTGGGTCAGTTCTTCACCATCATCACCGAGGAGTGCGGTGTGCCCCAACGTCGCTGGCACAAGGAACTCGGTCCCATTATCCGTTACTACTTCCCCTTTGGCGCCGAGAGACTGTCCATCGCCGACGATGAAGCCCTCAAGCACATGACGGTGAAGAACCCGTATAACTACCCCAAGCCCGTCCGCGCCAAGCTATGGATGGTCCGCATCCTCGGCGAGGGCGTCTTGCTCGCCGAAGGAAATGAACACGTCGTCCAACGCAAGGCTCTCACAGCTGGCTTCTCCATCGGCGCCATCCGCGCCCTCACCCCCATCTTCTGGGAGAAGTCTCTGATCATGGCCAAGCTCTGGAAAGAAGAAATGGCCACCGACCACCTCAAAGTCAAGTCCTTTGAAGCCCTGGAATGGCTTAACCGCTGCACCCTCGACATCATTGGCAAAGCCGGCTTCGGCTACGATATCAACTCCCTCGAGGACCCCGACGTGCCCATCCGTGAGGCCTACCGCCTCGTCTTCGCCTTCGACACCATCTCCCGCCTCCTCCACGGCGTACAGGCCTTCATCCCGGCCTCCAAGTACATACCCTCCAAAATGAACCGCGACATGGAAACCTCGCGGGGCATCATCCTCGACAAGGCCACAGAGATCATCACCACCAAGCTCGACGAGGCAGAACACAACGTCGGTGCCAAGGACATCCTGGCTCTCATCGCGAAAGAAAACAAGAAACTCAAGGAGAACGGCGAGCGAGGTCTCTCCTTCAACACCATGCGCGACCAGATCATGACCTTTTTGGGCGCCGGCCACGACACCACCGCCACGGGGGTAGCCTGGACCATCCACCTCTTGTCCACCCACCCCGACATCCAGTCCAAACTCCGCGACGAGATCCGCGCCCACATGCCCTTTCTCTTCGACCCCTCGGCCCGCCACTCGGAGCACCTCCTCGCCTCGGTTGACCCGGACAAGCTCCCCTTTCTGGATAACGTCTGTCGCGAATCTCTTCGTTACATCCCCCCCATCCCCATGACTGTAAGACAGTCCATCAAGGATGACACCCTCGGCCCGTACAAAGTCCCCGGCGGGACGGTCATTTACGTCTTGGCCAACACGATTAACCGGCTTCCGTCATACTGGGGAGAAAATGCCGATGAGTTCGACCCGGATAGGTGGGATAATCTGCCGCAGACGGTGGTGCCGAACTCGTTTATGACGTTTTTGCAGGGGCCTAGGGGTTGCATTGGACGAAAGTTTGCAGAAACCGAGATGAAGATTTTGCTTTGTGCGTTGTTGAGTGAGTTTGAGTTTGCGAGGGACTATGACACGCCAGACCCGGAGGAGTGGAAGATGTGGAGGTTGGTGTTGAGGCCGAAGGAGGGGGTTACTGTTAAGGCTACTTTGTTGGGGGGGCAGGGGAATTGAGGGGAGAAAAGGGAGAAAGGGGAAGGGGGAAAAGGGGTATGGGGGGAAGTGGATGGGGTAAACTTGGATGTGAAAGGTATATGTGTGTTGATGGATTTGTACAAGGCCAGTATGGTTAGTCGAGGAGATTTGATAGACTGGGAAAGATGGTTGGAGAGATAGACGAGAGGGATTAGTGGGGAGAGGTGAGCTGTTTGTTGGGCGCGTACCTTGCATTTTTGGAAAATGTGTAGATTTTAATTTGGATGGACGCGGGGGGAGAGGGGGGGAAGGGGGGTTGTGTAGGATAGGGTTTGGGGTTATTTCTTGACCCAGTAGGATCTGAGGCTGTTGGAAGAAGAATACAAAGCTACACTCACACCTAATTTCATCCTGACTATCAAGAACTAACTACTTTCCGCTTGCAAAACAGTGGACATATTGCTCATCCAACAGCAGCACGCTGAAGATTTGGATGGTGGGGTTCGTCTTTTAGGGATTTCTTTCTAAGCAGACGAATCCAATATTATTTCTCTTAAAGGTAACTTTGTGTGGATAGTACACAAGTACTGTCGGTGGTCCGGTTTATTTATCTCAACACACCTTGTCTTACTCTACACCCCGCCTATCAAGCAAACAATATCCTATGCCCCCTAGCTTATTTAAAAAATGTCACATACGCCTTGAAGGTAAATTCGATAGATATTGAGAGATAATCTAGAGGTATTTCGATATAGTTGAAAAACTTTGTTGACTGCCTTGTAGTATGGTGGCTTGTATGTAGAGCAAGTGCTGAATCTTTTTTTTTTGGGGGGGGGGGGGGGGGGGTCCATTGTGTGTTGCGTGTATTGCTGTTACATTCCTCTGCCGGTATGTATTTGATTGCAAAAATGGTTTCTTTTGCAGAGATTTTCCGAACATGGAACTTGATTCTTAAACTGCTATTATAAAATACAGCAAAATCACTAGCCATCTATCACTCAAAAATGTACCTTCTCACTCTATGTTTTTCAATAAATTAATCATCAGGCATTGTTCCTTTTCCTCCATGCTATTTTGAAGTGAAATACAAATAACCTAGAAAACTACTCAACAAAAGACTGGCAGACTTCGAAAACAGGCTACAAAACCCGTGCTCATACACTGGGCGGGGCGCAGATGCACCAAAACGACCACCAGGAGCGTTGATACAGGAGGCTTGCAATAGGATATACAAAACGGTTTCAGAGACGCAGGCCAGGCCGGAAACCTCTACATCCACAAGAACCTACGGCTATCGAAAGAGCTGCTGTAACTATCGGCCAGCGGGTCAGCCAAAACCAAATCCAAGAAGGGGGGCCGGGCAGGCTGTTGCCTTTGAGGAAGCCTTTGGCAAGGAGAACAAGGAGAGCAAGGGGAGCAAGGGAAGTAAAAGAAATAAAGGAAGTGGCGGAAGCACTATATCGAGCGTGGGAAAACCGATGGGAAAAGCAAACTGAAGGCCGGACACCAGGGATGGCAAACGAAGGATCGCCGGACCTACTATTCACCGATTAGGTGCTGAAGAAACACAGCAACCTTACAAAAGCCCAAAGCTCCCTATTAGTACAGGCTCGTACCGGAGCAATAGGTCTATAGGACTTTCTATTCAAACAAAAAGTCACAGTGGTACCCCTCCCTATTGTAGCTGCGGAGAGGGATGTGAGACGGTCGAACACCTGGTTATATGGTGCCCAACACCACCGAGACCTAGAACCTGGCCAAGAAATATCATCCGCACCCACCGGGATCTTAGCCTTATACTTCAAGGTAGATTTTGGAACCAACGGCTACTGAGAAAGGTCTTGGGCTGGCTTATGGATTCAGGTCGTTTACCGGAGTACGGTCTAGCGAGAAAACTAGAATTGGAAAAGCCTGAAGAGGGAGTAGACGAGGAGGAAGAGGAAGAGGAGGAATAGGAAGGGGCGGCTGAAACCAAAGTCGAAGACGATCTATACTTTCCGATATAGGCTTTTCACCCGGCCTGCACGGCACGGTTTTCCTATGTAAATAGCAACAGAAGGTCCGGTGCACCCTTTCAATAAAGGGTAGACCGGTGTAGGAATAATAATAATAATCTAGAAAATCATGTTTATCGCCATTTGTACTGGAATTATAAGCCAAAAAAATTACATTTTCACCATCCCTTGCAAATCTCAATGGTTCACTCAATATAATTCCCCCTAGTGACCCCAATGGCCGCCTTGGTGATATTTCCCTTTGGCTTCTTCCCAGACATGAAAGGGTTTGTTGTCACCCCAATGCTTCTGTTGTCTTCCGTGGCTGGATTCCTTATGATGGCCGTTCCCCTTCCCCTTGCCGTTGCCGTTGTTGCTGCTGCTGCTGCTGTTGTTGTTCTTTTTGTGGTCATATCTTTGACTCTGATGGCGGCCATTGTTATTTCCACGGTCATTGTCATTGCCATGCTGACCTCGGCCCCCATTGTTAAGGTTATTATACCTATTGCCATACTGTTGCTGCTTCCCCTGACCATACCCATGACGACCGTTGTTGTTGTTGTAGTAGCCGCTATCACCGCTGCTATTTCCTCCGCGGTTGTTACCGTATCCGCCGGGAAATTGGCCGCTGGTTGTGAATCCAGGTTTCACTCTGTGGCGATCTGATTGCTGGTACTGTTGAGGGCGATGGTAGTTGGCGGGAGTGGGGGCGTATTGAGCTCCGGGGTGAGGACGTCGGGGTGGCTGGGATTGATGCTGTCCCTGCTGTCCCTGACGATCATGATACCCCTTGTGTCTTTGGGGCTGCTCGTAGTGAGGTTGCTGAGGCTGATGATGCTGGAGCTGCAGTCGCTCAGGCCCCTTCTCTTTCTTGCCCTTCTTGCTTTTTTCTTCCTTTTTTCCTTTTTCGTCTTCCTTCTTTTCGCCGTCGCTGCCGTCACTGCCGTCACCGCTGCTGTCGTCATCGTCGTCGTCCTTCTCCTTCATTTTCCTCTCGTCTTCTTGCACTCTATGGTCGCTCTTGTCAACGGTGATTGGGTCACAAACACTGATCCCGATGCAGAATATATTCTGCGGCTTCTCCCCCTTCTTCTTTCCGTGCTTGCTGTTGGCCGCACGCTCAGCTAGGCGGTCGATGAGCCGGTCGATGAGCGCATCCAAAAAAGGGTCCTCTTTGTTCTTGTCCTCCAAGGTCTGTATTTGGGTGAGGATGGATCGGATCTCGGCGTCGAAGGCAGCGTCGGCGGCATACTGGGATTGGTAGACTGATACTGCCCGGATGGCGGTGTCATGGGGAGAGGAGTCAATAGAGTAGGGGCGGCGATCTGGGAGAGGGAAGGAAAAAGCTGATAGAGCGAGGAGGAGTGGAAGGAGGGCCCAGGAGCGCATGATTACGTGGCTGTTGGTGGCGAAAGATTGTAAAAAACGAGTGAAGTCTACCAAGGATGTGGATGAGTGTCTGTGATTGACCTGAAGATGGATTGGTGATGCTGTGGAAAACTGATATGTTCTTGGAAATTGGAGATGTGTTATACTGATGTTTCTTACTCTCCTGCCTTGGTGATATTTTGCCTGACTCCAGGTCCCCATTTCCGAGCGTTTGGACAACCCGTTCCCCAACAGCTACTCAACCTCCCTCCCTTATCGTCGAAGCCAATAACGGCAAAAAACGGCAGAGTCACCTTCATTACCTCTTGACATGACATTTCCAGAGCTAATGGTTGCTGAGAACAGCCGAAAACCGAGCGACCACAATCTTGGGTTTGAAGAGTGAGGGTGCTGAATCGAGCCGATTACTAAGTGAGCAAGATTCCGGAATAATTGCCAGAAGACGGAAAGGCGTGCTGGATGTTGAGGGGGCGTGACGGACCGGAAGTCAACTTTAGTTCTGGGCTGTTCGACCAGATGTAAAATAGAAGCAACCAGATCTCCGGGAAGAATATCACGGTTGTGTCTCTGACTTGGGGCTCAAATCGAGTCTATGGCTCTTACCCAAAAATGGTTCTTTCTCTAATGATATGGAAGGCATGTGGAGAAGAGGATCGCGGTCCTGATCGGTCTTGATGGAAGACAGGAGCGGCCCGAGTGCGACAATGAACATGATTTTGACATTCTGTCTTTGGTGATAATCAAATGTCGATCTCATTGATCTGTGCCGTCATCTCTTTCCAAGATGTTTGGCCATCATGTCTCAATACGAGCTTTTCCATTGTCGGTCCTAAGCGTAATGCTTGACGACGGACTTTCAGTAGATCAGTCTTTGAGTCATACCAAATGCCCCAGATTATCGATTCTTTCACCTTCACCTGCCGAGCTCGCCCACCTCTCACCGTCCCAGACCGTTCGGCCCCGAACTCTTGTCCAACGATTCAGCAGCCGCCGTTTTTGAACCAACATGATTCAAGAAGCATACTGTTGCCCTAAATCGGGTTGATCGTTGATAAAACATGACCTTGGCTACGCTCACGACGGGGTAGACGTTGCCATCCGTGGATGTATAAAGCGATAACTGATATCCCCTCAAACTGCTGACTTCCAACTCATCACTATTCCCATCGCTCCCATTACTCTCTTTTATCCACATTCGTTCCATCAAGACAAGAAAACTAGGCTCATTAGCTTTCATCTTTACAATGCATATCGGAAAGATCTCCACCATTGTCGCCCAGGTCAGCCTGACGTCTGCCAACATCCTGGCCAGAGAAAACATGGGGTATTGTTTCCTCACCGCCCCTTCATACATCCAATTGTACTAACGTTCCTTCAGTAAGCGCGATAGCTGGGAAGACGCCAGAGTGTCCGTCATCTCCCAGGCCAGCCAGACCGCCGCCGCCCAGTTCAACCAGCGCAACGCTGCCCCTGAGGCGGCCATGATCACCGCCGGCCCCGAGAAGCGTCAGTTCTTCGGCCATCAGGGCGTCGCCGCTGGCCAAGCTGCCGAAGACCGCGCCAGAAGGATCGCCGCCGACTTCAATTCCCGCTTCCCTCCCTTTGGCTCCCCTCTTTTTGGCTCTCCTCCCTTTGGCCTCCGCTACAGCAACAATAACAATAAGCGTGACGTCAACAGCATGGAGCAGGGCCAGCAGTACCACGGCAACCCCGACTCCCACAACCAGTGGGCCGACAACAACGGCGCCTATCAGTCCTACTATTCTGGCGCTGCCGCCCAAGACCAGACTGATGCCGGCGACGCCGCTGACACCGAAGGCCAGGCTTATACCGGCGACGCCGCTGACGCCCAAGACCAGGCTTATGCCGGCGACGCCACTGACGCCCATGGTGCCTACGACGATACCGGCAATGCTCAGAATGGCTGGCAGGCGCATGCCGCTGCTGGTCAGCAACAGGCTGGTTTTGACTGGCAGTCGTATAGATCTGCCATGGGTGCATCCTGGGCTGCGCACGCTGCTTCCGCTCACAGACAGGCCACCGAGGCTGTTGCTGCTACTGCTGCCGCGGGCAATGACGGTGACTGGCACGGGCATGTTGCCCCCGCTCAGAGCCCGGCGAGCAGCCAACAGTCGGAGTACCACCAGGGTGGTGTTGCCAACCCCACCGGGGTTCAGCCTATTGCACCTTCAGCTTCTCACGATACCCAGATGGTGCAGGTCAATGAGGGCGCGGCTGGCACTGGGTCGTCATCGGCTGGCAAGGCGGTGGGCGTTGCTGCTGCTGCTGCCATGGCGGGGTTTGTCTTTGGGGTGTTGTAAGCTTTCTCGACCACTGGAATGGACCTTTTTTTCAAGTTTCTGTTTTGGGAAAAAAAGGAGTTGAGGATTCTCAAAGCTCGATATACTCCCCCCCCCCAAACCCTGGCGGTCTCTCATTTGTGAGTAGTGTATGTGTGAAGTAGGCACGGTTGTGTGTGCCCTTCGCTTTTGGATATTTTCTCCGCGATCCCAACGGTATAGGTTGGTGATATAAAGCGGGAAAAAAGTTTGGACAGGATATATTGGGAAAGGGTGATAGACTTTTTGTACAAGCAGTAGACTGTAGAGATAGGGGGTCGGTAGTAATAACACAACTTTATGTTGGTGTTCTTTGGAACCTTTTATTTTTATTTTTACTGCGACAAACAAAGTAAACAAATTTTTCTGTGTGGTAGGAGTTGTACAATTCATCTTACATTTTACCTTGTCCTTTACTCCTGCTTCTGCCTCTCCTTTGGTCTAAAAGCCAAATGATAAGTCCCCAACTCCTCACTCGTGATCTTGCCAGGGCTCTTGACCGTCAGATCCTCCCCTTTCATGCTCTTTGGGAACGCGATAACATCCCGTACTGAATCCGTCCCTGTCAAGACTGCACATAACCGGTCAAACCCCAGCGCGAACCCTGCGTGGGGCGGACACCCCGCCCTCAACGCCTCGAGCAAGTGACTAAACTGCTTCACTCCCTTATCACTCATCTTGAGGATTTCCCTGAAGACGTACTCCTGCATCTTGGCCGTGTGTATCCTCCTGCTGCCCCCGCCTAGCTCCACCCCATTAAGCACCAGATCGTAATGGTCTGCTCGCGCGGCGAGGGGGTTCGAAACCAGCAGATCGACGTCTTGGCCGGTCAACGGGGCAGTGAAGGGGTGGTGCGTTGCACTAAAACCGGCCTGTCCGCCCTGGCCCGGGTCGGTTTCGGTTTGGGGGGTGAACATGGGGAAATTGGTCACCCAGAGGAAGTTGAATTCTTGGGATTTGGGGAGGAGGCCGGCGGAGATGGCGGAGGAGTATAAAAGGGAGCGGATCTGGCCGAGAGCGGTGGCACCGCCAGAGAATGGGGTGGAGGGGCGGGCTTGGAAAAAGAGGACGTCCCCGTTGTCGAGGTCGGGGTAGAGGGCGGTGATGGTTTCTACGCCGGGGAAGGAGAGGGGGGAGAGGCCCATTAGAGGCTTGGAGGTGTCGATTATTAGGGCGGCAGGTTGCCCGTTGGGGTTGGAGGAGAAGAGGGCTGGGGGGAGGGTGGAGAGGAAGGAGTGGATGAATTTGGTTGTTTCTTGGATGTGGGAGGGGGCGGTGTCTTTGTTGGTTGGGGAGAAGAGGAAACAGTCGATTGCGGGGGAGGATAAGGGGGAGATCATGGAGGTGAAGGATTCCGGGAGGGGGATGGCCGGGGTGATTTCGAAGGGGATGCGGGTGTCGGGCTTGTCGACGCCGAAGCGGGACATGGCTTCTTCGTAGGTGAGGCGGGGGAAGGGGGCGGAGGAGATGGGCCAGGAGTTGGAGGGGGGTTTGGAGGAGGAGGAGGTGAGGTTTCGGGGGACTGGGTAGCGCTCGTTGGTGTTGTCGGATTGGACGAGTTCAAATTGCGCGTTGAGAGACTTCAGGAGGTCTTTCATGATGGATTCGACTGTGCGCATGACGTCTTGGCCGGTGGCGAAGGACATTTCGAGATCCAACTGACAAGAGGGATTAGCTGGTGATATAGCTACAGCCAAAGTGCGAAAGACCAACCTGTGTAAACTCGGGCTGCCTGTCTGCCCTCAAATCTTCGTCGCGGAAGCATCTCGCAAACTGGTAGTACCCACGGACACCGCTGGACATGAGAATTTGCTTGTACTGTTGAGGACTCTGGGGCAGGGCATATGCTAGACCAGCCCGCCGTGTTGGAACCAAGAACTCGCGGGCTCCCTCGGGAGTAGACTTGAAGAGAATGGGGGTCTCCACCTCAGTGAAGTTGAGGTCGGTGAGGAACTTGCGTAGTTCATGGCCAATCTTTGGGCGTGCACGAAGGCGAGCCTGAAGAGCCTCATCGAAGCGGATCTGGAGATGCCGGGCTGAGGGAGGAAATTGCACCCCCTTAGACACGATAATATCTTTGGGAAAGACGTTAAGAGGCTGAATATTCTGCAGAGAAATCTCGAGATGTGTGACGCCTCTGGGAAACGTGCCAGGCACTTCTCTATCCGCTGAGGTAGACGAGTCCCGGTCGCCCTTCTGGGAGACGACAGTTCCAGTTACTGAGACTGGGCTGTGTAGAGGTAAAGCCCTGAGAGCAAGATGGGCCCCATGTCCAGAAGGAGGGTTGGATTCATCACTGGGTTCCGAATGGGATACAATCTGGATGGACGGGCCATTGTCGACTTGCACGTTGGCAAAGACGAGCTTCTTGGAAGATATCCTTCTCTGGGAGAGGAAGCCATGTACTGTGACAGTCTGGCCATCCACAAACTGGCTGGCGCTAGACGCCTCCGGAAAGTGATCTTTACTCGTATCAGCCGAGGAACTACGGACTCTGGAACAGACATCTCTCCATACTATAGCTCGACCACTCTTCCCGAAGCTGTTGTGTTATCTCTGACTTCTTGCTGTCCGCAGGTGCATATCCGTCATGATGAGTGAGCCGCTGCGGGACCCACGAGACACCCTGTGGACGGGTGAGTCGAGGCTGGAAATAACTCGCGCACGCCCTGAGATTGGGCGGCCTCAAGCTGCTGAGACGCCTCATAGAGGCCCGTGAGAGGGCCATGCGGAGTATCGAAAGTCGAAAAATTGCGACTCGTGCACACTCAAACAGAGGTCTCCTGAGGTGAGCTTTCAGCGCAAGCCTGGCAACGGCCGGCAGGCAATGGTCGGCCCCACTCTTCCTCGGCTGATGTTTGGCCCGAGTACTCTTGGTGGGTCCAATGGCAGAGTTGCAGCCTACAAAACCTTTGCGACTGGATCGAATTTGGAATTTTCTTCTTTTTCTTCTTCATGACCCTTCCATTCAATACAAAGTGAGTAGCACCACCACCACCAATTTATCAGTCATTATCACCAGCTAACAGCTGTTTTCCAGATGATGAAAGCCAGCGTGTTCCACATGATAAAGCTTCCGCTTCTTCGAGCTTCCAAACTCCCCCCTCACAGGGCTTAGGTGGTTTGGTTGGGAGAAGGAGTTGGAATTATGAAATAAGCGTTCGGCACACCGACCTTGTTACTTATCGGACGCGATAACGGCATCTCTGATTACACTGAATGAGAAGGGAGTGGCTCTGGTGGCTTGTTCCTGCTTGTATTGCGACTTTTCAGCTTGTACTGCGTTTTCGCTGGCCGCATCAGCGACTGCACCTAAGGCAACACCGCGCCGACGAGGACAGTCGCCAAGTTTGTTGCTTGGGGTCTCTGCCTGGTAGCGTACTGTTATCTAATGCGCAGTCGATGATGCTGTTCGCGACAATGCATTGCGAGTCGGTGGGTTGGGGACACGAGCGGAACGTCTCTTTGGGCATTGCGAGTGGGACAAGTGTTCCATGCCGACTCTATGTACACCTGTAGCACTACACTAGATTACTTGTCAATAATATCGGTTTTTGGATGAACCTTTGGCAGCATGAACGCGAAGAAAAAAAAAGTGATGTCTCGGATACATGAAATCAGGCGGGAATCCGTGAGAGGCTGCCCCTCGATTTCCGTTTTGACCCATGTCGCTGGGAGAGACCCGCCCGCGGCAGGTTCCTTTGACGTGGGTTTCCCAGTTTCGGGTTGCCGCTCACGCTGAAATATGTGTACAATACCACGAACACTTGTGGTCGTCTCTGTATCAACCTATCAACAACAAGCCCGAACCCTTCGCCCGCAGACCGTTCGCAACTCGCCCGTCTACGGCCCCTAATGCACGCTTAGGTCACCTCGCCGCCCAGAAACCGTTGACTGTCCGCTGCCCGACCTGGGATCTCCATCCACCAGGCGCCGGTTTCCCGCCCTACCCCATCCCTCATCCTCCATCTCCGCTATCACTGGACACCCACTCCACGTCCCTGTCGCGAGCCATCACACGCCATTAGCACACTGAGCTTGGAGGACGCCCTTTGCAGCAGCGTAGCCCCGTGGCAGCTCGACATCATCCGCCGTCAGACGTAACATCTACAACCATGGCGAGCTCCTTCGAAAAGTCCGTCAAGGGCGCGACCAAGATCAAGGTCCGTAGACTCCCCTTGCGCCCGCGAGAATTACCGGTTTGCATCATTGTCCAGGGCTGACCAGCTTTATCTTGAACAGGCCGCGCCTCCGAAAACAAAATACATCGAACACATTCTGGTTGCGACACATTCAGGCGAGGCGGGCGTCGGCGAGGTATTCCGGGCGCTTCAGCACCGGTTGCGCGACTCGACATGGACGGTCGTCTTCAAGAGTTTGATCACTGTTCACCTTATGATCCGCGAGGGCTCGGCAGATGTCACACTGGCATACCTTGCGAAACACCGGAATATGATTGCTATCAGCATGTTTTCTGATGGTTAGTGGTCTTGGCTTCCTCAAATCTCTGAAAACACTCTGCAGGTGACTGACACCGGTCCCGTTATACAGCGCAAACACAAGGTCGAAATATACGACACTATCACAATTACCTTGCGGAAAGAGCGCGAGCCTACCGAGAAACAAAGGTCGACTGGGTACGGTCAAAGGATTCTCGACTGGAAAAACTATCCATCGACAAGGGCCTGCTTCGGGAAACTGAGAGTGTTCAACACCAGCTCACAGCCTTGCTGAAATGTGACGTGAGTTTGTCGTCCTGGTAGACATTCTTGGATTACACACTGACCACAGAATAGGTGATGGAGAACGAGCCCGAAAACGAGATCACCGTCACTGTTTTCAGGCTGCTTGTGCTGGACTTGCTGGCTCTTTTTCAGGCCCTGAACCAGGGACTGATCAACATCCTTGGCCATTTCTTCGAGTTGTCCAAGACCGATGCCGAAAGAGCTATGGACATCTACCGGACATTTACCAGGCAGACTGACCACGTCGTGCAGTATCTCAGCACGGCCAGGCAATATGAGCACCACACCAGGGTTGAGGTTCCGAAGCTGAAGCACGCCCCAGTTAATCTCGGTCGCCAGCTCGAAGAGTACCTAAAGGACCCCGATTTCGAGATTCACCGGAGGCAATACCTGGCCGAGCTCGAAGCAAAGAAGTCATCCAAGGGTGGGTCATCAGGAGCCTCAAAACTCACCAAGTTTGATGCCTTTGAAACCAAGGCATCATCAAGCACAAGCGCGGCTGTATCTCAGCCAGCCCAGACATCTCAGCTGGCGGCTCCAACAAAGGGACCAGACGCCGACTTGATTGACTTTTTCGAGTCCATCGAACAGAACCAGACGCCAATGGCTGTCCAGGCCCAGGCGCACCAAGCGCAGGCACAGCCCCAATTGCAACAACAGCAGACGCAAATGCAGATGGGCATGTCTCCTTGGGGACCTGCGCCCTTCCAACCTCAACAGCTGCTACAGCAACAGCAGCCGTTTCAGCAGAACGGGTTTGTTTCCCCACCCGTTCAGCAGCAGTTTCAGACCGGCGCTCCCTTCCAGCAACAAGGGCAGCCGGCATTTTCGCCGCAGCAGACTGCGCAGCCGGTGCAGCAGGCCTTTACTGGCGCTGGCTTTGGCGGATTCTCACCACCACCCCAACTTGGCTTCCAGCCCGGGTTACTCGCTCCGATACCGCAGGATACAGTCGCGAGCTTCCAGAACACGGGAGTGCCCGCTTTCCAGGGGGGCCTTCAAGCTCCCCAGCAGAACACGAACCCATTCCGCCAGTCAATGCTCATGAACCAACAGCAGACTGGGTCACCTTTTGCACAACAGGCACCCGCACAGCAGGTCGCTGCTCCTACTCAGCAACGCCCCGTAACAAGTCAATCGACGAACCCCTTTGCTCGCTCATCGCCGCAAGCAACACAACCTTTTGCCGCCCCGCCTTCTAACTCACCTTTCCAATCTCAGGCGCCACAGCAACCTGCTTCTCAAATGCAGCCAATGCCGACAGGCACCAATCCTTTCGCAAAGAACTTTGCTACGGCTCAGCCAGCACAGCCGACTCAGCAGCAGCAACAGCCTGTGACTACTGGAGGGATATTGTCACAGCCAACGGGTACAAATCCGTTCAGACAGGGTGCCTTTGTGAACCACCAGACGGGGCTAGGCTGGCAGCAACATCAACAGCCGATTGGCGGTGGCCTAGATCAGATCGAGACGGTTCCTGTCTTTCCTCGGCCTGCAGCCCAGACGCCATGGCAACAGTGAAGAATTTTAAAGGCATGACATAGGCTGGGATAGAGGTTTACTTGAGCCAGTGATGGCGATAGATGATGCATCGTTTACTTGGAAGGACACCTGGGACCGAGCGAGCACATTACATTCGTTTAGCAAAGAGCATCAAGCGCGGCGTTCTGAAATAAGGCTGTTCTTCCCTTTTTGGTATTGGGTTCCTAACTTTCTTGATAAATTTGGCTCTTTCTGGACGACTCGCTTGTGGTGGAGGACAGACTGTAATCGTCTGAGGTGATAGGGTAATTGTTTGGAGGGTTGGGAGTAGCAAGACTCAATTGTAAACTTTAATCTATATCATTTTGGTACTTTGGAATATCCTGCTACATCCAAAAGCACGTTGGATGTTGAAGTTGGCCCTTGCATTAAGACGGGGGATGGTGAGGACAGTGCACACCCACTGTGCCCGTCAGAGGCGCGGACTGTGTGACCAGTTTTTCGGTAATCTTGGATGTTGAACCAAATGCTTCGAAATTTCCCTTCAACCTTTCAACTTTTTCCGAGTTTGCAAGGCCCAAAAAAAAACCCCCCAACACACGCAATGGCCCGACCAAAAGACCACCTCTCCGATCTCGACAGACATGTCCAGCTTCTCGAGTCAAAAGTGAACCAGCTCCGCGCATCTCTGACGCACTGGCAGCAATGGTACCTTGAATACTCGTCCCTCAAGGAGGAAGTCGAGCAGCTCCCCGACCCGGCCCCCGTCGAAGACCTGCGGCGCATCCGACGCGACTTTGACGGCAAGGTTCTCACTCAGAAGGAGATCAATGAGGTCATGGGCAAGAACGACTTCCGCGACACGGGTAAGATTCTGAGTTTGCTGTCGCATCGGATTGATTACGTCGAGGGAAACTTGAACAGCCTGGGGAAGTTGCTCGAGGCAGAGGAGAACAGGTTGGCGGCTGCTACTGTCATCGCCAATCCGGATGTTCCGAACGACGAGGAGACTGGACTGCCCATCACCGATATTATCGAGGAGCTGGATGACGACGATAATGTGGTTAATTATCGACTACAGTCAGGCGGTGACGCGTCGGCTAAAATTATGGAGGCGCTGAAGAAGGCGGGGATGAAGGAGATTCCGGAGACGGGAGAGGATACCAAGAAGGCACAGGAGGAGATTGAGACAGCGGTCAAGAAGGAGAAGGAAGCGCCAGCTGCGAAGGTGGCGGCAGAACTGCCGGCTACGAAAAAGAAGTTGACGCCCAACGCTGTTGAACGGAAGCCCGAGCAGAAAGCCGCCACCTCGAATGGCGAGTCTCCAGTGGCTAAAAAGGCGGTATCTTTTGCCGAGGACACGAAGCCTGGCCATCCAGAAGACGAAAAGTCGGTCAAGTCGTTCGCAGAGCAGCAGCGGGAGCAGATCATGAAAATGGCCCAGGAATCGCAGTCCGTGGATATGTCCAAGGCTGTCATCCCAGACGATGAATCAGAAGAGGATGCCAAGTTACGACGAGAGATGCTAGAGTACAGCATGACGGAAATCGGTCCGGTGGTTGCTGAGCTCACCTTGGAAGAGGGAGAATTCACTGACGACGAGGACTGGGACATGGATGGTTATGATGAGGAAGACGATGACGAGGACGAGATGGGAAGGTCAAAACACAGCGTCCTGTCTTCAGACTACATCCAGCGCATGCAGGAGCTTGAAAAGAAGCTGGGAGTAAAATCTGCGTTCAGCGCCCCCGTCGAGCCTATACGCACCGTACCCGATGAAGGGATGGGCCGAATTTCTGTTGTCAAGGCGTCGGCACCAAAAGTGGCCGCAACCACAAAAACCCCCAAGGAGAAGACGAAAGCGCTCAAGGAGAAAAAGAGCGTCAGCTTTGCGACAGAGCTGGACATTGCCCCTACTACCACCACCACGCGGCCGGAGGCACCTGTTGCGCCGAAAGCGCCCGCAGCACCCAAGGTCAATCCCATCACTGACATCGTCGAAAAGGCCACAGACATGACCGTGGAAGACGAGCTTGAGGAACCACCCAAGCGTGTGTCGAGGTTCAAGAAGGAACGCGCTACTGGCGTTCTCCCGCCAGGTCCGCATCAGCTCCCTCCTACATTTATCCATACCGCCAGCGCACCACCTCCAGAGCCAACACCACCAGAGGACTCAACCATCGCCCCGACCGTTGTCGAACGAGCGACTCCGGCAACGGCGGCCGAACCAGATGACATGGACGACGCGATGCTGTACCAAGCCGCCGCGGTCGAGTACACTCGCATGCGAAACCAGCTCATCCAGAAGCAGGGAGGGTTTATCGAGGACCCGCCGCTCAACGAGGAAGGACTGATTGCGAACAATGACGGCCCCAAGAAGATGAGCAGGTTCAAGGCTGCGAGGCTGACTAAAATGCAGCAGTAATTTTTGTGGTTCAAAAAAGGATGAGGACGCAGGTCGATGTTAACAATCGAGCTATCACATCCCTTCTCTTTTTTTCTTTCCCCTTTTCATGGTGATATGGTGTATCACGGCTTTCCATTTCTCCTACCCCATCTTGACCCATGATACCCGGCTTAGTGGCATTGTAACAATGTCGTGCATGACTACGGAACGCTTTCAATCTGACAATTGATGGTTTGCAGCAACTTCAATCTGCTCATCATTACTAGCGATTCCAATATAAAATCCCAAGACGGAGCTCTCTGACGCCTCGACCAGTTGCTAGCCAACTCGACTTCAGCGGCCCTGGCGATTCGTTTCACTCCGCACAATCCAATGCCCATTCCCCAGTTTTTTCACCACAACCTACAGTGGAGAGCAAGAACAGAATAGTAGAATTAAACACCTTTTCTGACTAGACCAGCCATACAGGCCATTGTGGAAATATATCATGAATTCGTAAATCAACCCCTGTTGCAGTACTATGTCCATCCCATCCTTGGCTAGAGTTTACATTATGCCTTTACTTTCATTTCCATTCCCCTTTCCCGCCACTCTCACCCAACGAGCTTATTGAATCTTTGCATTACTAAAATCCATCTCGGGATGCTGCTCCTGAAACTTTTTCAGTATGTCCATCTTTTTTTGTTCATCGCTCGTCGGCAGCCCGGCCTCCTTTTGCCGCTGGTCGTACATCATCTTCTCCACCAAACCCCTTGTCTCCCCGTCCAAGTCACTCAACTTGCTATTATCCGGTACAATCTTGGTCACGTCGATCTTGGGGGCGGAAGTCACGACGTGAGCCCACCACTCCTGCTTGTTGACCTTGTCGAGGTGGATCTCGACTGTTTTGGAGGTGCCGTCGGGGGAGGTTGTCAACGTCCAGGTGGAATCGTCAATGTGGATGGGGTGGGCGAGGGAACCGGAGATGACGGGGGGTTGGTTCTTGACCCCTGCGGTGAGGGAGGTTTTGGAAAAGGTGATGGAGAGGTCGCGGGCTTTGTAGGTGGCGGGGACGGTGAAGGTAATGTCGAGGTCGGAGATGGTTTGGGTCCATTTGTACGGGAGGGAGTCTTGCTCGGCCTTTTCGCGGGCGGCGGCGGCGGCGGCTTCAGCTGGGGAGGGGTCTAAAGACATTTTGTCAGAGGGGGGGGAGGGAGAGGGAGGGATGGGAAAAGTTACCTGTGTCGGCCATTTTTGACTGGTTTCAGCTACGGTGCTAGGCGGGGTTGGTAAAATGGGTGAGAAGAGAGGTTTGTTGTTGACTTTTTGACATTTGGTTGTAAGGTAGCATAGAAAGTGATGGAATGGCTGAGCTCATGGTGGGGCAAAACGGGAGCTTTGAGCTTCTGGAGCAGGGGAGTGCGGGGTGCCCAGACCAAGGGGACCCCACATGGCGGGACCCCCTACCGATAAAGTGAACAGGGGTAAGTCATGTCAAGTGGCTTATCAGCCTTGCCTTAATTCCAACTTCTAGCCTTTCCCTTGGACAACTTCGCGATCAACAACACCATTCCCCGGTCGACTTCTCAACACCACACAATCCGGGTCGACTCCGAAGAAAGACCTCTCCCGACCGACATAATACCCCTCAACAAGCCGAACAGAACAACAAAATTCGCCATCATGGCCTCCAGAAAACCTCCTACCACCTCCCGCCCCGGCGGCGTAATCGCCGCCCCAACCACCACCTCCTCTGGCCTCCCCACCCTCTCCTCGGACGACATGTGCCCCATCTGCAAGACGATCCGCTACCTTAACCGCGACATGGAGTTCCTCATCAACCCCGAGTGTTATCACTCCATGTGCTCCGCCTGCGTCAACCGCCTCTTCAACGACGGCCCAAATCAGTGCCCCTACGCCGGCTGCCACCGCACCCTCCGCCGCAAAGGGTTTCGCTCCGCCTTTTTTGGGGATCTCTCGGTCGAGCGCGAAGTTGACATTCGGCGGCGGGTAGCCCAAGTCTTCAACCAAGTCGAAGACGACTTTCAGACGTTGCGGGATTACAATAACTACCTCCAAATGGTGGAGGATCTAACGTTTGATTTGGTCAACGGGGATGAGGCGACAAAGAGGAAGGCAGAAGGGGAGCTGCAGGCCTGGGAGGCGGAGCACAAGACGGAAATCGAAAGGAACAGGCGCGCGGGCAAGGAGCAGGACGAGCAATCACGCCGGAGGCTGGCTGCGGAAAGGGAAGCTGCCCGGCAGAGGCGGTTAGATGCGATCAAGGAGGCTGAAGAGGAAAAGTTGGAAAAGATCAAGATTAAGGAAATGGAAATCGATTCCTTGGAAAGAGGTGGGCCGCTGCCGGATCAGCAGAGGGTGCAGCTTAAGCGGAGGGGGAACAAGGCTGTTGAGGCTGCTGCTAACCTTGCCACTGCTGCCTCTACTACTACTGCCACTGCCGCCGGGGATGGCGTCGGGAAGCTTTCTATCCGCGGGTTGAAGGAGAAGAAGAAGGAGCCGAGGCCGGAGGGACCGTATGATCCGTTTGGCGGGCTGGATTTGCAGCCGAGCAGGTACAAGATCCACGCTGGGCTTAAACACCCGAATGTGGACAAGTATCGGGGTGATCAGGCGCATGTTACGGGGGGGTATAGCTTTGAGGAGTATACCAGCCGGGCCATGTTTGAGGCGTTTGCCGGGTTGGGGGTTTTTATTGAGGATGAAAAAGAGGTTGGGATTGGGTTGGTGGCTAGTGAGGTTGTGGGGATGGGGGCTGCCATGGCGGCGGTGGGCGGGGATGCGGGGAATAGGATGGATTTGGATTGATTAGGGAACGGTTGGATTTGTTTGTTATTTTTTTTGTTATTTGGGCATAAGCGCTGGCGTTTGGGTGGTTTGGGTAAGCCATTAAGGGATTAAAAAAAGGGGTGGTGGGGGGGACAGGACACACCAGATAAGAGAAGCAACGTAATCCATCATAGACATTTTTGTTAATGATGATGACAATGAAGACAGTGATGGTGCCAGGTACTTGGTCTCAGGCAACCGTGGATGAAGCCATTGGTAATCCCACATTCAAAAACGGCTCAGCAAAGTCATACTGAATGAGATATCCAACCCATTACTATATTCCCACCTCAACAACAGAGAAAATAATGATTACAGTTTACATGGAGAGCCAAAAAAAAAAAAAAAAAAAAAAAAGCCCATGTTGATAGATAGATGCTCACTCGCTCGCTCGCTCGCTATGCAAGATTTGTTCCCCAGGTTCCGTTTCCTTCTCTTCCATCCAATGTGTCTGCTGTAGCAAAATGATAGAACCCAACTGCAAGTCCCGAAAATAAAATCTCTTATAGTACACAGACAGGTATGTATTACCTGAATCTCAACATTTTGGATCCCTAGATTTCCATTAAACCTCCCCGCACAATTACACATTATGCCTTTCCTCTCCACCGGCCTCCCACAGTCTCAATAACCCTGCCGACTGTACTGGCTGGGCGCATAATTACTATGATTAGGAGGCCGATCAATCCTCCTCCCGTCCAAAAATTTGGGACTATTCTGCGCCTGCTGCCCAGCCCCATTCCCATAAGGATCCTGCCCCATCTGCTCCCTCCTCCTCTGCTCAAAAGCCGCCCGTTCCTCCTCATCCAGACTAAAAGCCTTCTTCAACCACCCAAACGCGCTCCTCTTCTTCTTCAACGCACCGCCGCCCTTGGAGTTTGCCGTCTCGCTGGTCATTGTCGTCCCGTTGCTCATGATTGACATGCCCATTGCTGACGGGATATTCCTCGATGGGATCGGCGGGTGGGGAAAGTTGAACTGCTGGGCCCCGCCGACGGTGCCAGAAGTGTGGGGTCGTTGTTGGAGAGGGGAATAAGGGTTGGCTTGGACAGGACGAAAAAACTGTCGGTCGGAATGAGGCGAGGGGATTACCCCCGGGGCGATGAATGATGGGGGAGGGGAGAAGTCGGCTAGGGAGGACGAGATGGAGGTTATGGAGTTTACCGGGGGGCGCTCCATGTCTGAGCCGGAGCCGTAGGCAGAATCGGGGGCCTGAAAGGTTTGGTAACTGCTTTGTTGTTGTTGCTGGTGGTGGTAGGCTGTTCGGGCGGAGGCTGGGTGGTGTTGCTGAATGGCGTGGTGGCGGTGGGTGTCTGGCGGTGGGACGTGAATAGACTCTGGCGGGTTCATCTTGAGGGAGATGCGGTCCCGAAGGGAGGTGCGGTTGTGGTTGTGGGTCGTGTACATGTCTACCTCGAGGTCTGCGTCTGGGACAACCTCGGGCGCGTTTCCTGGGTCGCGGAGGGATTCTGTCCTCATGGAATCTGACCCGAGAGAGTCCGTCTTGAAGGACTCTGCCCTGGTGGACGTTGTTTGAAACGAGTCCGTTCGGGTGGAAGATGGCCTTGGCTCATATCTGGAATCGGGGAGAACTTCTCGCTTGGGAGCTGGCACCCGAGTCCTCGCTCCAATCTCAACGACCTTGGGACCTCGCACTTCGATAACTTTTGGTTTCGGCATTTCGACCACCTTGGGTCTTGGGTTCTCAATGATCCTTGGTCGAGGTGCTTCAACGATTTGAGTTCTGGAAGTTTGTGCCTTGTGCGTTTGCTCGCGTGGCTTTGGAGAGGCAGTCCTCGGCTTAGGAATCGACTCTGCCGGTGATGGAAACTCAAGCTTTGCACTAGGGATATTCTCCCTTGGCCTAGGGCGCTCAGCAACAGCCCGAGGCGAGGGCTGCGGTGATGGGCGGGGTGAAGGACGAGGCGATGGCCGCGGTGATGGCTGGGGGGTGTAAACTGTGGGCTGTAAAAGGTACAGTGTGCTCTCCTCTTTTGGCTCCTCCTCCTCCCTGTGGATTTCCAGTTTCGGAGCCTCCAGCAACACATTAGGTCGTTCAGAGAGTCGTCGAGGATTTCGAGCCGGGGGTGGCGGTGACTCGGGAGGTGATTCGGCTGGTGGCTGTGGTCGTTGTGGTTGTGTGGGTGGCTGATAAACTGCCGAGGTCAAAAGTTGTGGAGGTGATTGGGGCGGCGAAGACTGTGGTAAGGATTTGGGCGGTGACAATGGAGCAGCTTTAGTCTCTGCCTCCTCCTGAATTGTTGGCACCTGTGGTTGTGGAGGGGTTGCTGGCCTTTTTTCTGGCGCAAGCTCGGGTTCTTCTGGGAGCGAAAAGTTCAAGAATGACGATGGTCTAGATGCCGTGAGTGCATTTATCGTGCTTAGGCGCAAAGACAACCGGGGAGGCGAGTTGGGTATCTTTCTCGGCGGCGATGTTGGGGGCGTTGTGACAGTCGTCGCAGACGCATCCGACGGCTTGGGACTGTGTTTCGGAGATGTGTATGTGGCAGCACTCAGCTGCTGTGACCTTACTCTGCGGCTGACCTCGCCAGCTCGTCGGTCCATCTCCGAAACCATGCCTGCTAGCCTCACCACCAGCGCGTTCAGGGAGCTTCCCTTGTGTTGCAAGTCCATGAACGCGTTGAACCACCCATCTGTGTTGCCCTTCATGGCATCAAAGATATCTATCACATCGGGGCGCTCCTGTCGCCATGGCCCGTGATGTTGTTCGGCCAGGTAAATGGTGAAATCTCTCGTCGCCGCAAGACCTTCAGCCAGATCTTGCGTGGTCTGTTTGAGAGCAATCTGGGTACGTGCCAGAATATGCTCAATCTTCTCGTTGCCCTCCAAGATTTGCATCCGGTAGTTTTGGTCCTCCAACATGCTTTCGAACACATCGATGTTATCCATGGGCAGCCTCAAAGCCTCGATCCTAAGCTTGACATCTTTCATAGCCAGGTCCATATCTTCCAGTGTCGTTTCCAGAAACTCGTCCACCTCGTCAATGTGGCCCTGCAAAATCGAGACAACCAAGATCTGGCTGTTGGCCATGCCATTGAGCAACAAATAGACACCGAAGGATATCTGAGCCATCAACCTCCGCAGTTCATGTGCATGTTGCCCAGGTCGAAAACGCCACAACGCCGCTGGGTGAGGATCGGAGTGTCCGCCATCGAGGAGCTCTTCACGACGGGCTTTGGCGTCGCCAGTCCTGAGCTTGGGCTTTCCCGAGTTTTCACCCTGTGTAGCCTCGATCAGAGACTCGGCAAAGGCATCCTGCATGGACGGGATGGGATGCTGTGGTGCTGACGATGCTGCAGATGAGGTTGGCATTGGCGGTCCCGGTCGCGGCTTTTCCTCGGGTCTTCCTCGTGAATCCAGCTCCAGATCTGACTCCATATCTCTGACATCATCATCATCGTCGGCGATTAACATTATCGGTAGTTGCACATCAGATATGCGAGATGACGGGTGGCGTGGGAAGGCCATGGTTAGGCGGCCAGCTTTGGCGGCTTCAACAAGTTGACAACTTCACGGGCTTGGCCGAAGGTTCAACAACCATTGGCCTGCCGATCAACCCGGCGATCGGCAGGAACGGTAGCACGGTAGTTCGTCGCGGGTGAGGCCGGATGTTATGCGTTATGTCCACGGGAGCCCGCAGTTTTGATGGCCGGGGCTGGTGCGACGATCGTTTGGCAACACAAGAAACACCACAAGCGGCTGTCTTTCCAGAAGAGTCCGTTCGAGACGGGAATGTGGAAAACAACAGATAAAGATGGGAAAGGGAGCCGGGTCAGATAGGCAAACAATTCCTTGTCATGGATTTCCTTCGAGATGAAACATAATGGTTCTGGACCCCAAGAGTGCGGCGGTGCCGCTGCGGTAGAAGACGGGCGAGGAGAACTGTCGAGCGGTGACTCTCACCAGGCTGGTGACGGAAGCGAGCGCCGAATGTTCCAAATTCCGTCGTCAAGCTGCACGGGCAGACTGTCAAACACTCGCCCTGGCGGTAGGAGTAAAGAGCTTCTCGTGATACCAGGCTCGGTCCGGGGGAAGGGTGTCGCACGATGCTGAACCAGGTGTGCGCTTTTCGTGTCTAGGGAAGCCGGCGAAAACTGAGGGTGTGGGGGCCCAGGGGGTTGAAACAAACTCCCAATGTTTCTTTTTTTTTTTTTTTTTTTTTTTTTGCTGAGCACGGAGTATGCGCCGTCGTTATTGCGAACTTGGGATGGAATCGTCTGAGTTGCGAAGATGGCTCGAAAAGAAACTGCGAAAAAGCACAGAATCTTCCCAAGAGTCGACGGCGAGACAATCGGGAAGCAAAGAGAGAGATGGCCGAGTGGGCGGTTTTCGAGGGGAAGAAACAGCAAAATCAGCGTTGCGTTCTGCTCCACTCGCGCACTATTGACAGGCGGCGCATTTGCTCAGTGCTTCTGGTTCCTGACTGGGAAACCAGGTGTGCCCTGCACCGGCGTGGCACACACACACACTGTCCCACCGACGCTACCCACGGGCGCCATCGAGCCCCCGTAGCCCCCTGCGATGCCATCTCATCTTCCCCATTGTTGACTATTTCTCCGTACTTCCCCATCCGTCATCTTATTCTTCGCTGATGTCCATTCTAGACTTCAATGCCGATGAGAGGTCATAAAGGTCTCGTCTTGGCCTCCTGTTGAGAATGGCAGGGGAAAACCTGGATTTGCCCCGTCTTGCGCACCGCACCGCCATCCCCGTAAATTGGATTCTTATTTCTCTGGGGAAAAAACCCGGTTTGCCCTCTCTCATCAGGGCGCTGGGGGGGATTCCATCATGCGAGCCGACGTTGAAATGAACCGTTTTTGGCCCACACCCGATCCAACGCAGAGCGGGTTAAGGTTGCTAGCGATTCACGAAGAGGGGGGGCCGCACTACCCGCTACTAGTACACGGGGCTACGGAGAGACGGGGTTTACAGTGAGAAGAGGTGTTTGCCAAAAACACCCAACATCTTGTGGTTCATCACCTCGGCTGCGCAAAAGCGATCCTTTGGAAAAGCAGCCAGCGGTTGGTGTTAAGAAAGATCCAGATGCGGGATATGGCGTCTGTCTAGTGGTCTTGGCACGCAGCCGCCGCTCTGTGCAGTCGCTAAGACGGAACGGAAACCCCACACCCAGCAAACGTCCCTTGTCCACGTTTTCCTGCTATCGGTACAACGTATAAAAGGGGGGCATTAATTGGCGATGTCTTGCTACTATTGCAAAGTCTCATGGCAATAGAAGACAACATGAGAAACTGACGATACACTTTAGAGATGGACATGTTTACTCAGCAGCATCGTTATCTCTACATGTGATGGTACCTACAGACAGGACCCTTTTCTGCACACACGGACCTTCACTGTCCACTCCAAAAAACAATAACATGGAGCCCTGCAGACCATCTGCAGCTGCCCCTTTGCAGCACGTGTTCCTCGATTAGCCCGTAAATCGCTTCTGCTCGGCTATGTCTGTGCGTGCGGCGAGCATCGTGTGAAATGGAAAGGACTCCCCGGCTTTTATCTCATAGGGAACTTCACCTGGACAACTCCAATCATGTCAGCTTCCACGCAGGAGACATCAATAGCCTCCAAAACTCTACTTTCGTTCCCCGTGATGGTGATCAGCGAGCCACGACGCCCACGAAGCCAGCTGTGTCTGGTGGCATCCTGGCTGATTGGACACCACATGTCACTCACTGCGCAATGCTTCCACGAGGCGTCGATATTATTACCACCGGCTCAGTGTCTTATTTGACAAAGTCAATTCCTTAACTCGGACTTTGCCCATGGGTCACTGCTCAGCTTCCTGTCTTACGGCCGCCTTTGCCTTTCATTGCAACGTGGTACCTTGAGAGCAATGGCTAATCATTAGAGTGCTGACAAGGCATAATGTAGGCTTGCCGTTTCCTATATCCGAGATGATTTCCCGGACAAAGAGAATTGCTGCCTCACATCGGCTCAGTGGCTCGGGAGCGCTAGCAGACGTTATCGTGACCATCATCGGAACATAGCGACTCTGGTCATTTCACAGGGTGAGAACAAAGAAACGTCATCAGCATTGACCGACGGAGAATTGTTCTTTCCGTCCGCAAGGACGCGCTACCTACGGCGTTGCGGCAACGTTGGTCCAGCTGATGGCAGTTGTTGGTCGTTCCTTCACTCCTTCGTGTGCATAACGTGCCAAGACACGGAGTCTACCACTCAGCCTTGCGAAATCCAAGATCGAAGTTCCAGATTTTCAGTCTTGTCTCGTTGGCGTCCGTTTTTTTCTTCTTTGTTTTTCCCTCCTCGCGTTTTGAACTTTTGATCTTCCGCATCTACCGTCCGGCACCTGATCTGCAGCTGCAGCAGACAAGCTTCAAGTCTAGTCTAACCTCACCCGCAGCCGTCAAAACCATGGTTCCCAATCCCTTCAAGTTCGGCACCGACCTTTGGGACCCGTCCCATCGGTTCGAAACGTCTTGGATTCTCTCTCCCTGGGCGCTGTTCTTCTGCCGTGCGCTCATTGTAAGTTTTTGGGCCCTTCAGTTCCATATTCCCCAGATTATCACCTCACCTTCCCCGGCTGATCTACAAACTTCCATCCTGGCCTCCCCCGTCACACACACGCACATGGATACCCACTCCTAAGCTACAAACGACTGACTCGCAATTAATCTCTAGTCCCTTTACGCATTCACAACCCTCATCTTTGTCCTCGCCTACCAGTGCATCAACTCCCCCAACCACTGCGGCGCTTCCCAAGCCCAGTTCAGCTACTTCACCTCTCTCACCTACTGGGGCATAGCCTTTTACTTCCTCTTCGCCGCCCTCCACACCTTCACCTACGCCCGCACCGGCCGTCCCCTCCTCAACCGCTTCCCGCGGTTCCTCCAGGCCCTCCACTCGGCCTTTTACACCACCATCGTCGTCTACCCCTTTGTCGTCACCATCGTCTACTGGGCCCGTCTGTATGATGGTCACTGGTACAAGGTCACCTATGAAGGCTGGTCCAACATTTCCCAGCACGCTTTGAATTCGGTGTTTGCTTTTTTTGAGATTGTGATTCCGAGAACGGACACGCCGCCGCCGCTGCATATTTTGTGGCTGATCTTTCTGCTGGCGCTGTATTTGGCGCTGGCGTATGTTACGGAAGCGACCAAGGGGTTTTACACGTACGACTTTTTGGATCCGGCGAAGCAGAAGGGGTGGGTGGCGGTGTATGTGTTTGGGATCGCGATTGGGTGTGTGATTTTGTTTGGGGTGGCGTGGGGGTTGATCAAGCTGCGGAAGTGGGTTACGGAGAGTAAGTTTGGGATGGAGGGCAAGTTTGCGGGTGTGAAGAAGGAGAAGACAATGATTGACAGGGAGGTTGGGGGGAAGGAGGCTATTCCGTTGAGGGGTGAGGTTTGACTTTGCGCTTGAATTTCAAAAGAGTTTGTTCTGCTAGGAAAGTACCTAGCTATCTTTTATGATTTAGTTGTGTGTCTATCTCCTTGGCTGGTCTGGGAAATGGGCTGTTATGGTCATTATGGGCGTTTTCACGTTACCAGGTGTAATGAAACTGGGGATGAAAAAACGGAGATACCCTCGTTTTCTTTTTGTGTCGCATGTATAGGTACACATATATATTAGCCATTCGTGGCTCGGGTTGGGCATCATTTAGAACTATCAAGGTGGTAGTTACGACAGAAATAGACAATTATAATGAGGACTGCAGCCTTGTCCTATGATTGTGACACTTTTCCGATGCACTTACAAGGCAGCACAGCAGCTTGCAAGCACTTACACCAAACAAGGCGGGCAGGATTCGGCATCCTCGGATCCCCCACCGTTGCGGTGTAATCGTTCAACGGGCCGTTGAGTAGTGTGCATGACGTGGTTCAAAAATGCTGAAGCTTACCTTTCCCAAGCACCCACCCGGGACAAACAAGAGGGAGAAGCTCTTGTACACATGAGCAAGCCATACATGTTCCTTTCCAGTAATACCTGGACAAACAGATACACGAGTACTCCATGTGCACTCTACACAAAACTGTGTCAACCTTGTTTTTTTTCTTTTTGAATACACGCCACCGCACTTGCACCGCTATATAAGTGACACGCACATCATGGGTCAAAATCAAATATAACAATATGTCGGTATCTTTACAACAATAAACAGCCCCCACTCCCTATTTCAAGACCAGCTTTATATACAACCCCCCCTTTTTTCCTTTACCCGAAAAGTATTACAACACGCTCTAATACTGCACCAAGATACTTCTTTTTTCGAACCCCCTCCCCCCCCCCCCCCTTTAGCACTTCAAATTAATCCCCCTCCTCAACTCCCCTTGCCTAATCTCAAACATGACCTGTATCCCCACAAACAGTGCCGTGCAAGCCGTGACCAAGAACACCAGTCCTATATATTTTCATCGTTAGCATCATCTCTCCACCTCTCTTCCCATGATTATGTACGTACCAGAATAATCCCTAAAAACCCCGCTCACAATCGCCTTCAGCCCATCCAGCCCCACTGCGAACCCGACCAGATTCGCACTAATCATCATCAACACATTCCCTACGCCCCCCAACCCACAAAGCCACCTGTATTCCCTCTCCCTCCCTGCAAACTTTCTTTTCGGAAACAATAGTCCCGCTAGAATCTCCGGGATGAAGAATAACACCACCAACCACCCCCATATCAGCAGATTCAGCTTGATGTCGTGCCAGAGCGCGACAAAGGTGAAGACCACGAGGTAGGTTACCACGGTGCGCACCCCCTGGGCAAGGGAGCGGAAGGATGAGCCGCCGAGGGGTATGTAAATGTATCTCAGCAGCCAGCGGTAGTAAGACCTGTGCCAGCCCCTCCAGAAAGAGAGCGCGGAGTAATTGTTGGACATGCACCTCAGCATATTTTCGGGTGGGTCGATTCCGTCTACCAAGGACCAAAGCCGGAAGAATCGCCAGGGGAGGAGGAGCTTGAGCCAGACGATGTGCAGGTTGAAGTAGGATAATAATGAAATTTGTGCGGGGGTGTAAGATGACCATTCTGGGCGGGATTTAGAGATGGCCCCGACGTAGTCGTAGTGAAGAACCAATTCCATGCAGAGGAGGACCAGGAGAAAGCGAACGGCGTATTTCCACGTTCGCGGAGAGGAGATGGTCGCGGAGCGGTACCGAGACTGCGAGATGTAATCGTTAAAGGTGATGATCGGGCCGGTGAGGTAGAGGGGGGCGTAGATGGTGTAGGCGATGTAGTTTACAAAATTGTAATCGGAGGGGGAGGCGGGCAGGGCGACCCGGTCTCGTTCCGAAAGGGAGGACGGGTCAAGGTTTTTCTTCTTAGGGGTGTCAGCTTCCTGTTGTCAAAATAAGGGGTACCCCAAGAGAAACAGAGAATGAGCATACCTCAACAACCTCCCCAGCGCTCCTATCCAAACTCCAGTAATAATCCAAATTGAAGCTCACCAGCCTCAACACCGTGATGTTAAACAAAATCTCCCACCTCCCCATCAACCCCCCAAACCCATCCATCCACTCGCCCAACCTCACCAACCCCGGCAAATCCACGCTCATGTTTCGCTCATCCAGCCCCAACGTACCCGTCAACAGTCTAGCAATATACCCAAACTTGTACCCCGAGCAAAGCTCATTCGCAAAAAGAGTGCAAATATTAAACACCCACGTCGCCGCGGGGATATACCTCCTCGGCAAGCTCTTCGCAACTGTGTAATTCAACCCCAAAATTGTGAGCACCTTGATGGCTGAGAACCCGTGCAAAATCATCAAAAACAACAACGCAAAAGCATAGTCAAACGATGTCCGTTGCCTAAGCTTCATTTCCGCCCCCTCGGCACTATTCTCCCCCACGTTCTTGTTCATTGTCACACCGTTCCATAGCTTTCGTAGTAATGGGTGAAAAAGCAGCAACCCCGCCATGGCCGGTAGGTTTTTTCTGAATGTCCGGTACTGCGCATCGGAATTGTCGATTTTCCTCCCTGGTATCCAGCCGTCTGAGAGGAACCGTTCAAACTTGTGGTAGCGGGGGTCGGTGGGGCGGGAGACGTCGTATGCGACCCAGAACATGGCGGGGATTACGACGAGGAAGACGAGGTAGTACAGGAAGAATTCAGGGGTTTTCCATTTGGGGGGCTCGGCGCCGTTTGCTGGGGGGGAGGCGCCCACGGAGTCTCGTCGTTTGTCGGGGCTGCGGGCTTCGAGGGGTTTGTAAGGGGCGCCGGAGGGCGTGGTGAAGCGGGTGTCGAGGGTGTCAAGGTCGTAGATGTTGCGGAAGAGGGCGAGGGGCCCGCCTCCGGAGGGAGGGTGGCTGCCGTTCGGCGCCATGATTATCGTGTATCGGCTGGGTCAACCGTTCGTGGTGTTGCGGGGCGTCTGTTGTCGTCCAAGAGGTTGCAAGTAGGAGGTAGGAATTATATCATGTCCGCCCTTTCAAGTTCGGTAGCGCAAGGACCAAGAGCAAACAAAACCAATAACGACCGTTGCGAAAGAGAATGAGCAGAAGGAGAAAAGAGTGGCAGCAGTCGGATAATGCAAAAGTGTTGAAAAAGCGGTGGTGGCCAGAAGAAATTCGTCTCGCATGGCCGTTCACAGGGGCGCAGTTGAGTGCATGTCAGCTGGAACCCCAGCGGTGCGCGACCAGGCCGCGGTCCAGCCGTTGCGGTTTGTGGAGTCGGGTGCCAGCGGCTGAGCTGAGCCTGGGGCCGCACTGACCGCTTTTAACCCCTTTTTTCTGTTGTCCCTGAGCCCCTTTTCTGTTTTGGTGATTGGGTAACGAGGTCGGGGTTGTTGTAATGCAGCATGCAGCCAAAATTTACATGGAAAACTGAGGATATTCTGGTTCGTGGAGTGTTGAAAGTGGAAAAATGATTGGTATTGAAATAGAAAAACAATTGCAATGTTTTGATTTGGGCGAATGTGGACTGGATGCTTCGGTCGAGACTGCGAATAGCTTCAATCAGGGGGTTGGCGGTGGGTAATTTCTTAAAATGTGGGGGCGAGACCATAAAATCCTCGATTCTAGCAGTCAATTGTGGCTTGCACACGATATCATCCTCCAAGATTGAAGAAATGGGTGCTCAAGCAGTGATATAGCCTCAGTTTCTGTCAAGCAATTGCTCCTTCTCTCTAGTTGACAACCATGTCATGGCCGTGGCCGATGACCATGTGGTGATGAACGTGATTGTCAATCATAGGGATGCAGTATTTTTGGTAGGGGTTGTGTGGGCTCAGAACGTCAAGAGTTCGAATACAGCCCCGTTTTTTTGCTGGCCTTTTACCTTGGTGTCATATTGTCTCAGACGATTTGATCATAAACCAAGTGTAGGGGTGTTTTGCCCTTCCCAGTCAGGACTCTAATGTCAAGACTACCAAGTTTGAAACTTCGACTGATCATCCCACGTCTATTTTTTATACTCTGATCTTCCATCAAGATCAGCACTACCCTACTATATAGCTCTCGTTTTCTGTCCAACCACTATCGTTCCCTATATCTGGTTAATGGCCATCATGTCTAAGACGACGACGAGAGCATTAACCAAATGCTGTCAACGTTCCGTCTTTTTTTCGCTCTTGCGAGTTTGGACACTGTGCCAGGACGACCACGTTCGAAACACCGCTCGATCAACTCCATGTTGTTATTTTGTGATTCCACGTCCAACAGAATAGATAAGCTTACCTTAAGACCCCGGTTTCACATCAACAACCATCTATTGCACCTGGCTGTTAGCCATTTTGACTGCGGATTGGCCGTTGATGTAGTGCAGTCAATGTTCGTGTCCTTTATGCTCCCTGTCCTCTTCCATCCGCAGCCCTAATGCGGGCAAGATAGCGATAATGTAGAAGCCATTGACTGATCACTGTTGCTTTGGTCTGATGTGCAGCTTAAAAAACCCTTCAACTGCAATCATCACTCATACCTATTTACACCAACCCCCTTCCACCACCTCAAGCCCCCATAACCCCATAACTCCTCACTCTCGAAAAGAAAAAAGGCTTATCATTCCTCAGCGTAAACTCCGCCCAGTCATCCGTCAGCCTATTCCAGCTATAAAACCCCCTCCACGCCAGCTTATTGTTCTTCGCCCCCTTCCCCGCACTCTTCAACGTCAGATCCAACCGGTAAATATACTTGCTCACCCCCTCCGTCTCCACCATCACATCCCCTTCCACCTCGCTCAGACTTGCACCCGGGTTATCTCCCGCCCTAGCCAGCCTCCACCTTCCTTTTAGTGCACTTTCCATGATATGGTTCGGGTGGGCAAGAGCCTCCCTCGTGAGGTGGTGAACCACATCGTTTGGCTCGGCTGTTGTCAAAAGAGAGAGGCAGGTGCCATCCCGGAAGAACCTCAGGTAGCGGTAGTAGGTCACGACGTGAATGGGAGCGCCCCAGGTGATAGAATTGGAGTTGGCCATGCCGGAGCGGACGTAGTTGACGGTGGAGATGTAGCACCCGTTGAAGCGGAGGCGGGGGCGGAGGCGAAACATACGCTGCCAGGAGGAGGAGTAGAGGGAGTTGAAGAAGGCTAGGGTGTTGGCGGTGGATTCGTCGGCAAGTTTCTCAGCGCGCTTCTCCATATCGAAGGCATCTGGTACATGAAAGCCGTCTTCGTCCTGTTCGGTCACCGGGGACGTAGCACCACTGGTTTGGGTAAATGCTGCTGCCGCCGCTGCCTCTTCTGCTGTCTCCCGCTGGAGGTCCTCTTCGGTAAGTGGCTCCCAAGTTATTTGTTTCTGCCAATGGTAATGCATACCACCAAATCCAAACTCAGATCCAAGACAAACACGTCTCCATATCCTGTCTTCTGTCACGACGAGAAAGGCGAGACGTTTGCACACTTGCGCGAGGCGCACAAAGTCACCCACGTCCGAGATGGCGACGTCGCGGAGGATGTGCACCAGAATCTCGTTTGGGAGGGTGGAAATTGGGCAGGGGGGTTGCGGCATTCCTTCGATTTCTGGGGGGACAGGTTCAATGGTGAGGCCGGCGAAGCTGGCAATGAGCTCTTTCATTGATTGGGGTTGGTCCTGGTTTGAAGCAGTGGAGGCTGCTGTCTTGGAAGTATCTCCTGGTTTTGACGCGGTCTTCTGTGGGAACTTTGCCCTTGGGAAGTGCTTGGCCCTGTAGTTTTGATCAACTTGGTCGTCCATCTATGGGCAAGTCAGCGGCGAGGTCCAGTGTATGTGGTAGAGTGTCATGACGTACCCTAAACGCTTTGCGATACAATCTCAAACTATCGCCTAAATTTCCAGCAGCTTCCCTTTCCACAGCCTTCTCATAATGCTCAAGAGCAGTGACCGGCTCCTTCTTAGTAGGCACTGCCGTATCTCCTGCCGTTGAAGCCGGTTGCACAGGCTCATCAAATACTTTTGAGGGCACATAATCCTCATCATACTCTTTAGCTATGGGCTTCTTCGTAGGCGGAGGCGGCTTCCGCAATGGCTCTGTCCTCAAAACCGTCGATGGTCCAGCCGTTGCATGTTGATGCGGGCGGTGTGGCTGCTGCTGCGGCCGCGAAGGCGCCTGTTCCGGATGTCTTGCCCGGACTTCGGCCCTCCACTGCTCTCTGAACGACTCAAGATCGAGATTTGAATCCATTTTGCTTCAACGACTCTGTGTGAGTGTGGGGAGTGAGACTTTCAAAATGCCGAGTGGTCCGTGTGGCAATTGTGATGTCGAGGACTCGAAGTTGGGCAATGTGGTGGAGTTGAGTAGAAAGGCAACTGAGGAAAGAATTCAATCTTATGATCGAATACGTTGTCAAACTAAAGATGGACTCATTCACCGCAAATATTCCAAATAGTCATCGATTCAACGAAAAGCGGTGATGTGCATAGGGGGAATAGAGAGGTTGTGTCATTCGGCGAGCGAATGGCGATAAGCGTTTCTGGCCGGCGCGATAAGCGATTGAGTAGCTCGGGCCACTCACTGAAGATCGGCGTTAAGCACTGTGACGCTGTGGCCAAGCCTCCTTTGTCTACAAATATAAGCCAATCTCGACACCAAGCTCAACAACATTGCTTCTCGAGATATAATGACTGTTTTGGGCAAGAATTTTCACATACGACCATACCCAGCTAAAAATACGGCATCCCGTCCGCTCTGCCCTAGTCAAATAGCTGAGGGCTGAACTAGTACTCAGGTGGGTGACCACTGGGGAATCCTCGGTGTTGTATGTCCTTTACTTTTTTGTGCCCCTCTACAACACACACAACTCCCTTTTGCTCATGCCAGTTTAGGGCCTTGATGCGGTGAGGAATCGAGACGTTTTGCTGTTTAGTTCTTCTGGGGTATATCCAAGTAATCAAAACATCTTGGCAACATTGAGCATTTTCTCCTTGTCGACCCAACTTGATCCTCCTCCGGCAAGATACTGAAAGAATAAATTAGCAAAACATAAACAATAGCTGTGCACATCACACTAGACATATCTAGCAAAATGAAACTCTCATGACAATCTTGATATCCAAGAGTATCCAGAAATTATCCCCCCCTCCCCCCCCCCCCCCAAAAAAAAAAAGAATGGAAACGCAAAATGCTGATAAGTAGACGTGGAACCGTCAACATCCTCCTCCATCATTCCGCAATCTCAACCACCTTCCCCACAAATCCTTCGAGCCCCGACCGATCTCTGTTCCTCCCCTCCAAGATCAAAATCTTAGACCCAAGCTCAACCCACTCTCGCGTGTTCATCAGATCCAATTGAACCTCCACCTCCCCATCTCCCACTTCTGACTGCACTTGCTGAGCGTTGTCATCGCCTCCAAGGCCAAACACATCGTCCATATCATCCCCAGACGACCTACCCTCGTTGTTCCTCCCCGGGCTAGTGTTTACCCTTGTCACCCGTGAAACTCTCGCCGCAGTCCTCACACTGGCAACATAAATATTAACCAAGCTGCCCACCGTCAACTCACTAATCGCGGCGTTATCCTTGTCAAACACGGCTGTTAAGCCACTGATAGCCTGCAGCGAGAGTCCGGAGGATACCATGTGCTGACTGGGCACTGCCAGAACCATCCCTTTGCGTAGCCTAGGTGTTGTGGTAGATAATTGCCCATCCTCGCTCTTGACCTGGTCAAAAATGATTCCGATAGACCCGACCTGGCCTGCCTCGAGAGTCTGTACCGGTAGCCGCAAGTTGTGTATGCTGACGATAGACGCTGTATGCCACTCTCCTTTGATGGCCGAAGCAGAGACAGCGTTTCTGGCAGCGATGCGGCTGAGTTCGTTGGAAGATGGGTGAGAGAGGGAAAGGCCGTAGCTTCCTGCCGGCGATTGGTCACGGGGTGTATTACGGGGTGAGCCAGCGTCCTCAGAGGGGAAGGGGCCAACCACCACTTTGTCCCCAATGGACAAGCTGCCAAATCGAAGGTAACCCGCAACTACCGTTCCTAGATCAGTTTGTTGGTCTGCGTCACTGGTTGCGAGAGCGCAAGAGGCAGGCAAACTGTACTTGTCTTCAACGTGGAACAAGCAAGCCGGTTGCTCAGGGTTTAGGGCAGCGCCGATGAAGTCGTGGGATGTTGGCGTACGAGGGACCGGGAGACTCCGCAGAAGAGCATGGAGAGAACCAATTCCTCGACCATCTACTGCGCTGGTGAGAACTATAGGGACGATTGCTGACGGGTCAAGGTTCGTACGGAGTGCCTCGGCCACATCCTTGACAACCGCTGCGTCCTGATCAGAGACCACACTGAGATCTGTGTGGCCTGCCGGTCCACTTTTGACCAACACTGGCACTCGGCCAGCCTTTTTGATGCCAGACAAGATCCTACTAAGCGTCTTTTTGATCGTTACGCTCGCCAAATCCAGTTTTGTCATGACCACAACCAACGGAAGCTGGAGCCGTAGACAAAGATCGAGATGAGCCGAGGCCAGCTCCATGCTTTGCTCGGGGCCAAAAACATCCATGATGGGTTCGACCGGCGCGGGGATATCGTAGCTGTTGGCTGCTATGCAAAGTAGAGTCCAGTGCGGTGCCCATCCCACAATACCTCGAAGGATAGTACGTCGGTATTTTGGGTGCCCCGCAGAGTCCACTAGATAGACAAGTCGCCCAGATTTGGTGTAGTTATGAACATCGATCCAGGACTCAGCCTCCTGGTGAGAATAGTTGACGATTCTGTCACCATCATAGCCAACAAGCTCCTGAGTGACAGAGGAAGTGATGCCCGAGGCCACCTCGTGGAGGTGTTTGAGCAGCCCAAGCCGACCTTTTCCACGCCCATTATCAAGTGTTCCCGTCGAAAGGGCACCTAGGAGCGTTGATTTTCCGGAGGTCGTCGGCCCTGTGAGTGTGACACGCAGTTGGTCCGTAGATAGCGGCCCATATGTTGGGTCGGGGAGACCGGTCGACCGTGCCACACCTGGATGACTGGCATCTCTGGGCCGTAGATCAGGCGTGACCAAGGCCTCAGCCACCCACAGCTTGGCCTGCCGCCGATGACCGTTGGTCCCTGGGCTCAACTCCTGTTCAGAATCTAATGATTCGATCCATTCGCAGTCTCCAACGGCAATCTTGCGGAGCACCTTCATGTTGCAGCCCAAGCTGGCAGCCATGATCCGAAGTGTGTTGAGACTTTCGTCGAGCTCATCCTTAGTTAGCCCAGCAAGCGTGCCATCATCTGCAACTCCAATCTCATACAGAGCTCCTCTGGAAGCTTCCAACCCTGGCAACAGCTTTCCCAGCTTGATTGGAGCGTCACGGTCAAAATTCTCGTCAGGGAGTTGCGGTATGGCCGAAACCGTAGTAGTGGTTCCCGAGTGATACGGACATGACTGCTGCAGCCTCCACAACAGCTGAGTGGTGAGGTGTTCAAGGCGATCCTGTCGTGTTTGCGCAGTAGTAGAACATCCTGGAGTGGCAGGTACGGGCTTGGTCGCTTTGGGTTCGACCGAAGGGCGGTTGATAGAGCCAGATATTCGCGTTGCGGTACTGATGTGCTCATATTTCCTTCGTGACCTTAGCAGGAGGTGCAATTTGTACTCGGTAGGACCTTCTTGTGGCTCTGGCTCCAGTTTTGTGACGCCATAGTCAGATAAGAGACCCGACCCAGCGGTCCCCTTCCGAGTATTTGGGTGATCAGCAATACTGGGCTTCTTGTGAGGATCGGTCGGTCTGAGCCATGGGGAAGATGCTCGCGCTGGATCAGACCCTAAAGGGTCAAAGGTGAAGACCGACATGGACGCGGTCAGGTGGCTGATGAGCTGGATGCTAGCTAGGGGCGCTCGGCGGCCAAGTCTGTAGGTGATATTGTAGATATGTGTGCAATGCGGATCAGAATGCTATGGTATAGTTGATCGACATTTCTAGAAGAGATATGCGGTGTAGGTGTATTCGTGGTATCATCTTGAATTTGCAGGGTGCGTTGCGACGGAGCGAAGAACAAACCAGAGCTTTTGGGGACGAGGATTCAATTGCGCCCGGAGAAAGAATCACGGCGACTTAAATGGAATAAAACATTTTGGATCTGGCTCAGAAGATACAGACAATTAATTGGAGGGGATGAATAAATTCCGGTGCTTTTATCAACACCTTGGAATTGTCGTCAACAAAAGAAAAAGATGACTCTCACACCGGCGAAAGTGACACATAAAGGTTCTGGGAACTTATGTAAGGTCCACGGGGTGCTTGAGCATTGAGTGGCCGAGGTGACATTTGCTGAAAGGCCAGTCGCCAACAGCCGCTAGCTCTGCAATACGGTAGTACCTATTTTTGGCGGTAATGGGCGGCAAAAGCAAAGTACCATCCTAATATTTTCTTATCGCCTGGCCTTGACGTTGTTCGTGCAAGTGACCGCCCTCCTCAATGAACGCTCTTTCATTGTGAGAAGAAGGCACTTTGTTCAGCTTGTCCATGAACAGCCAGGTCGCAAAATCTAGAGCCATCATGGATCCATCACTGGTTAAAGAAATCCAGCTGGAACCCCTCTCGCCACGAGGCTGCGATTCCTGCGATGCCAGCGACGACGTTAAGAGCAGACGGAACCCCCAGCACGAAACCAAGATGGCGGCGGACCAGTCGCAACGTCGGCGCCCCTCACCACTAGACCTACGCCAATCACAGGAGATTTACGACCCTGAGAAGCTCAGCGGGCCACAGTCTTCAAAGCCGACAGCAACAGCGACGACTTTGCAAGAGTGGAAGCAAACTCCAGACCAAGCAGAGAAGAGGCGAAAGAGAGTGAGGTTTTGGAGATGGCTGTCGGGCTGTTTCATAGGAGACGAACAATTAACATACGACGAACACAAAGTCAAGATGGAGTCCCCCATGATTGACAGGGTAAGAAATACCTCGAAAATGGGTTTCCAGAGCCTTTTTGAAGCATCATCCCTGGTGGCGGAGCGGCGACGCAGACCCCTGGTCCCACCTGCAAAAGAGGCCAAGCGGCTGCATGGCGGCCACGATCCAGCGATTGATTGGGACAGCGATCCCGACCTGCTGAACTGCGGTCAAGCAAAGGCCGTCAGCATTGCGAAGCAGGGGCAGTAGGCGGCATCTGCTGCCCATGGCTGAACTTTCCATTTTTACCGAATGGGTCACAGCCTGGAACAGTCTTAAGACACAAGCTCGTCTGGATCCCACCGTCCCGCCGCAGAGTTCCACCCAAAGCCCCGCCGCCGTCTGTTAGGGGGTCTTTGCGCCAAAACGCCCCTTAACACCTAACATTGCCATCTCTTTTCATTTCATCTGCTCAACACCTGCTTTGCCATTTCACGTCATCAGACGACTCAACCTTCTGTCTTTGTTTATTGTACTAAAACATCCATAGCGTCCCATCATGGGCAAATTCAGCTCTCTGTTCCGCAGCAAGTCGGATAAGGACAAGACCGAAGAGACGAATGTCAACCCTTATGCTCAGCAACCGTCGAATGACACATACTCGGCTGCCCCTTCTTACAGCGGAAATCGTGAAGCCCCCTCGGGATTGCCATCAGGCCCTCGCCCCGGCGGTTTACCATCGGGTCCTCGTCCAGGAAGCGCCGCTCCGCCGCCCTACTCCGCTCAGAATGACGCCGCCTTTGCAGACAACAAGAAAAGATACGATTCGGCTACGTCCAGCCCTTCGATAGGGTATGGAAATGATCGGCCCGGCGCTCCCAGCGGATATGGCAGCAACAGATACGACAGTTCTGCTGCTTATGGGCAAAACAACAACGTTCCCGCACCTTCTCAACGACAGGGAGGATACGGCGGTTTGAACGAACCGAACCCCCTGTTTGATGGGCGCCAACAAAGAGATCCTTATTCAGCAGGAGGGCCATCTCCTCGCCCAGAGATTCCCGACAATTATGAGGACATGACACAGGAAGAGAAGGACGATTTCGAGGCGGAAACCAAGAAGGGAGAAATCATCCACACCATCCGAGAGACAGCCGCGAGCTCAGCTCGTGCCCGGATGAGAGCAGCTGAAGGTGTGGAGCGTATGTTGGCTATGCACGAGATGTATGACAGAGATGAGGCTGTTCTCAATAAGGTGGAACAGCAACTTGATGAATCCAGTAAGCTTTGAGGTTTTCTTTTCCAACTTACTCTTGATCGATGTTAACTCAAAGTTACAGAACATCAGGCTCGCATGGCGAACGCCCACCTGGACAATCTGGACGCCGCCAACTCGTCACTTTTTAACTTGACCGCAAATAGCAGAGGAAAACTCGCTGAGCGTTCAGCGAGGAAGGCCCAGTCTGAGCGGGAGAGAGAGCTTGATAGAGATGCGCTGCGGGAGGAGGAGGCTACGCGGAAACGAGAGTTGCAGGCTGCCACTGCGCAAGCTGGGCGACCAACCCTAGGCCTTCACAAAGCTGATCCCTCCAAGTTCACCTTCGAGGATAATGACGGAGAGCAGCAAGAACTCAATGACCGGATTGATGATGATCTGACCGAAATCGAACGGAACGTGTCTACCATCAACATGATGGCCAAGGGATTCCTCGTCCGGACGGAGGCACAGAACAACCAAATGGGCAGATTGACAGAGAAGGTAAGTCAACTATGGGTATTTATGATGAATGTATCAATATGCTAACAAAATTTGATAGTCTGATGCTACCAAGGAGAAGATTCGCCAGCAGAACAACCGCGTAAATGCGAGATACCTTGCCTAAAATGCAGTTGGCCAATACATAGTTTATGTTCCGTGATGGTTTTCTTTCGGGTTTAGTTTTCTTTCCAGTTTCCGCTGAATTAGGTTGTTTCAGGCCTCTGGCTTGGTTAATTTGTGATCCATGTATGATTCCAAGATTCCATGTTGCATATACCTGGCATCTTGGAATTCAAAAACGTATATTATTGCATGACCGTGTTTCGGCGTTGTCATTTATCAAGCAAGGCATTTACGATTGGGTAATTGTGGAATTATGTAGCACAGTTCAAGAACCTGACGACCACGTCCTGGACAAAATGATTGGCACAGCAAGTCAAAATCAAACACATTATAACTATTTTATCTATATCTTTACAGTCTCAAATAGGCCTCTTAAGTTATTTGCTAAGATATGTCGCCGGCAGGCCAGTTGATTAGGCCCTGCCGGGTAGGTGGAAGCAATTACCGTGTAGACTCTGGGGTCCTTGGACTGCGAGGTACGACGGTGTGAGGTGGCACCGAAGGAAGGCAAGTATAGGGAACTATGCCCTGCAAAAGAGTGTGGTGAAGCAGTATATTGACTTTGACAGTTTGACTTGAATTGAACTTGAACTTGAACTTGAACTTAGGAAAGGAAAGAAAAGACCATTCCAAACACGCTGCGAGGGAAGTCCTTTATGTGCAAGGGCTAGAAACCACAGAGAAAAAGGCACTGTAAATCCACAAATAAGTGCTGTATTCCAACACATTGTATAGCAATCACAGTAGGTTCAACGCAGTGATTCTGCCTGCCGTGAGAATAACGTGGGCGCGTAAAAGGCCAGAGCGTATATCATGAGGCACCTACAACCCAAAACTCGTGTTTTGCCTATATCGATGTAGGCCGTGTTCTGGCTTGCGATGTTGCCAGCCTCAGCGAGGTGCTCTTGCCCTGGCTGGATGGCCAGGGTTAGGGTTGATACATTGAACGTCTTGGAAAAGTTTCAAGTCATTGCTGTTGTAGTTCAAGTTAGCTAATGCCTCTAAATTAATGCGCCATTCTTTAAAGTCTGGTTCGTCTTATTCAAAAGTTTGATGGCTCTGAAGAGTAACTTGAACCAGCCAACATTGTTTGCCTCTGGTTCACGCCCACCACCTGCCCAAGTTTGTGACCCACTTATTTGATGCGCCTGGCCAATGATATTTTACGCCGCCAATCCAGAAATCTTAAGTCTCACAACTCTTTCCTGGTCCCTCAACCTCTCCCAGACAACCTCAACCGACCCGACAATATGGCCAAAAAGCGGAAAAACGATGCCGCTGACGGCATCCGCGTGGGTGACAAGATTCTTTCGCTCAGCGGATACTTGACCAAGAAGCCCAAGCTTGACGCCTCACAGCCTTTAAATGAGGAGGGCTTGTTGATATCAAAAGAGGGCCTTTCGATTTCAAAAGAAGGCGTATCAACGCAAAATGAACGCATATCAACGGCAAAAGAAGGTCTATCGATCTCAAGTGAAGGCATGGCGCGCAGTAAACCCATCGGCAGCCCGAAGTATTTTGAGGCCCGACAAGCACTTCCACTTTGGGCGAGGCAAGACGATATTCGGCAAAAACTCCGCCAAAATGAGGTCCTGGTTCTTGTTGGTGAAACGGGTTCCGGAAAGAGTACCCAGGTTCCGCAGTTTCTGATTCAGGAAGATTGGTGCCAGAGGAGAAAGGTCAAGGTCAAGGGAGATGGGGGCACGCAGGAAATGGCCGTCGGGGGCATGATCGCAGTCACACAACCACGTCGAGTCGCAGCAACCACTCTGGCTCACCGCGTGGCCAAGGAGGCCAACATCCCAGGATACGGTAAAAAGGATGCGGAGAGACACGGACCTCTTTCTGACGGCATTGTCGGTTACTCGGTCCGTTTCGATCACCGAGTCCCCAAAGGCACCAAGATCAAGTATGTCACAGAAGGCATGCTTCTCCAGGAGCTTCTCCGCGACCCGCACCTCCGACAGTACAGCGCTATCATTGTGGATGAAATTCACGAGCGTAGCGTCGATGTTGACCTTCTATCCGGTTTTCTCAAGCAAATCATTTCCGGAGATAAGGCTGGTCGCGGCGGCATCCCGCTCAAGGTTGTCATCATGAGTGCCACGGCAAACGTCGGCAGCATCAAAAAGTTCTTCTCGGATTCCGACCCAGATAATTCCGACGAACCAACCTCTTCTACAACAAGGCCCAAAACATGTGTGGATTTCCTCCAGATCGAGGGCCGCCAGTTCCCTGTCGATATCACCCATACCCCAAAACCCGTCCCAGACATACAAGAAGCTCTCCTCAGCACCTTATTCAAGATTCACCAACAGGAGTCCCTGTTTGACAAACATGGCAGAAAGGACATTTTAGCATTTCTCACTGGCCAAGAGGAGATTGAGTCTGCCCAGCGACTGATTGAGGAACACGCAGAAACTTTACCACCCAACGTACCGAAGATCGCAGTCTTGCCATTGTTCGGTCAGCTGTCTATGGAAGCGCAGCACAAGGCATTTCAACCGACCAGAGATAAGAACACCAGAAAGATTGTTTTGGCCACCAACATTGCCGAAACCTCCGTCACAGTACCCGGTGTCCGATTCGTTGTTGATTGTGGCAAGGCCAAGGTAAAACAGTACAGGCCTCGCTTGGGCATGGAGTCTCTTTTGGCGAAACCCATTTCCAAATCTTCGGCCATCCAGAGAACCGGTCGTGCTGGCAGAGAAGGACCTGGCAGGTGCTTCAGACTCTACACAGAAGAAACCTACGAATCGCTTGAGAAAACCGACCTTCCGGAGATACTCCGGACAGATGTTCTCAACGCCGTGCTGACAATGAAGGCGAGGGGGATTGACGATGTGTTGGCCTTTCCTCTTATGGACCCTCCAGAATTTGAGTCGGTGGAAAAGGCCTTGCTGCACCTTCATATCCTCGGTGCGCTGGCGGATGATGGGTCTATCACGGATATTGGGCGCAAGATGGTCATGTTCCCTGTCCCCCCACCATATGCTCGCGTTCTGATCGCAGCAGCAACTCCGAAATACGATTGCCTTCTCGAGGTTATCGACATCATCTCTTGTATCACGGCTGGCGATGACATATTTCTACAGATCCAGTCGGAGGAGACGAAGGAGGAAGCTGAGGAATTCAGGAAGGAGCTGTGGAGGAGAGAAGGTGACCTGATCACATACTTGACCACCATCCAGTTGTACAGCGCCGAGAACGCCGATCGAGTCCGGTGGTGCAAGGACAGGAAGCTCAACACCAGGAACATGAAGCAAGCCATGAATATTCGGAAGCAGCTTCGCGGTCTTTGCGTAAAGCAAAAGATGATGGAACAGCCCCCCGCGGACCCTCAGCCATTCTACCCGATCACGCCAGAGAAGTCTGCCACGATTCTCAAGTGCTTTCTGAAAGGATTTGCCCTGAAGACAGCTATCCTGGCACCTGACAACAGTTATGTTACCGCACACGGCAAGCATGTGGTGGCCGTCCACCCGGCCAGCGTCCTCCACGGACAGAAGAAGGAGGCCATCATGTTTTTGGAGCATGTGTATACACAAAAGAATTATGCCAAGAAGGTGAGCGCGATAGAAGCTCAATGGATTGTGGAGGCGGTGGACAGGTCGAGTTGAAGACCTATCTGTGTTCATTTGCAGGTGGCCTACTTTTCGTTGACGAACGGCCTATTTTTGGTTCGCAGACGGCGTATAATGCGTTGGGAGGCGTGGTTTACGCGCGCGCGTGCTATATGTAATTTAAGATACCGTTAATTGAAGCTCGGTGCGTTATTATCATACACTCACACCTGATCTTGGATGTCCTTGCTCGTTGTTCCAAGCCCTGAACCCCTGACTTTTCCATGCATGTCATCCAACCAGCACTACCCAGCGTCAATTCTTTCCCGACGGACACTGTGTGGGGCCGCCAACTCGGTAATTTTTTGATTCCGAACATCTTGATATCGTGACGTCGAGGGAAAACCATCAAACAAAAAAAAGTTCAGGTCGATATCTATAAAGCCGATTTCCAACCCCTCTCAAATCTCAGAACTTACGGCAGTAGAAAAAGTGGGGGGGAAATGAGGATAACACCACATCGTCTGATGGCAGCGGCCATGCAAACTGCCAATGGCCTCAAGCCGCAACCCATGGCGCTCCTGCCTCCTATTTATCTGTACCGGCGCCTGCTGAGGGCGCACAGGAAGCACCTCCCTGCAGAGATGAGGTTGTTGGGGGATGAGTACATCAAGGCGGAGTTTAGAGCGCATAGGAGCGTTGAGAATCCGGTGCATTTGGTGAGTTTTCTTTTTTGTTTCAACCCGTTTGAGGGGAGGGGATGTTGGGAGAAAGTCGAAAGGGAAATAAACACATACACGCACACGAGGAAGAAGCCGCAAGAAGTATTTATCTCAGTGGGGGTTGAGGGGAAATACCGTGATATGTGAGAGAGGTGTTTGAGAGAAGAGGACTGGGTGGGGGGGAAGGGGGCATGAGACTGATGTTGGATTTATTGCAGATCGGCTTTCTCACGGAATGGCAATTATACGCGCAAAAAATAGAGGGGGATGCGTGGATGGGGGAGAAGTTGGATGAGGGGAAGATTCAAAAGATGAGTGGTATGTTGTTTATACCTTTTTATCTTTTTTTCTTCACAGTTGTATTGATGTAGAAAGCTAACAATATCTGTGATGGCGGGATAATACCAGACGAGCAAATCGGCCAGTTGTATGAACTCATGCAGGCGATCCAGAAGAGGGGGACAGAGGGAGATTCCGGAGACTCTGAAAAATGAGATTTTGGGTTCGGGTTTGGTGTATGATAGACGGTGGTTTTCGGTTTTGTAATGATATAATGGCGTTTCTGTGTACTGGACATCCTTCCTCGATGTTGCCTATCCTCAAATTGGTTTGTTTCTACCCAGCTGCCTGGGCTGTGTTCAGTCCGATCATTTCTATGCTGTTGGTTCGGGTTTCTTTTTTACGAAAGGAGAACAGTGGTAACCGGTTCGAACGCGATTTCAAGTGTGTCGTTTTCCTATATTTTGCCTTAAGATAGGGGAAGGTTGGCTTGGCGTTGTTTTGCTTCCTCTCCTGTCCAGATGATTCAGACTGTTGATCCATGCAGCGTCTCAGTAGTACCATTGTCTCCTCATCGGCTTGACTTAGATCTGTTGAAGCAAATCTCTCCGATTGCCCGTTAAGTGTTTTGTGCTGTGGCTCTTTTATTTCTTCCGGCGCTGGTAGTTTCACGGCAGGTGGCCGTACACGACCAGCAGGAGCTGCATTTTGGGCAACAGGTACTGAGTGAGGCTGACTATTCGCCTTTCTCTTCCGTTTGCTAGGCTTCTTGAGATTCTTTTTTGCTTCTTCCAGTGCCCGAAGCTTCCTTTCGGAATGATTATCGGCAGGACCGAAAAGCTCGGTTCTGAGCTCGTCAATATCGTAAACTTCGTCCACTCGACTCCGAATCTGTGACAGCTCATCATCAGCCGCCAGATACCAATCTGAGAGATGCGGTTGCAGGTTATCCAGAGCCCAATCCACTCGTCTTTCTATGCGCTGAGTGATGCGATGATCCATGCCGAGAGCAACACGAGCTCTGAGTAGAGATTGCTCGATGACATGCAGACCTTCCCTGTCGCACCCGCCTCTTTTACAGACCAGCGCGTTATGCAACTCTTCTAATGAGAGTATTGTCTCCAAGTGCCAGTCGCCATAATCACCCCTAGCTAATTCGAGGCAATTCCTAGCAGTCTTCTCTGCTTCACCACCGTCACCCATTTTCACCAAGCACACCGTCATCATTCGCTTCATTTCGAGTATTCTTCGATCGGTGGTGTTGTAGAAGGCGGCGTGTGCGTTGATAATCTTTTGGTATTGACCAAGAGCAATCTCATACAGCTCGTCAGAAAAGCGGTTCGTGAACTGCCTGGTGCGGACCAGGCTGTCTGCAAATATTTGGGCAAGCTCACGGAGGTGAGCATGGTTGATGTATTCTGCCTCCATTTTATATTCCTGTTTGAGCCTCTGGACCTCTAAGAATCGTTCCGCCCAATATTTCGCATCCCGTAGCAGGGATGTTCTCCTAGCAGCTTGATCTTGGGACCACCAAAGTTCAATATCGTTAGGGGGCATCAAGCGCTCTTTGATCTCGAGAGACCGGTTTAGATGTGGTCCCATCTGCTGGAGATCTCCTTGGTCGTAATAAATGGCTCCCAAAAGCTCTCCGATGTAGGATAATTCCCATTCGATGCAGTCCTCGGTCGAAAAGTTTTCATAGTGCGTTTTGAGCGATGGCGGCTCGCTGTTGTCCAAATCCAAGGTTGTGCGGTTTGACAGGTCTGCAACCTGACTCTCATCCGGTGTGGCAGCAACTACGGGTGCTTCATTCGTGGATAATGATTGTGTCTTTTCCTCTCGTCTTTCAGCTTCCTTTTGGATCTCTCCAAACTGAAGCTTTTCTTTCCATATGCACATCAACCTGTGCTGAGCTTCCAATGCCACTGCCTCGGCAGCCCCAAGATCCCCCTTTTCATGATGAATTCGAGCCAGGCTTTCCAGATCTCTTATGACGGCAATGGTGTTTCCATGAGCATGCAGCTTATTGACACGGATAGACTTCTCGAGATACACCCTCGCCTCTTCATACCTCCTATCCAGCCGCAAAAGATTGGCGAGATTGGAGAGGAGGTGAGCTTCGTATGCCGGATTCTCGAGAGGTAATTCTGAAGGGGCGTATCGCAAACATGCCCTAACATGAGGAACCGCAAGCCGCAGATACATATCATCCACGATATCCGGGTTCTCCATCAGTGATTCAATGACAATCAGTCGTGCCATATGAGCATGTCGAACTCGTGCTGCATCATCCATTCGGTCTCGTCCCCAAGAGTGAACTAAAACGTGCATTGAAGCAAATCCCCGATCTCGTGACAAATCCACAAGTGAGAATTTCTGTAGCATAAGAAGTCCCTCAAAATATGGACTCTCATCTGATCCAGTTTCTTCATGCGTCATGAAGAATTGTCCGAGGCTGATATCTGGACTACCCGAGAGGGTCTCCAAAACACCATTTAGCACTTGGTTGTCGTGCTCTAGAAGGAGTCTCCACTGGCGAAGTGCACGCCATGGCGTCTGTACTGAAATACCCTCATTGTGCAAGAAGCAGACGAAGCTAAGGGCTTTTACTGCCATATTTGCCGCTAGTCCAGCTTTGCTCTTCCCTTCCCGCCTCTTGACAGCAAGTATGGCTTGATATGATGCTTCAAAGGTCGTATAGACAGCCTGATCATGCCGGGAGGCACCACAGAACTTGGGGTTGCTGAGCCACTGAGAACGTTCTGTTCGAAACCGGTCGAGGTACTGATCAAGCGTGCATACTCCTGCCCTGATGTAAGCTGCCGCTTGATCAATCGCAAGGGGAAGACCGCCAAGTTCATTCACAATCTCTTGAGCTCTTGCCTTGTGGGTTGCGTTTATTGGATCGTACCTTTCTCCGGCAGCAGAAAGCAGTAGCTTTGATGCGTCCTCCTCTTTCATCTCCGTGACTTTATACACGCAAGAATCAGGAAATTCTAGCATCAAATCGTGGTCCCGGCTGGTGTAGAGAATGTTGCCTCTGTTTGTTCTTGGAATATACTCTTGGCGGTCTCTTTTTGAGCAGTTGTCGAAGATCAAAAGCCACTCCTCCGAGTCTTGTGCTAGATGCTTCAAGGCTAGTAGTTTCAGTTGCTCACTACCTCCTGAGCCCCAACCTTCTTCTGTCGCGATTCTTGCGTAGCTTTGGGTTATTGTGACCACATCAGTGCCATCGATGTAGTAGACTTTGCACCTGCACGGTAATAAGCGTTAGTCAACATTTACCGTGCCAGAGCTTCAGGCAACATACTTACCTTTCCTCAACAAGGTCTGCGAACTTTAGTGCAATCTGCGTCTTTCCAGCACCCCCAATTCCATACAGAAGAAATTGACGTCGAGGTTTTCCTCCTGTGTCTCTCTTGGTAAAGAATCGGTCCAATCTGTCGAGTATGTCTTCCCGCCCTGTGAAGAACTGACTAGGTTCGCTCCTGAAGCGGGCCTTGGTACTGGTCCGGACAATTTGAGTCGGATCCAGATGAGCTGTACCTCGAATTAGCATATGTGGGAAGAAAGCAGACGGAATGACCTACCAATGTGACCTATAGTCAGACCATGCTCGTATCCAGAGTGCTCCAGCAGGTTTGCGACTTCATCAAGTGCTCCAACAACCGTCGGTTTCGTCAAGTATTTCTCCGTCATCGACTTGAGCACACCCATCTTGTCGTAATGATGAAGTTTCGCGGCAGCCGCCGCATCTTCGACATTAAACCGGAAATAAGATCCCTTGCACTTTTTAAACCTTCCCGCTACTTGTCGATGAGCTTCCTCGCCGTCCGTCGCCGTGTTCTTCACCACATTTAGTACACCGAGGACCACTTTCGGGGCTTCGATCACGGTTCTAAACCCGCTCCTCGCTCTGCCAACCTGGACCCGACGAGTTCCTGTACCAATACTGATCAGACACCCAAATTTTCGGTCAGAGCCAAACTCCTTGGCGGCTTCTTGCAAAAGATAAGACGAGGGATTGTTGATCCCAATCGCAGCATCAATATACAGCTCTGTCGTCCCGCCGCTCTCCAGTGACTGAGGTTTGAAGTATGTCGAAGCCGCAGTAGTAGCCCTGGCAGCCTCCCAAATCTTGATATCCTTGTCCCTGAAAGCCACAGCAACATCAGCATTCCCTTCACGCGGATACAGTAAGAAGAGAAACCGAAATATACTCACCACTCATCGGCGTTCCGAAACGTCCTCACCAACCGCGGAGCCGCGACCTGATTCGCAGGCATAACACAAACCACAGCCTTTCCCTTGGACGGATTAGTCGGATCTTTCATCAGCTCTCCCATACCCCGTCTCTTCACTAAGTCTTGAATTGTCTCACGCAGTGGGGTGCTGGGGAACTTCTCCGACATGTTTGACAACTTTTTCGACGAGAAGATCTTGCCGGCACATCTGTCGTACTCTAGCAAGGCTTCTTCGGTGGACATGCGCAGTCTTCCAAGCATGATTGCAATCAGACTATGCCGTGTTAGCTGTACAGCCCTTACAACCACCACTCCAAAAACACCACTTAAACGAAAAACCACATCAAAGCCACCACATCAAAACTACTCAAAAAACAACTTACCCCCCAGTACTCGTCCCAGCCATCATATGGAAAAACTCGCATGGCTTCGGTATCTCAGCCAGCCCATGCTGCTCCTTGATGGTGACCATCAACTTGTGTAAAATAAGCAGTGATGTAACACCGCGAACGCCGCCGCCATCTGCTGATGTGTTAGCTTGTACTCCACCTTTGAACTTCCCTACAGGATCTCACCAAAAGACAGCAAATTGATCGGCTCATCGTCTGTCGACATTTTTAAACTCCTATCATTGAACCCAAGTGCTAAGAGTCATGAGTAGAGAGAGCTCGCTGTGCGATTCCCCCCGAGGGCAGCAGTGTAGTACATGTACGACATGCGCTGGGTGCCTTGCGGCTAAGCCTCCTTGGGCCCCCCTTGGCGATACCCTCCAGTAGCGGTCTCATGTTTAAGCGCCGGGCTGTGTGTATGCAGCGCGTACAGTGCGGTTATACCGTGGCAACAAACAAGAACAGGCCCCCGGGCGCTTGGTCTGAGAAGGGACCTGGAAGAAGTGTTGCAGATTGTGGGCAAAGTCTGGAAAATGGGTTGGAAAATCTAATGTCTAGCTGCCTCGTCCGCCGAATTTTGCTCCTTCCTTGTGCAAAATGAAGTGAAACTAGCATACATCAAATACTGCCGAGGTTGTGTTATAGACTACTTGGCTTATTCAAACCATTGAAATCGGTTGTCGCCCCTATCAACGCCCTTGCCTTTGATGTCGATAGTACTTTTAGAGTCTTCTCTCCCAAGCGCGGCCTCGTTTCCACCCCTTGTTGCAGAACTAAAACCCCGTCTATCGCCAGCATCTCCCTGTCAAATAGCTTCGCAGTAGAAGCACGCCCAGGCGCCAAAGCCTCACGCAACCTCTCCTGATACTCCTCTTCAGACCGCCACGGCCGCGAGCCCAGCAGATCTCGAAGCTTCATCGTAAACTCGTTGAGCGGCCCAAGCTTCTCAATGTACATTTTTACGTCGGCCTTGAGATCGAGCCACCTCTCCTCCAGGCTCTTGGTGCCCTCGAGGTATGAAAGCTCCTCCTTGGGTTGTTTCAAAAAGCCGTACTTGCCCTTGATCCTTTTAGTGACGAAGTGATCCGCCCCGAGGCTGAAGTCCGCTCGGTCTAGAGCCAGCCGAAACACATCTTCCACCTCCTTGTCAGATTTGGGTTTCTGCATACTGAGGGCTATGGCAAGCTGTTCCGTCGCCAGAATCACCTCCATATGCGACGGTTGGAAGACCTTTTCCGCCCGAGAGAGACACTCCCTGGCAATAAACACAGCATCATCCAGCCTACCAGTAGACCAGGCCGCCTCGGCCATGTGCCGCATCATTTTGAGAATTTTCGGGTCGTGACGTCCGTATACGCTGACAGCCTTGTTGAAGATTTTTTTGTAGGTCTCAAGTGCCAATGTATATTGACCATTGTGGTAGATCGATCGGCACCAGTAATCCAAAAGCTCGTAAATGGCGTCGGTTTGGAAGACTACAAGACTCTGGTCCGAGTCGGAGTCGTTCATCATGTCCACGCGGTCTTTGAACCATTCCATGTCGCCTGGTTCGGTCATCGCCTTCGCCTCGTTCTCGAGCCTCAAAAGCTCGGGACAATCCTCGACCAGTTTAGCTTCGCATTTCTTGATGACCCAACGTATCATGCCCTTTGCATTTTTGGTCCTGCCTTGATCGCTGAGAACTCTTGCTAGCCGCCCATGCCTGAGACAAATCTCAAGTTCAAGTTCCTCAATGTCGTCTGTCTCTTCGGCAGATCTTTTCTTCTCAACAGTTAATGCAGCGTCTTCCGCAATGTCGGCAGACTCGGGAACTTTCACCTCTTCTCCAGAAGGATTCTGCGTTTTGCTTGCAAGTCCGTCCGGACGGTGGCGGGCAAGAGGACTTACAACAGCGCCACTGAAAGTCTCGAATACCCTGGCTTCCACACTTTTAGAGGAAGGGACAGAGAGAAACTGCGGAGTGGTCTTTTCAATGATTGTCTTCAGCAATCTTTCCCGTCGCAGTGCTGAAACACTGGGTGCCGACACCTCAGGCTTCTGCTCTTCCAGCTTCTGCTTTTTGATTTGCCTTGCCAGGTAGGCTTCACGTTCTCGCATCCGCATGCGTAGTCTCTCGATGGCCTCCCAATACATTTCCTCTGCCTCGCCGAGGAACCCGTGTTCGTGGTATAGCGTAGCGAGATGCGTCAGAGTATTGATGACATTCCAACCATTAGGCTCATCCTCAAATTTGTACAGCCTAGAGCAGGCCTTCCAACACTGTTCGGCTTGCCTGAAATTCTGCACAGCGCTGTAGAACCACCCAAGTTTGAACAAAAGATGGGCATTGTAGCGCTCATAGACAGGATATGCTATGTCATTGGCGCCGGTTACTGTGTCGCCACGCCAGAGACGAAGAGCATAGGCGTTGTGATGTTCCTGGATAGCATCTGAGGTCCTTGGTGCGCCAGCGAAGCAGTAGTCGATATGAGGGGCCAGACTAATCGCAAACCTCCGGTGTGCCAGTAGCGGTGATGTTGTCATCGAATCATTGATCAGAACCCTGGCCACTGAATACACCTCGGCTCGAGTTTCGGGAGCCATCCTCTGCTGAGCCCAAGTATGAACCAATGTGTGCATAGACAGCGTAAGATGATCAGGAGCTAGCCTGACCAGAGAGTACCGCCGTAATACTTGCAGCCCATGCGCGAAGAACAGAACCTCCCAGCCCCCTTTCCCATCATCTGTCATCATATCGTCCCATCCTTTGTCTGGGGTTTGGAAAAGTCGCTTCAAGGGGCAGTTGATGTCGGCATTCAGAGCCCGCCGGTTCAAAACCGCTTTCGTTAAAATCTCTGTAGAAAATCCCTGATAATGGTAGCAAGACAACAGACTCAGAACCTTCGTAGCGAAAAGTGCTGATCGCCCGTCGTCACTTCTCCCCGCACGATGGTGGATGGCTGTGATCTGGTCATAGGACAGCTCTAGAGTTGCGTACGCTGCTTGAGTCTCAACACTTTTGTCCTTGAAGCGGGGGTCTCTAACGACTCGAACCTTTTGTGTACGCAGCTCCTTGAGATATACATCCAGCCCCATGTTTCTTTCTCTAATGACTGCGGCCGCTTTATCGACACTGACTGGCAAGCAGCTAAGCTCGCGAACAATATTATTTGCCAAGGCTGTTTCCTCATCCGTCGGTGTTCGCTGCTTGGTCGAAGGCTCATCTTCGTCAGAACCAGGGGGAATTTGCAAGAGACCAGAAGCCCCTAGAAGCAGTTCGACAGCGTCCTTCTCTGCCAAAGGTTCAACGTGATGGACAAAATGCGGAGGGAAGCTATGTTCCAGCCCATTGAAGCGAGATGTGTAGATGATGTTGCCCTTTGCTCTGCCGGGTATGAAGCCGGCACGCTCACTCAAGTTGCAGTCGTCGAAGATCATGAGCCATTCGTCTGCCAAACGCTCCATCCATTCCATTGCCACGCGGAACATTGTCTCCGGATTGGTGCCCCCCAAATTATATCGCTTAGCAACCTCGGCGTATGCATGGATGATGGTAGATCTTTCTGACCCATCGATGTAGAAGATGTATTTGAACCTTGGTTAGAGTTAGCAGTCGGTACACTGACCGCTTGGGTATGCGCAAGCCGTGATCACCTTCCATCCAGGTTTTCTGCCGCCTTGAGGGCAATCTCGCTTTTCCCTACACCTCCTATTCCCCACAGAAGAAACTCCCTCCTCGGAGTTCCTCCTGTGTCGCGTTCGCAAAAGGTTTGATCAATCTTCTTCAACACATCTTGTCTCCCTATGAAGAAGTTACTTGGTATTCCGATCGACTTGGATCTGTCTAAAAGGAATAGCTGATCACTATCGGGGGAGTCTAGAAACCTGTTAGCTTATCCAAAAAAATAATACTCGATATACATCTCAATGGCTTCTTACACGCGTGGCCCAACGTCAACCCATGACTGAACTTGCCATCAGTGCCCAGGCCCTCAACGACTTCACGTATTTGTCGGTCAACATTATCCCGACCGAGGTAATCCGCCGTCAAGTCCTTCAATTGTGGCACTTTCTTGTACTCGTCCAGCTTAATCTCCTTGGCGCCGTCAGGCACGTTGAACCGATAATATGCGCCAGGAAAGCGTGAGAATCTGTTATGGATCTGCTTGTGAGATGTTTCCGAGTCGGTCGCCACGTTTTTGATGAGCTCGATAAGACCCCTCACTTGCGTGCCGAGTTTGGTCCAGTTTAACACTCCAGTCTTGACCCTCACCGTTTCAGTCGATCTCGTACCCGTACCAATACTGACCAAGCAACCGAAGCGACGTCGAGATCCAAACTCATCCACCGCTTCCTTCAACAGGTAATTAGAAGGATTGTTGAAGCCGACGGCCGCGTCGATGAAATACCCTTCGCGTGCACCCCTGCCCAGCAACTGTGGCTTGAAGTACTTGGAAGCGGCAGTGGTCGCTCGACAAGCTTGCCATATCTTGACTTCGCTATCCCAGTCGTCCTCCCCCTCAAAAGAGCGAACCAGCCTCGTCTCTCCAGTTGCGACGGAATCCACAGGCATCACACACACAATCACCTTGCCCTTTTTGGGATTCTCAGGGTCTCGCATCATGTCCCCCATACCTCGCTCTTCCACAAGCTTCTCTACGGCCTCCCTGAGGGCGCCGGATTTGTACTTGTCCGAGAGCTGACCTGTCTTTTTGTTGCTCTTGTTGAAAATGCTAGCGGCACAATCGTCGTATGCCTTCAAGGCCTCGGTAGTAGACATCCGAAGTCTCCCCAGCATGATCGCGATAAGGCTACAGAGACACCTGGTCAGTCCAGGTGATCTCACAAGAGACACAAGATTACACTTGCCCCCCTGTGCTCGTCCCAGCAATCATATGAAAATAGTCACAAGGCTTGGGGATCTCAGGCAATCCATCTCTTTTCTGAATCTTTTTCATAATCCGATCTAAAATTACTAGGGACGAGACACCTCGAACACCTCCACCGTCTTTCATTGGGGTTAATTGTCAGCTGGCAACTTCCCCAACATGCAAAAGAAGCATATTGACTTACCCAGCGAGAGGAGGTTGATAGGCGCATCATCTTGAGACCTAGATGCCATATCTAATACTTGAATCCAGAAACAAAGCACCACGCAAAACACAGTCCTTTGATCTCAGAGACCGGAGACACGACTCTGGAGCCATGGCTAAAGGGAGGGACTCGTCGGGACTTGAGGCAAAAATGAAGAGTTGGGTCGCGAACACACGTCCTCCAATGGCACACTAGGCAATTAAGCGCTTGGGCGTCGTCCCTGTTCCATCGACATGCAGGCATCTGGGTCAAGGCGACCGGGGTCATTTGTACATGTACATACCTTCTGAGCCACACCCATCCGTCCCCTCTTTTGCACAAGGAAATCTTGGGAGGTCATTGCATATGAAAATCGTAGGGTATGAGAATGATCGAAACAGTCGATGTGGTCATGTACTCCCAATGTCGCTTTGATGAGTTTATGGTGTACCCGGGCGTGCTCTTAGCTGTTCAGCACAACAGCCAGCAGCGCTGTGCCTTTGGGTGTCGCTCAGGAATTTGGTAGGTGACAAGTCATCCCAGAAATCATATCATTCTTTAGCCATTTATGCCGTCGTGAGCACTCAAAGAAACTCATCCCGGGCTAGCTACTAAGTTCATGACAGAAAACACAAAGGTCTAGATAAAATAAAAAAAAAGAGACAAAGAGGACGAAGTACCAGTACAAGACAATCAAAATCATCGTGGACCAATCCGAAGGCGTCCCAGACTGTCGGGACAGAAGCAAAGCTGCCACTGGTCAACAGTGGGGCGCCGCCGCGGAAGCAAACCAGTGTCTTCTCGTTAGGCACGGTCTGGTGGGCTGGCGCCTGAAGCACCCGCGGAGGCACCGCCACCTTGGCGATGCCCATGGAGCAAACGCAGGGCGGGATGGTCCACATCCTCACTCTCGGGTCGTATCTTCAGTTCAGATGGATGCCATGCAATCCTGGTTCTGAACACTGCCTCCATGGTCTTGATAGGAATAAAAACAAACTCCATGTTTATTACCCATACGCCAACCTCCCGTTTGTTGCTACGTGTCAAGTCATAACCTCCCGCTTAACAGAAAGATGGCCCCCCTTCCATTGCCAGTCATGCATGACTATAATGGAAAAACCTCAAGATACCGCCCCCAAAATCGAATGCTCTTCATCACCTCACCGTAGCGGGCTCATCCAAATACCAAGCCAGATCCCCCTTCCCATTTCCCACCTCCCTGGTCGAAAACCCATTTCCCAAGTACCCAAACCTGTTCCCCCTCCCATTGTCCCAGACATACTCCCAATCCTCCCCCCTAAACCGTTCCAGCATGTGGAAGAAATGAATCCTGCTTCCCGGATGAAGCGCCACCACCGGTCCTTCTTCCCTCCCCATCTTAAACCATGACCTCCCCGGCGCCGCCCAGGTTGTTGTCGGCATGAAAGTGCTGATGTGCTCAAAATAGTCATCCACGGCCGCTTGGGAAGGGACGATGGATTTGATGCCCTCAGTTTGAACCTTCTTGATGATGGTTGTGATGTACTTGGCAATGTGCTCGGAAAGAGTAAAGACAGAGCCGTGGCCGATGGGGGCATTGGGGCCGAGGAACACTGCACGCGGTCAGTCGTGGTCGGGTGATGAACTGGAGGGGGACTCACTGAAGTAGTTTGGTAGGTTTGGGACGGCGCAGGACATATACGCCTTCGGCGTCTCTTGTCTCCAACGATCTTGCAGGTTCTTCCCATCACGTCCAATGATGGGGAACCGCGGGCAGAATGACGTCTCAAATCCAGTGGCGCAGATTATCGCGTCGACGGCGAGGATCTCGCCTGATGCCAGTTCGATGCCCTCCGGCACGAAACGTTTGATGTCTGTTCTTCTAACTTCGACGTTGGGTTTTGTCAGGGCTTGGAGATACCCATGACCTGGTGTCATTCTTCGGCATCCTAGTGGGAAGTCAGGGATGAGAGCTTTGCAGAGCTGCTCGTTCCCGCCGAGCATGGCCGTCATGTACTCCGCTACTTTTGCGCGGGCGAAGGCTTGGACAGGGCTTTTGGCGAGAACCTGTGACTGTTAGTACCTTCCGGATAGAAATTCAAAGGGGGGAACTTACCACCGGGAAAGCACTGTTTACCTCAACCTCGATTTTCTTGACAAAGTCTCGGTAGAATTCCGGGTCCGATCTGAACTTCTCAATGGTCTCTTGGGAGAAGTTTTCCTCCGCGTCAAGTTGGATCTTTTCCAGAATCTCGGTGGCCTGACCCATAACTTTCCAAGCATGTATCCGTGGTGGGATGACCCAGCTGGGTGTCCGGAAGATGTGGTGAATCTTGGCTGCGCCAGGCTGGAGTGCTGGCAGTACTTGAACCCCCGTCGAGCCATTCCCAATGATGGCGATTGTTTTACCTGAGTGGTCGAAGTCCTTTGGCCAGCGAGCCGTGTGTATTAATGTGCCCTTGAAGGCGGTGATGTCTTGAACTTCAGGCCATTTCCAGTTGCTAATGATTGACCAGGTCAGCTGTCCATAGGGACTTTAACAAACACCAGTAGAGAAAGCCTTACTTCAAAATACCTGAGCCATTCAGTAGAAAGGTAGCATAGTCTTCAAAGTCCTGTCCAGTCTTGAGGTTTCGTATCCTGAGGTCCCATTGGCCATTGCTCTCATTCCAGAGAGCGGAGACCACCTCGTGGGAGGTCTTGATAGATTCTCTTAACCCCTCCTCGTCAGTGACCTTGCAAAGGTATTCCTCAATTTCCTCGGCCCCAGAGAAGAAGTTGGACCAGTCCTTTTTGGGTCGCCAGGAAAATTGGTAACTGTGGCTCGGGACATCGCATCGGCAACCGGGATACTGATTTTCGAACCATGTTCCACCGACGTCGACGTTCTTTTCGTATACCACAACCTCATAGTTGCTAAGATTCAGCCGCAAGGTACGGATCATGTTCAGCCCGCTCGCTCCAGCTCCGATGCCGACGATGCGAATTGGCCGTGCTGTGCCAAGAGGTTGTTCTCGGACAGTGTAGGAGACATCGATAGGAGGGAAATTGAGAGAGGTGCCTTCACGACCAAGTCGATCCGGGTAGCTGCCGCCGCAAGAGTCCATAACCATCATGAAGTATGTGAAAGAGAAGAGCCTAGGGTGTACTGAGAAGCCAAGCAGAGACTCTCAGAGGATGCCTCGAGACCTTGGGTACTTATATCAGCAATCGAAGGCGAGCAGTAGTAAAAGGAGCCAATGGATTGTCGAGCTCGTAGATGGATGTAAATCGGATACTCTGCAGCAAGCGGCCAACCCTCGGTACCCTGACCTTGCTTTGCTCTTCCAAGTTTGGCAAGTGCCCAGAAAGAGGAATACGGTTCCTCTCTAAGACAAGGCAGGCGCCGTCAGCAAACAAAGTGATGTGGGTATCTAGGGCTAGGATGAAAAAAAGGGAAGAACCTCAGAGTATATGACGATCCAGCCTCATGAGACAATCGATGGCCACGAGCTCAACCCCGAGTAGAGGGGTATCTCCCGACGGGTGCGATCCATAGTTGGCTGGTTTACGGTTCATTTACGCTGGCCGATAATACCCCTCCCCACGATCCGGGTTCCAACTGACGGGCTTCAGGAAAGAGAGACGAAAAGATATCGAAGAAGGGCCCTGCATGTATCCCCACCGTCGGCGCGGGGCTGTTGGAAGCCCTCACAAGAGGGGATTCTCCAGATCCAATGGGGTTATCGGCTTCAAGGCTGCCGCATATTGGGTTGTTTGACCCGTCTCCGAACCGGGGAAGTGGGCCAGCCGTCCCAACGAAGAGCGAGGCCCGCGTGAAGGTAAGAAGTTGGGATGGCTGGTCCTGTCGTATGCTGTCCAACCACAGCCGTTATCGACATATGCCGGTGAGCAGCGAATTACAGGCTCAGCCGAGGGCCAGTAGAAAGTGGAGAGTTTTTCTTAACAGCACCTTCCCGTCTGCGCTGTGCTCCTGCTGAACGTGCCTCTTTGATGCTGACAGAGAGGCCGTGGCAAGCTGCAAATGCAAGTTGCAACGGTTTAAATGTGGCCCCAATTGCAGCCTTCGGTGCGTTTGAAGCGGAAAAACTCCGCTTTCTCTTCAGCTGGTTGAGAATGAAATTGGGGGCTGAAAGCTGACAGCACACGGACCACATTCCCAAAACCACCACTGTTTGCTGCCCCACTACCGTTCAAATCTTACCCAACCTCACCACCACCAGGACAACATCAGCTGAAAGAGACTCACATTCTTGGAGATTGTAGTAAAACACATCGATATCATTCGCTGCTTCACGTGAGCAATTTAGAACCCAGTTTGTTCAGCTGCTAGTTTGGCATAACCGACATATATCAGAACCCCACCACCAGCTTGAACCATGGCCTTTTCATTCTCGTTCGCCGGCGATGATATAGAAGAAGATGATCGCCCCCTTACCCCTCCACCACAGGCGGTCAAGAAGGCAGCTGTGACCTCACCAGCGGGGGCTGGTGCGTTTCCCGTTCAAGGCAAACCCCAGCTACCACCAGCCAGCCATGATCTCGAGGATATGCTTTCGAAGCTACCCTCCAAGATTGCGTTCAACCTTCTCAATGTCGATCTCCAGGATGGTGCCACCCTCCAAATACCAAGGCGTGAGCTCTGGGATGTCCGGGCTCAGCTGATGGCTGAAGATGATGGAGAAAACCCATCTGAGTCAGAGGCTGGTCTTGGGGAACACGACGTCAAGACGGGCATCTACGAAGGTGGCTTCAAGAGCTGGGAGAGCAGTGTTGATATGGTCAAGGTCTTGGCATCAGAAAACTCGGCCGACTATCTGAACCGAGAACCATGTGTCTTGATCGAGGTGCGGCAAACCATCTGAGGTCCCTAAACGTCCTGGAAAGAAACGTCTTTGCTGACCAATATATGCACAGCTCGGCTGCGGCACAGCCTTGCCCTCTCTCGCACTCTTCCACTGGGCCTTGAGCGAAAGAAGGTCGCAGCCAAAACACCCGTTGGTGCTCACGCTTGCAGACTACAATCCTTCTGTGCTGTATCTTGTGACATTGCCCAACATCATTCTGGCATGGGCTCTCCAGCAACGAGGCCAAACCCCAGTCGTCGAGGAGGCTTTCACTACTGACGGAGAGTTGGATCTGACACCTGAAGTTATCGCGGCCTTTCAGGATTCCCTTGTCTCAAACCAGATCACATTGAGATTTTTGTCGGGTGCCTGGTCTTCAGAGTTTGTGGACATCTTTTACAGCTCACCCGCCGCCACAGCACTTGCGGACAACACAAAGACCCTCGTATTAGGTTCGGAGACCATCTACTCCCCTTTTGCGCTCGAAAGATTCAGCGAGACCCTTCTGTCAATTCTTGAGCGGGAACGTAAGGAACGGCCAAGCGGCAATGCCAGGGCTGTTATTGCCGCAAAGAAGCTCTACTTTGGCGTTGGAGGCTCGCTGGACGATTTTGTGGGCAAAATGAAGGGACTTGGGACCGCAGTCAACAATTTGTTTGAAGAGCGTACTGGTGTTGTCCGAGGCGTCGTTGACTGCCAGCTCTCATGACGTTTGGTACCTTGAAGCACGGAACCTTGGATAGCACTCAACGGACACCTTGACCCTGGACATCTCCCGTTTGATCAACTTGGCCATGTTGAAGTTGGCACTTGGAATATTTCCATGGCCACATTACAAGTTGGAAGCCGAGGTAGAAATGATGTTTCAGATCTTTTCTTCCCGGACTTGATTCAGACTCCATCTGAGGCATCCGGTTGTGTGTTGCCGGACGTTGCACAGTTTATCCGTCAGCGAATTGTTTCCGACAGAGCCGCCTGATCTCACAAACACGGGATGGACCCGTTGAATACCTCCTAGGCGATAGCAAGCCGCAAGTTCGAACCCGTTGTGCTGTACGGAATTATCACATACGAGATATCCAAGAACACAAGGAACCCTCGTGATCTTTTATGGTAGTTCAACGCCACGATGGCATGTACACCAAGGTGGCACAAAGCCCCAGACGTACAATATCGAATCAATCGACAGTTTGATTGGTGTGTCTTCACACATTGTCTCGCCTTGAATAACCCCCAAAAATTGCTCGACTTGGAAGGTTTTAGTTCTCGAGTGCTCTTGAGAGAGTATTACTTGAGTTGTCGGATTCGGTGGCTGGCGATTATCGTTAGGAGGCGAATTAGACGCGCATTCAACTGCCCGGCGCAGCCACAAAGTAACCCCCCAAAAGACTCAATTCTTGGTCGCACTAACAGAATATCAGATGTGTTCCATTTACTATATTCTGGTGTGACAACGCTGACCCGCCTTCAAGCGACCTGTAGCGCCACTCGCATTCTCGTGTTACAACAGAGCCAAAACTATGAATATGTACAAGTTGTGGGATGCCGGCGTGATCTCCGTGTAACCTCTGGCTGCTGCATAGGTCACCAGTTCGTCCGTCGCCCTGATTGCAAGCGTTTGGATGCTGCCTGCCGTTCATGGATGTGCTTTCACCCCCGCAATGCACAAACTGCTCGGCGGGGAGTGGCATGTGAGCGTCGATATGTCCCCGTTTTAGACGTCCGCTTCGTCATCTTTATAACCTTTGTAACATGCAATATATCTCTGTAACCCCCCAACGACATCATCCGTCTCTCGGGTGACCGGAAAGAGCTTCCGAAATCCAGACATGTTTTTTTTCCCAGATTCCAGATTCGGGGCATGGTGAAGGGTTCTGGAAAAGGAAATGATGTGCAATGACGCCAATCCGGTCTGCAAGGAACCAAACCCTGAAGGGGTCGTTCGTGGAGCATAATCTGGAGCGGGTCGATCTGATGCCGCGAGATGAGGTCCACAGCGCAGCGCATCCCACTGTCCCACGTGCATTCTGGCATCTCAGCAACAATTGTAAAAGCAGACAAATACAGCAGCAGAAGAACACCTTTCTGTGATGCAATGCCGTCTGACAGCGTTTTGCTAGAGTGGCAGAAGCCAACAATCATTGCTAGGCAAAAATGTGTGACATTGCATGATGGCGAAGGATCCAGAAAACCAACAGCGTCGTAGCCCGAATTGGCGCAATTCTGGATTTAGGAGTAATTTCCACATGGTGTTGTTGGCGCCGTGCTTCGTCACCGCGGGTACCGTCACGGAGGAGTCGCAAGAGGAGGCACAAACTGGAGTGGAGGAACAATGCTCGGTCTCACTGTCGTGAGGATTATGCGATTCACTCTCTGTGCCTCCCTCAAGGTTTGAGCGCATGTGTGTCTGGTGAACCAAAAAAGAGTCACAGAATCGAGAATCTGGGGTCTCGCCAAAAAGCTGGACAGGCTTGTTTCGCAGCCCAGACCCTGCGCCTTCCCCTGTCTGTGCCTGTCCAGCCTTGCCATGCAAAAGCTTTTCCCATTCGCGGCGTCTTTTTCTGGGGGTGGATCCGCTCACTGGCAAAATTCGTGGTGTCAACGCCTCCCCATTCGCCAGACGAGATTGGAACTCATGGACGTGTTCTTGGCTGTTTAGGTATTTTGGCCCCTGCGCCTCTTTCCTCTCTGCCTCTTGAACTTCTCTCTCTTCTTCCTGCTTTCTTTTACCACACCACGCACATATCTGTGACTACTGTCTCGGGACTGCCCATATTTACATCATAATAATTACACTTCACCACGATCGTTTCGTCTTCACTTTTTTTGTTTTGTTTTATTCTTCATTCCAACCACCAGCCCGTACCGAGCTGTTCAACATTCCACAAGTGGTAAGTACACAACGCTCCATCGTCGTGCCCCCAGCAACGAGATTGCGTGCCTTCTCTCCAGATCGATCCACACTTTATCCCCTTTGACGTTTCCACCTCGATCACGGCCTCGGTTTTCTCCCGCCACTTTCTTCCCCCAAGCTTATTTACCGTCGCATCAGCTGACCCCTTCTCGTTCTCAAACGCAGTTGAACTTCATCTCACTCATCACCACCATCGTTTACTCTACATAATTCAGACATCACAATCTACATCAGTCAAAATGAAGTACTCTGTCGCCACTGTTTTCGCTCTTGCGACCGCCGTTCTTGCCCGGCCCAAATTCACCAACTCCAACTTCGACCTCGTTGAGGGCGAGCCTTTCACTCTCAAGTGGGACTCTGCCGAGGGCAATGTCAAGATTGAGTTGACCAAGGGCACCGCTGGAGATGAGGGCAGCTTCAGGCCAGTCGAGACCCTGACTAGTGAGTGTTTCCTCGCGATCGACGTGTATTCTGGGAGCATTTACTGACATTCGCCGTTAGCCACCACGGGCGCCTCTGGCTCGTTCACTTTTACCCCCAGCAGCACTCTTAACGGCGACTATGCTTTCCGTATCAGCGATGAGAGTGGTGATCAGCCCAACTACAGCCCTGCCTTCCCTCTTGAGGGTAGCGACGCTGTCACCACTGTCACCTCTGCCTCTGCCACCATCACTAGCACTAGCACCGCCGAGAGCTCCACCGAGACTGAGACTGAGTCTTCCACTGAGACCTCCACCGAGACCTCCACTGAGACCAGCGCTTCTACCAGTATGTCTACATCTCCACACTGGCACTTCAGCTTACTCAACTAACACATTCTACAGCTCTCTCGACCACCACCACCACAACCCCCTCCAGCACCCGCCGCGCACAAGAGACCGAGACTGCTCCCCCCAACACCAACAACGGCCAGCGCTTTGCTTCTTCGCTCGCGCTCGTCCTCGGCACCGTTGCAGCCCTTGTCTTCTTTAACTAAGATGATACCATGAGGGGTATTGTTGTTGTTTGAGTCACTTGGTTTTATTCACTGGCGTTTTTTGTGTCGCGCAAAAACTTGGCTAATAATACCCGGCGGCTGTTTTGTTTGGGTGGTTGTTGGTTTATGTTTTTTAGGGGTGTTTATTGAAGATTTTTCTTCTCGTACATAGGTTGTACCTTTTAAAAAAGGAAGCTGTAATTGGTTAATTAACAAGGTCAATTGTGGTTGTTTGGGGAAAGAGGGGAGGGGGTTGTTGTTGTTGCCCTTCTTGTTTATGATTGACAAAGATTGGGGAGTTGGTTTGGGGAAGGAAGTAGGATAGGTAGGAGAAACAGAGATGAAGTTAGGATGTAATGGATTACTTTTATGAATACCTGACTGTTTGATATGAAAAGTGGATGTGACTAGTAGATTAAGAGGCGAGGTAAGGTTGTGAAAAGGATTGATGGAGTGAGACTTGCATGGTGATTGGTGATAGGCGAGGTGTCAAAGGTGTCAGTGTCAAATGTTGACACTAGGGGTGGAAACTGCCGGGTGGCAGATCACCGTTGGACAAGGCCCAGGATCTTTTGCATCGTTTGTTCGTTCGAAGACTGGCGAATGAAATCGTTTGCGATGGATGGTTCGTTCAACGTTCGTTCGTTCGTTCGGGGGGTTGCATATGCCTCCACCCGTCAAACCTTCGCTCTTGGGGTATAAAGAACTAGTGACGTTGTGTACGGGAGCGTACATACATGTGCAGTGCAAGGATGAGAAGCAGCGGTGTTATGCAGGAAGGAAAAAAAAAATCAGTATACTCGACCAATGAAGATGCGGGATTGGGTGCGTGTGAAAGAGAAAAGTAGAGTGGGATAAGCACTGTAAGTTGTACCACGGCAATTCACCCCATGTCCATGATAAGCTTATGTCAGATTCTTTGTTTCTATACTGCTCACAGACCAGACCGTCTGATGTGTGGGGCGGACATGGAGTTTGTGTAACGGCTCTTCTCTTGGTTTGGGAGGAGACATTCAACAGCGATCTCGGAGCAGGAGAGGTGACAGCCAGTCAGCATGATTGCACTAACCAAGAGCTCACTCACATCACATGCTGCTCAGCATCTGAAGATCAAGACATCTCTTTTTCACTCCACACATGAGCAACGAATAAGTGTAAACATATACCGAAAAGCAAAACGCCAGCAGAAGAGGCAAGCTGCAAGATGTCAGGTTATATACCAAATTCTCCATTTCAGGGCTCTGAAGCCCCATATGTAACATATTCTAGAATATATATATATATATATATATATACCTTCCCATTTCCATATATTTGTGCTTTTTGCGTTTTTCTCCAGCAACCGAAACTCTCTTGTATAATTTTGCTCTGTGGTTTGATACATGCTCCCGTCTTCGTGAGAACCGCCGTGCCATCTATCCCAAAAACCATGGATGCTCCGTAAATGCAATTATATCGTTTCCCGACGCCTCTTTTCTCCCATCCTCTTCTTCCTTTTTTTCTTCATTTTTTTCTTCATTTTTTTTTTCAATACATGCCCCCCCTTTACAGCTTCGCCTTCACCACCCTCCCGCCGCCCTCCTCCTCAACAACCACAACCACCACACAAATATCATCCTCCTTTCCCCCCCTCCAAACCTCATGGGGATAATACTTCTTCACCTCCTTCGCAAACGGGCCATCCAACTTCGGATCCATACTCGCCTGCTTCGCCGCCTTGACAATCTCCGTCGCCAGCATCCCTTGCAACGTCACTTCCTTTTCCCCTTCCACCCTCGTTAACCCCTTGATATCCTCCTCCACTACACACCCCTTCTCCCCATTCACCCTCCAAACCCCCTTTTGCTTCATAACCCCGCTCACAATCCTCAGTATATCCCCCTCAAATAAATTATCCCACAGGCCATCGCTCGCAAAAACAACCACATCCCCATGCTTGAGCCCGTGCCGCGTTACTTCCGCGTCGCGGGGCTGATCCATCAGTTGCGCCCCGCCAAAAGCCGCTGCTCGGAGAAGCATGGAAGGTGGCACGACGCTGAGTTGATAGGGGGTGTTGAACGCGTGCGTCTGCGGTTCACTGCTCGCGTGAACTCCATTCAGTCTCAACAAGATAAACCCCGAATCTCCCAGATTGGCCACCTCTAGTTTCCCATTGGATGTCAACAAGCCGACGATGGCGGTCGACCCGCCTGCTTTGATGGATTGGTCGTGGCAGACGGCTTCGTAGCCTTTTTGCATGAGCTGTCTCGCTGTGAGGGGGTGGGGATTTGAAGAGGCAGCAGAGGCAGCCATGTAATCGCAAAAGGCGTGGGAGAAATCTGCTGGGTCGACGCCGCTGTCCATCCAGCCGCCTACTCCGTCGGCTACACCTAATGCTACTTCACCGGAGGAAGGCGACGGGCCGAGCTGGGAGATGAAGAAGGCGTCTTGGCCGGATTCGGGGCGGGAGGACTTGGGGCGCTTGGTGGATTTGGGGGGTTGGGAGAGGCGGTTGTAGGGGTTGAACTGGAAGAGGTGGGTTTGGGGGTCAAAGGGGCGGGATTTGGCAATGTAAGAGGCGGCGAGGTGGTAGTGGTATTTGCCGTGGGGGGGTTCGGCGGATGTAGAATATGGCATCGCTGGTGGCTGGCGGGGGGTGGCTGGCTGCCCTGATGGGGGCTTTTGTTTTTGTTGCTGTCGGGGTGTGAAGGTCGAAGCGGCGCGGAGGCTCGATCGGTAGGGCATTGTCGTGCTACTCGTGAGAAGTCGGATGGACGCTGGTCGGCAAGGGAGTAAAAGCGCGCGGCTCGCGCTAGTTGTCGTGACCATTGTGGTGGTGTGGGATGGCTGAGGGAGGACCGGAGATGAGGCCAAATTCGAATTGGGCACTGATTTAATAATAGGTAACAGCAAGAGTAACAACAAAGGAAAAGTGATGGTGTTGTTGTTGGTTGGTGTTCAGTCGTGAATTGACTTTCCCATTCAAAGCCGGTTCGTCAAGGCGTGCTGCCCCGCCGCCAGGTCTCCAGAGGGACTGGAGAGAGTTTAGGTGGGCGATTTCCTAAAGCCAAAACATCACGAACGTTTGCTGCGCTGAGGGAGTGTGGCTGGGCGGTGTGCTGAGGGGCGGTTGAAGAAACCAAAGATCCGCCGTCGTGGGAATGGGAAGAGGTGCTAGCTCGTGCGTCGCGTTTGCTGGAACCGGGCTAGACTGGGCGGCGTTTCGTTTTTTCTTTCTTTTCGGTGCCAATTGAGGCTCTGCAGAGGCGTGTTGACATTATGTCACCCTGCGTTTCCGCTCCGAAAACCCATCTTGAAATTTGATGCAGCCGCTGTGGGGATAATCGGTCGGTCTCGGTCGTCCCCACTCCGATCCGGCGGTTGGAATCGGCTTCCAGTGGGCGCGGCCCGTGCTGACGTCTCGGTTGACTGCCGGAGAGCTAGTCCGATTCTGTCGCTTGCAGCGTCATTGAAAGCCTTCAATATGAAGTCTTTTACATTTCTGACGCAAGTTCATAACGCTGCTCTCCCAAAAGACTCCGAGACTTCTATAGTATCCCGCACATGTCTTAAATTGGACGAAAGCCACCCAAGTTTTCCCGCCAGCTTGGGACCAAAACCACTTCTCACAAGCCCGGTGCCATGCCTATAGAAGCTTGACATTCTTCAAATATGGAAGAATGGGGCTAGTTTAGTGAACTACACTAACTTGAATGAACTGTCTCAGGTCACCAAAATATGACGAGTGAACATCAGATGAAAAAGTCCATTTCTGCCATTTCAAGATTCCACGACCCTAGCAACGTGAACCTCCAGGCTGGCCACTCGTCAGGGAGAGATCAATGGAGAGCTATTCGATAGACAAGTGGCAATGACTTGCCAAGGTCGAGGCACCAAGTCTATGAGGGAGGCTTGGGGGGTAGACAGGGATACTGTAGCCTCGACAATGTCACAAAACATGGTGATTTTACTTTCTGTTCAACATCCCGAGGTGGTTCAGCTGTTCCGTTGTCTCCTCATCTGAAGTACACTGCATCATTGTTGTCACTTCAACCCACCTCAACGAGTCAATTCTCCAGATTGCCATTAAATACAATCAACAAATCTCTGCTTTCAAGGCTTGAAGTCCGTGTCTCCCAAGCCTCTTCCCTCGGCCTCCCGGATAACTGAAACACCAAAGACCACGATGAAACCCAGTGGTGTACCTATTCCCACCGGGCGTTACTTACCGTCAGGGACAACCAGTGGCTGGTAAATTTAGCGTTCAACCCCACCCCAGGGTTCAGGGAACCAGCTGCTAAATGTCCGCGGGGTACAGCGGTGCCACCAAGCCCGGAAAGAGCGCCCTTTTCTGATCGGCAATGTTGTCGGCGATAATAACACCTCGAGAATCTCGTCTCGGCGCGGAATCATCGTTGGCCTGGGCAGGCTTGGCAATTGTAATCTCCCTTCCCTCTCTCGGGTTTTCCAGTTCTTTCTTTGTTTTTGCGACTCAGCTCCTTCCTTTCTGTTCATCAGAGGAGTTCTGGCAACTCAATTGTACAAACATTCTCCGCAACCCGCTTTTCCGCTTCCTCCGAATCGATCGTCATCCTTTGATCCAAACCATCATCTATTCAACCCCCGATATAGCTTAGCCAGGCCATCTCAACACCCGCCGCAACCCATCCCAGTTCCTGGGACTTTGGATCCAGAACTGCCTTGGACGGACATTTCCCTCCCATCCCGTCCGCCACACACACAAACAAACAAGCAATGGCTGCCACACTCCTAGCCAGACAGTACTATGGTCGGAATTGCACCCGAGACGAAGATGGCTATCTCGTCAGTGATGAAAACTGTTATGTCTCGTTCTGGAACACAAAGGTAACATCCTCCTCCGCCCGCCCCCCAACATCAACATCATCAACTTCTTACCCGAAAACAGCACACTATACTAACAATCCCACCCCTCACAGACTGGCATAATAGTCAAATGGTCCCTCTTCCTCGCCATCCTCCTCTTCTTCTCCCTTTACCTCCTAATAGGCTACATCCACGCCCGGAAGCGCGTGCAAGCCGGCCTTCCCCCCCTGGGGTACCACCGCTTCCTCGTCAACCGCGCCACCCTCGCCCAGGTCGACCCCCGGTATCGATACCCACAGTCAACCTTCACACCTTACCATGGTTACTCCAACAGTGGGAACGACTACCAATACTACCATATGCAAGGGATGCCACCACCGCCAGTGTACGATCCAAACGCACCAAGACCACCAGTGTATGAACCGCCTGCGGGAGCAACAAAAGCCGGCGAAGGGAGTGGGGTGAATGTTGCCGCTACATCTACGTCGCCGCCACCACCGCCGCCGCAAGATAGTGGGAATGGGGGGTATTTGTACGGGCCACCGCCGGGGCCACCACCTCCTCCCGCGGCGGTCGTTGCACCTGTGCCGAGTAGTTCGGTTGATCAGTATGCCCCTCCTCCCGGGCCACCACCACCGCCGAGTGGGAATATTCAGCCCCAAGGGACGGGGAACAGCACCAACCCGTTCAGGAGCTAGAAGAGACGGCACCGGGTCGGCAAGGGGAGGATAGGGCTTTGGAACAGGTTGAGAAGTGAACGTAATTTGTACATATGATTCCCCTGGAGGGAAAGAATGGATTGATACCGAAATAGGAAAGGGGGAGTTTGGGAAAAGAGCTCGGCCAAGCTTACACACACGCACCTTCTGGCAATAATGGGATTTTGGATGGAAAGGAAAGGAGACAGGAGGCATTGAAAATCACAGCATGAGTAGGGTGTATTGGATTACCTACATTACACTACACACACGCCGAAACAACCTAATATCAAAAACAAAGGAAGGAACTTTGTTGTCTTTTGACTCTCTCAAAAATTCTTGTTATTGAGTAGCTAATAATATACTATTCGCGATCCAAGAGGACCTGCTGGCAATGATGTGATCATCCAAGCAGACCTCCGCGTCTGGTGGGACTCTTGTCCTGTGATACCGGTCCCTTGTCTGCCATTTGAAAAGAGAAAACGCAGGCCTGCCTGAAAACTCCTCGCCGAATAAACCTCAAAAATGGCTGCGTCTGCCATGATAGGCAAATAGATACCCAAGTGCGCCGTATACGGGTATCCCCCTTTGATTTATGTAAGCCCCAAATAACCCTTGAATCCAACCAGCCCATTCAGCAAAGAAAAGAAAGACAAGCCTGAACTTAGTCAAGCTCCATAGCATCTGGATCCTCCGCTGACGGCGAAGCCGGTGGCACCGGATAAGGCTCCATAGGGACACGCCCCATCACCGGCACTCCTCCAGCCGCCGCAGCAGCAGCCCTCTCAGCCTCCTGCTTCTCCCTCATTCGCTGCCTCGCCTCAATGATGGCCTTGCGCACGCTGTCTTGCTCTTCCGGTACCGTGATAGAAGAAGGCACCCGGTACAAAACAAGCTGTTTGTCAGCTGCATCTGCCGGGGCGGCAGCAAGGAAGTTTGGTGGGATGCGGTTAGACCGGAGGTGCTTCTCGATGTCGGGGAGAAAGACGAGCTTCCCGTCGTCGGTCTCGTTATCAGAGGAGAGCTCGTCGTCGAGGTTGTAGATGTAGACTTTGTATTTTGAGTCGTCGAGTTGCATCATGGAGTCGTCCACGGGATGTTTGTGGTGGCGGCCATGTTGCTGCTGGGAGTGGAGTTGTTGTTGGTGGTGGTGGATGGTATTGAGATCGGGTAAGGGTTGGTTGTGGTTATCGCCTTGCTCGACGGGGACGTAGAGTTTGGGTCCAGAGTGTTCTGTGGAGAAGGGAGCGGGTGTTAGTGGGATGTGGATGGAATGCAACAGTGACGTTGGGTGGCGGTGGGAGGGAAGGGGACTGTGTGCACAACATACCGAGATTGAGAAGGCTCATGCGCTTGGAGAGGCGCTCGTTGTTTTCTGGGGGCGCATCTGGTTTGCGCTTGCGGGAGAGGCGGGATGATGGTTGTGGTTGTGGTTGTGGTTGAGAGGGTGGCTGTTGTTGCTGGAAGAGGTTGTGGTTGTGATATCCGTATGAATAGTGGTGGTCCATGCCCACAGCGGGTGGGAAGCTCCCCATCTCCATGGTATGGTGGGCGGCCAGTCGCGGCGCAGGGTTTGCCAGCATTTATTTCTCCCTCTTCCCTGTAACTCTGTTTCGCCCAATTGCCAGTTGTCGAATTGAGCGCCTGTCGGAATGCGCTCCAATCAAGGTGGGATTCGGGAATTTTAGGCTTGGGGGAAATATCGAGGAGAGATAAGGCGAGGGCCGATATCGCGAAGAGGCTTGTATTGAGGAGGAAGGTTGTAAAGAAGACTGTAAAAGTTGACGGATGGAAAAGGCGTTGTGGTTACGGTGGTCTTGCCACGAGCGGTCCAGGAGCTGGGGCGGCACGCGCTATCAATCGGCTTTTGTGGTGAATTTGAGTCATTGCTCGCGAACCTTCCACCACAAAACCCGTTTGACCCCGCCATCTTCAACACTCTCGAACTTTCGAGCACCCACCTCTGCCCTCCGGACTGCAGCCCCGGTTCCCTACTACGCTGCCTTGGATTACTATCGAACCGGTCATCAACCACCTTCATACATCTCGCGCCTACACACCATGACGGAACCCCAGTGGACAGGCCCCCGCGTCCGGGCGACCTTTTTGAAGTTCTTTGAAGAGCGGGGCCACACCATCGGTATGTGATATCGAGTACCCCTCCACGCACACTCTTATCAGTCTTTCTGCATGAAATATGTTGGTTACACAGGTCGAAGGATGACAACAACAAAGACTCTCAATTTTCATGCTTGGTCTTTCGATATCCTCAAACTCAAAGAGAATTGTAGTTTTTGCTCAAACAACAATCTTAGTGATGCATTGAGTATCGTCAGCCTTCATCATAGCCCGCCGAGATCAAGTTGACCTTGGTGAGGTTGACATCGCCACAAACTTTTCAAAGAGTCATCCTTCGACCAGTGTCTACGTATCAACTAGGCGCTTCAGGGTCGCTTTACTGTTGTTCACCTAAGCTCGAGTCTAGTCGAGCTCTTTTTCCTGAAATAGCTTGTGCTAATCTCACACCTCAGTCCCATCGTCGTCGGTTGTCCCTCACAATGACCCGACACTTCTCTTCATCAACTCGGGCATGGCCCAGTTCAAGCCTCTGTTCTTGGGAACAGTAGGCAAGACCGAGCCTATGGCTGCGCTCAAGCGTGCTGCCGACACACAAAAGTGCATCCGTGCCGGCGGAAAGCACAACGATCTTGACGATGTAGGCAAAGATTCTTACCATCACACCTTCTTCGAAATGCTTGGCAACTGGTCGTTTGGCGACTATTTCAAGAAGGAGGCTATCGGGTGGACATGGGAGTTGCTCACCAAGGTTTACGGTCTCGACCCCAACCGCCTTTACGTGACCTATTTCGAGGGCAACGAAGCCATGGGCCTGGAACCAGATCTCGAGGCCAAGCAGCTCTGGCTCGACCAAGGAGTTCCAGAGGATCACATTCTTCCCGGCAACATGAAAGACAACTTCTGGGAAATGGGCGACCAAGGGCCATGCGGGCCATGCTCCGAGGTTCATTACGACAAGGTTGGTGGGAGAAATGCTGCGCATCTCGTCAACCAGGACGACCCTCTGGTGGTGGAGATTTGGAACAATGTCTTCATGCAATACGACAGGCAAAAGGACAGGAGCCTCAAGCCTCTCCCCGCAAAGCACATTGATACTGGCATGGGTTTCGAGCGCCTGGTATCTGCCCTCCAGCACAAGTCTTCCAACTACGATACCGATGTTTTCGCCTCTCTGTTCGCCAAGATCGTCGAAGTCAGCGGCTCCCGGCCATACAGCGACAAGTACGGCAAGGACGACACAGACGGTGTCGACACTGCGCTCCGTGTTGTTGCCGATCACATTCGTCTCCTCGCCTTCTCCATCGCTGATGGCGCTGTCCCTGGCAACATTGGCCGCGGTTACGTCGTTCGTCGTGTTCTCCGCAGAGGTGTCCGCTACGCCAGAAAGTACTTGAATGCCACTATTGGTTCTTTCTTCTCTCAGATTCTCCCTGCTTTGGTAGAACAGATGGGCGAGCAATTCCCCGAGCTCAAGAAGAAGGAGGCCGATATCAAAGAAATCCTTGATGAGGAGGAGGTCGCTTTCGCTGTTACGCTCGATCGTGGCGAGGCCATGTTCGAGAAGTACGCCGCTGCTGCGACCAAGGCCGGCGAGAAGAAGCTCTCTGGTGCCGACGTCTGGCGTCTCTACGACACCTTCGGTTTTCCAGTCGATCTCACCAAGTTGATGGCTGAGGAGCGTGGTCTAACCATCGACGAGGAGGAGGTGAAGGTTGCCCAGGAGAAGGCCCGCGAGGCTTCCAAGGCGGTCAAGGAGGCCGTTACCACTTTCCCCAAGCTCACAGTCCACCACATTTCCGAGTTGGAGAACGACCTCAAGGTACCGCGCACGGATTCCGAGGCCAAGTACTCTGCGCAGAGCAGCGAAGGCACAATCCAGTACATCTTCAACGGCTCCGAGTTCATCAAGACCAGCAAGGACGTGCCACCAAAGACGCCCCTGGGTATCATCCTCGACAAGACTAATTTTTACGCTGAATCCGGTGGCCAGGTTGCCGACACTGGTCGGATCATTATTGACGATGATGCCGAGTTCAAGGTCCTCGATACCCAAGAGTTTGGCGGCTACGTCGTTCACTCTGGTTTCCTTGAGTACGGTAATTTGAAGGCCGGGGATGTGGTCAAATGCGAGTTTGACGAGCTCCGCCGTCAGCCCATCCGCAACAACCACACCGGTACTCACGTCCTTAACCACGCCTTGAGAGAAGTGCTCGGCGAATCGGTCAACCAGGCCGGCTCGCTCGTCGACCAAGACAAGCTGCGCTTTGATTTCAGCCACAAGACGCAGGTGACACTGCCAGAGATCAAGCGCATCGAGGAGCTCTCCAATGAGGATATCCGCAAGAACCTCAAGGTATACGCCAAGGATGTCGCCCTTGCCGAGGCTAGGGAAATCAACGGTCTTCGTGCGGTCTTTGGCGAGACCTATCCTGACCCCGTCAGAGTCGTTTCCGTCGGTGCCCCGGTGGAGGAGATGCTCAAGGATCCCACGAACCCTGAATGGCGCCAGTTCAGCGTTGAGTTCTGCGGTGGTACTCACGTGGATGCCACTGGCCTCATCAAGGACTTGATCATTGTCGAGGAAAGCGGTATTGCCAAGGGTATCAGACGTATTGTCGCCTACACCGGCGCCGGTGCTCACCAGGCCCAGCAAGATGCCGAGGACTTCAGCAAAAGGCTTGACCACATTGCCGCTTTGGAGTTTGGTCCCGAAAAGACATCCGAGGTCAAGGCTGCGTCCGTTGATCTCGATGCTCTCGTCGTCTCTGTCCTGACCAAGGAGGAGTTGCGTAAGAAGTTTGCCACCATTCAGAAGTCAGTCCTTGACGAGCAAAAGAAGAGGCAAAAGGCCGAGAGCGGGACCGCTCTGTCGACGGTTCAGAAGTTCTTTGCCGACGAGAAGAACAAGGACGCCAAGGCGTTTGTTGGGCACTTGCCTATTTCTGCCAACGCCAAGGCTATCTCTGAGGTCATGACCTACTACAAGACCAAGGACAAGACCAAGAGTGTGTATCTGTTTGCGGGAAGCAAGGACGAGGCCGTTGTGCATGGCGTCTATGTTGGTACGGATCTGAAGGGCGTTACTGCTGAGCAGTGGACTGCAGCTGTTACTGAGATTGTGAGTTACTCTTTTGTTTTCCGACATGTTGAACACGATGCTAACTGATTACACAGATTGGTGGCAAGACTGGCGGTAAGGAGCCCAGTCGTCAGGGCGCTGGTGCCAACCCAGAGAAGCTCGGCGAAGCCGTCAGCAAGGCTCAACAGTGGTTGGAGGAGAAGATGAAGGAGCTCAGCCTTTGAGTTTGATTCTTCAAAAGTCTGATTACCAAAGGGACTGGGGGCTGGAGGCTGGCGTGTTGGCGTGGCGTGTGGAGCTGGTAGTTTTGGGTTCATGATATGAAAAAAAAAGTGCCTAAAGCATTCCTCTACTCCGTATAGATTTCCTCTATGAAAGTTGTTTTTTTTCTTGTGCCCTGCTTGGGAATCTTGTATATTATTTGAAGCATGGAGTAGAAAATGTTTTGTTTTTTACCCACGCGAACTTGGAAGCCCGTAAATTATACGTGAATATCCACGGCAGTTTGCAAATTGGCGTTGCGATAGTGAATCAGATGATAATGGAAGTTCCCAAGAGAATTATGGCTTTGAAGAGAGACATGGCACTGGATAGAAGGATGAAGCTAGCAGTGAGGAAAAGGAGGAAAGGCGGTGATGTGGATGACACCAAAAAGCTCACCAACCGGCCTGGCGCCACAGGGAGCCGGCTACGAAAAACCCTAATGATGAATAATTTTTACCACAAGTAGTAGTAGTAGTACTGTAAAACCTCAAACCAACAAATCTCGCACGCTTGTTGATGATGACCCTGGAAGAGCGTGGGAAACTATCCAGGGAACACTTCTTATTTAATTTTAATTTTTTCTTTTCAAAGCTGGAGACGATGTCAGAACTTCAGCCGGTGTGGATATTGTAAACAATCTGCCACAAACCACAGGACTTTACAAAGGATCGCTCGAATGATGACTCAAATCTCAAAATTCGCACATCAAAGAAGTGCTGCGCTGGGCACACAGGGGGGTTTATAAACAAGGGGGGCCTTGTTGAGGTTGTGGGATGGGTTGTGGAGTTGAGGTTGAGTGCACAAGTTAAGACACGGTGAATCCGGACCAACTGAACCCCCTTCAACAAGTCGATCTCCGATATCATCGTATAGTACATAAGATCTACAACTCGTATACAACCCCCCTGAAATGTTGCTGTTACTTATGAGCAGCAACTCTCTCGCCCACCCACTCTCTCAACTCCTCCGCCCTCATCGTCTGCCTCTTTCTCGATCCAGCGACAGCAGACAGGTCAACGCTCACGTTCATCCCCTCCACTTCTGACGCTCCAATAGTAACCACCACGCTCGCCCCAGCACTAAGCGCCTCTGCCTTCTTGACCGACATCGGTCTCGCGCTCGTGTCAAGATCAACGGCGAAGTGTGTCGGCGTTATATCCCCCTCCGCAATACCCAGCAACCTCTCCCTGACGTGGTTAGCCCACTCCACCACCGGCTCGGTATCGTTCACCGTGATAATCTTGATCTGATTCGGGTTCAACCAAAGCGGGTATTTCCCATCATAGTGCTCGATCAACAGCGCCATCAGCCGCTCTACAGACCCGAGAACCGCGCGGTGTATCATCACCGGTCTAACAGGGCCAAAAGTCGCAAGCAGCTCAGGATCAGTGGTTATCTCCCCCCTTTGCTCCATCTCCGGCGCTGGAGCAATATACTCCAGCTCAAAGCGTTTAGGCAGCTGAAAATCAAGCTGTATCGTCGCAGTCTGGTGCTCCTTTCCATGACTATCCCTCAGCACAATGTCAATCTTTGGCCCATAAAATGCCCCATCTCCCTCATTAACCGTCCAGTTCGTCCCACTTGCATCCAAGGCCCGCTTCAACGCATTCTCGGCTTGTTCCCAGTCTTCCAATGAACCCATGTACTGATCTGGTCTGGTTGACAACGCCAATCTATAAGGCCCAAGTCCAAGGGTAGAGTAAGTATGCTTGACAAACTCCAACGACTTGCGGATTTCCTCTTCGATTTGGATGGGGCGGCAGAAAATGTGCCCGTCGTCCTGGTGGAAGCGACGGACACGGGTGAGGCCGGTGAGGGAGCCGGTGTTTTCGTTTCGGTGGAGGGGGGAGAAGTCGGCGTAGCGGATGGGGAGGTCGCGGAAGGAGCGCTTTTGACTGGCAAAGATGAGGCAGTGGCCAGGGCAGTTCATTGGCTTGAGGCCGTATTCTCTGTCGGAGTCGGACTCGAGGTCTTCAGAGGCGGCATGGCGGGCGCCAGTGACGGTGTACATATCCTGGGCATAGTTTTCAAGATGGCCGGACTTGGCCCAGAGGTTCTTTTTGTAGATTAAGGGGGTGATTACTTCTTCAAAGCCGTAGCGGACGTATTGGTTGCGGAGGAAGGTGACGAGGCGGTTGAAGATGCGGGTGCCGGCGGGGAGGAAGAAGGCGGAGCCGGGGGAGTAGGGGGAGGTGGTGAAGAGTTTTTGGTGGAGGCCTAGTGCTCGGTGGTCTGGGGGGGGTTTGGTTTCTGGTGATGGTGATTTTGGTGGTGGTGGTGGTGGTGCGTTCTTGATCGGTTTCCCGGGTGGTGGGGTGGCCGCCTGGCTGGCGGGGGTAGCTTCACATGATGAGCAGCTTCGAAGCTGGAGCTGGAGCTGGAGCTGGAGCTGTCGGGTAGGTGCTGGGATTCTTTGCAACGGCCTGAGCTGCCTGAATAATGAATGGGTGGGCCATCTCGGTACCCTCTGTGGAAGCATCTTGCCGGCTGGCGATCCTCTTGCTCCAACAAGGCTTGACGTCTTCCTGATTCCTGCTCACTCCACGATGGAACAATTCGAAATACCCATTTTGGCGCTTGACTTTTCGAGATGCACAGACCACCCGTCGATCACAGGGACAGCTGGACGCGGGCCATCCCCCTATTGGCCAGCCGACCCCAGAAGCTATTCAGTACTGCAGGGGGTGGCCTGGCGTGGCAGTGGAGAAGCGAGACAGCGCATCCATCCAGATGATGCTCCCCCACATTCGAGCAACAACAACATCCTCCTACCTCAACGCCCAATTCATTGGCACTGACTGCAGTCTGCCCCAGATTCAGTACCACCATGTCCGTTCTAGCTTTTTGAAACCTGCATATAAAATCATTATTTACTGGCCTCGAGCGCCTATCTTTCTCCATCTAGTTCCCCCTTCCCCCTGCTGCTGCCTTGTCGTGACTCACTTGTTAACCACGCTACCGTCCCCCTTCTGATTGAACAATACCGGGTAGCGACAACTACCGACTCACCCCTGACCCGAGTGACGTACATATAGGACTGCCACGTCGCGTCTGCCTTTTAATTATTATTTTTCTCTCCCTAGGCGGCAACGCGTTTGCTCCTTCGCCCACGCGACAGACACCATGGCCATCACTCGAAAGCAGGAGCGAGAGGGCTCGTACCGACCCGAAAGTTCATGGCGCATGGTTGAGGGCAGCGAGACCGGCAGCTTTGCGTACGACGAGGAAATTGTTCCCTCCAACAGTGATCCGTCGAACTCGTTCGATTCACAGCCTGTCAGCATCGGGGGCTCTCAGCCATGGAGTATTGGCGGTTCGCAGGACGAGAGCATCGAAACCTATCTCAGCAAAGCCGAGAACGATGAGCAATTTATCCTCAAGTCGCCCTTTCGACCATCGGTTCCACAATCTGTGAGACACTCTTCGAAGGAGCAGCACCGCGAGGCAGGGCCCGAGTTTGTCATGCCCAAGGTCGAAGTTGACAGTCCAGCCGAGGAAGGGGGCAGCGCCTGGTCCTCGACAACCATTCGAACTCCGAAAAGACCATCGCCGCCGCCTGGGCTACGGAAGCGTCTAGGCATGGTTAAGGAAAGCCCCAGAATCCGAGGCCGACGTCAAAGTATGAGACAATCAGGGGAACTCGAACACCCGGGACGCCCCGTGCCAGACGATGGAATCCTTGGCTCCGTGTTTGCCTGGCTGCTCGATGTGATAGGGTTGGCGTTCTGGGTTATCAAGTTTCCACTTGGGCTGCTCCTGGCCGTTTATGTTCTTTCTGGCACTACCATCATTGCCAAAAACATGGCAACCAAGTCGATCGCAGCGTCTCTCTCACCATTGTGCCGAGTCCCTGGTGTCTCATACCTGCACGTACCGTTTTGCGGACCCAACAAGTCGGAGGACGATAAAGGTTCCAACGTCGACTTTGACAGCCTGGTCGACGCCCAGAACTTGCTGGAGCAGGTCCTGGAGAGGACTTTGGAAGGCGTCACCCTGCCCCTCGACATCAAGCGCTCCGAAGCCTCCATCCGCGACTTGCGCACCATAGTCCGACACAGCAACCTGAAGGGCAAGCAAGAGCTCGTCCTCGAATTCGACGGCTACATTGACACTGTCCGATCAGTCGTCCACGAGCTCAGCAGCTTCAACGTCCACGTCGGCTCCACCGTTGACTCCGTCATCAGCATGAACCGCTGGACAGCCCGCCAACTCGACGGTCTGGAAGGAAGCGACAATGTCCTCAAGCCCAAAATTGAGAACAATGACCCCTGGCTCAGCTCCGTGATCGAGTGGGTTCTCTCTCCTTTCCAACCTGTCGTCTTCACCGAAGATCACCTGAGAGACACCTACCTCAGGCACGCCTCCCACGTGCAGGACAGAATCGCCAGCCTCATCCTCGAAGCCCAGACCGTCCTCTCTTCTCTCTCCAAGGCCGAGGATCACCTCGAAATCATCCATGAAGTCGCCCACCGCAGCACAGAAGAAGTCAAGACTTCCCGTCAGGACATTCTTTACACGCTTTGGACTCTCGTCGGAGCTAACAACCAAAAGCTCAAGGATCTCAAGTCTCAGCTTTCAGTCCTCAGCCAAATTGAGAACCAGCGGCTGAGGGCAGTGAAGCAAGTTACAGCACTAATCTCGGATTTGGTCAAGATCCAAGCTGAGATTCAGGATTTGAGGGATAATGTCGCGGCAACCGAGCTGGTGCCGAACGTGCCGTTGAGTGTGCACATTGCTACGATTAACAGCGGCGTGGAGAGGTTGGATGCGGCGAGGTCGAGGCTGAAGGCGATTGAGGCGGAGAGGGTGAGGGAGGTTGTAGGACGGGGGAGAGAGGGGGAGAAGTTGATTGATTCTACGAGATACTAAAGGGGTCCTTGTGGTGTTGGGTATGGATAGGGGCTAAGGGTATTTGTTTGGGTTGATTGGTTTGGTTGGGGATGGCGTAGAAGGAGAATGCTATGGGATATGGAATAAGGGATAAGGGATATGGGATTGGAACATAGGGACACAAGAATGGAAGGACAGAACACATGGGACGGGAATAGGGATTGGAAGGGCTGAAGAGAGGGGAGGGGGGATATAACAGATACCCGAAATACATTGAGCATGTTTTTTTTTGTACCAAGTTGAGCCTCATTTTCGTCTACTTTGCTTACAATCGAGGGACCTTGGCGGGAATGTGGTCAATGGCTATGATTATATGACGGTTTGGTTTTTTTGTTGAATGGTGTTGATCTTGCTGGTGGTGTGGAACTGAAACCTCCCGAGCATCTCGGATATCTTCTGCCTCTATGCCTGCACGCATTCTCGTTCACCCTTAACACAACCTTTGCTTGTCTGTCGGCATCCTTGTCTTCTGACAATGTCTGGTTACTTCCTTGGGAGGTGTTGCTACATTTGAAGGATATGACCCTACACTTTACAAAGACGTCCCTGGAAGGTGTACTTGTTTCTTGGACAGGCATTGAACGGAACTTGTCGGCCGATTTTCAAGTCTTTAGTCGAGATCCAGCTGAGAGTTGAGTCTCTCCCCAGAAACATCCACCTTTCGATCTTTTTGGCCTCAACTCTCACCTAGCTTCATCATCATCATCATCATCATCATCATCATCAGCCGACCGACAAAAATGCCGCCAAAGTGGGAGTCTGTGAATTCGCGACGCAACCCATGCAGTGCGAATGGCAAACCAACTGGAACGGTGTAGAGATACCCTAAGAGAAGCGGTTTACGCCGCCGCGAAACATTACGACGCACAAACTACAGACCTATTGAGTCCCCACATGGTCAAGTGCCACGTCTATCTACACAGTCTTCGAGAAGACGAACGCCCCTTGAGTAACCATCAGGAGAAGTTTCTAGCCCAATGGCTCCGGTTGTATCACCAAGTCGTTGGAGTAAAGCCAGGACGTGCTGTCGTCAAGGCGGCAGCAACGCGCATCCTTCAGAGTCAAAGCCTCTACCGTCTTCCCCCCAAGTACATCTCATACTTCATTGCCAAGGAGCCCGGGGCCCACGAGGTTGTGCCTGGTCGTAGATACCAGCTCCCCCGAGAGACCTCTGGATGTTGCCAAAAACAAAAGGCTCTAGGAGGATCTACTAGTATGCGTGGGAACCTTGAGTCCTTGGGGTGGGCGAGGCTTCCAACCAGAATGTGGCATTGCAGTCAAGAATATCCCCAAAACTCGCTCCCAGACGTCGGACTCTATTCAAAAGAGGTAGTCAAAAGTGGGGGGAAATTGTCGATGAACTGCTCGAGGCCGCTAGGGAAATTTATGAGGAGAGGTTGGAGAAAGCAAAGGAACTCGGGGGCAAGGCCGCTATCGTAGAGGGTGCTGCTGAGAAGGACCGACCAAGGAGAGGCATCACGAACAGTGGTGCTGAAGGGGCCAGGAGGACAGTGATGCTGGAGGGGCTAGACAAGAGGGAGACAGTGAAGATGGAGATGGCGAGGACGAGCAAGCTGCCGTAACGGGGGGCCCCAAACGTCCTCTTGCCGCCAATGTCGGCCAGGAACCCAAGGGCCAAGACAGGAAGAGAAAGAACGTAAAGGATCATACTCCAAGGAGCCCGAAAGCGCTACGCAAAGGGACGGAGGATGCCAAAGAAGAGTCGGAGGAAGATGCAGAATGACCCAAACTTTGACGGGAACTGGAATTAGAGAGATGCTTGATAGGTACACATGTCAAACAAGAGCCTCCTTCGGATGAGGATGGTACGATGCCAAGTTGGGGGGTGAGGGGTGTGTTGAGACGTTTCGGGACGTTTATTTTTTTTTTTTATTTTTTTTTTTTTTTTTTATTTTGATACAGATTGCTCAAACAACGTTGGGGACTTTTGAGAGCGCTAGCTGGGGTTGAGAAGGGCGACTTGTATTTTTGTTGTTGCCTTTTGTTCGGTTTGATGTGGCGTGGTATGGTCTGGCGAGGGGACATGACAGAACAAGGCTTCATCATGTGGAGGAGAATAGCGATCAAATGATATTGTTTTATCAATAACTCCCTTTTGTGAGCGGTGATGGATAGTCTGTTTTCGTGTATCCGTCTGTAGGACTCTGCATGCCATCTAACATGTTACTCACCAGTGGTGGTGATGGTGGGAGCACAGCATCGCTATTTTATCTCAGAAGAGTGTTGCTGACTGGCCATTGGGGTGTATAATCTGTCGTTCGATGCCGTCTTCGCCAACCAGACGATGATCCGGTCCTTTCTATATCTATGTCTCTTGCTAAGAATAACTGGCGAGCAGGAGGGAGGAAGGGAAGAAGGGAGGCAGCTTATTGTTGACTAGAGAAGGGGGGGGGGGGATTTTGGCATCTTGATAGCAAGTCTGGGGGTTTGTTTCGTCCAAGACGGTGAGTGGGATGAGATCTACACGATAGGACGTCTCGTCTCGCGGGAAAGGAGGGAGATGGTGGAGGGTTGACAGTGAAAATAGAACAACGCCCACGATCCGGCCGTCTGGTCCCAGAGCGATGGATGCACTAGCGAGTGGCCAGCCACATCGACGGTGGGTGATGAGATATTTTTGGGTTAGCCCTAGTCGGCATGTATCCCAGTGTGTGAGGTGAGCGAGCGCGCTTGAAGGCCAGGGTATGTGTTTTTCTCCTCACATGTCACAGTTCGCCTACCTATGCCCAACGATCTCTTGCGGTTATCGGGTAGGAGCAAGGGAAGGAATTCTGGGGGATTCTTGTTGAATGTGATAGGGACTGGAGCCTGGGAGCTTCCAGCCCTTTGGTCGTGAGCAGAGGCAGGGCATCAGACCCGGCCCATAACCCATTCTTGGCTGCGTTCCTTTCGCGGGCCGTCTTGTCAGTCTCCATCTCCAGGTTTAGATCGAAGCTGGCTTGGTGAAATCATCCCGTCTCTGCCGTCTCCCACAGACATTTCAAGGCTGATGGCTGGACGACACCACGGCAGAAAGATTGGGAATGCAGGTTTGACATCTGCATGTTTGCATATACACAATACACGGCATGAAAGCACAAAGTCCGGCAATGTATGACTGGCCGTTGATATAGATCCCGCCTTATAGGGCCAAAGTAGGTAGGCAGGTAGGTAGAGCGTAGTAGCACCACGGCATTGCATATGCACTCCAGACTCTTTTCGAAGCGGGACCTATTCTTGATGGTGCTACACACACTCAGAAAGACAGAGAGACTGGAAGCGAAAAGGTCATATATTCACAGCAACAGCCGAACGGGTTGTCTGGCTTCCGATGCAGGATAGAGGCAAGTTTTACTCGCTTGAAGTGAGAAATTTATAGTGCTTGGTGTTGAGGAGAGGCGTAGATGGGGACGGGCCGGAGAGTTGGTGTAACTTTTGCCATGCGCTCTCAATAGTTGATGATTCTTCACGATGTGTGCCCACGGCTTAACAGGCATCTACACTTCAACAGCACGGCGGGCTCTCAGAATGGAAATGGAAATGTACACACACACCACGGCAGGAAACAAGGAAACTCACCGGACAAGGCAGGGTCCTGAAGCGTCCGTCTTATCATTGACGAGGTAATCAACGGTCCGTTAGGCGCCTCTTTTACCGCCATGCTGGACGACGATGATGAGATATACAGCAAGCGGGAGGAACCGCGCTCTCGCCGGGGGGGGCGGCGGCGGGGCGTGATGGCGGCAAAAGCTGCGAGTTTGTCACTTTTTTGAAAGAAAGCTAAAGAAGTTCTCTGGGACGGATGGGAAAAAGTGGGATGCTGACCCGGTTCACGCATGTCGACATCTCCAACCCCGACGGACCAGCTGGTGAAGATTTCCGGTACGGAAGCCGCGCAAGAAAATAAGCAGCGATTGATCGCCTCATTCCCGTTGGTTGAGAGATCTAATCCCGCACTCGCACTCATCAAGCAGAGGTTAGCGGCATGGGTGGGAAAAAAATGATCTGATCTGATCACCAATAAGAGCCCGGATTGGGAATGACGAAAAGGAAGTGCCGCCCTCCAGCCTTGCCCTCCTTCTAGAGCCAGAGGGCGGTCTGGGCAAGGGAAGCTTATCCAAACTCCGAGGGTGCAATGAGAATGGAAAGATGAGAGAAGCCACCAACGAATAACGCACAGTTCCGCACCCTCTTCCCAACCGACATACCATAGTAAAGTCACGAAGAAAAGAGTCGGGCGCGCGATGTGAGCAGAGGCAAGTGAAAGGGCGTCTAACTGCAGAGTGATTTCTCCTCTGATTGGCTGGGGATTTCCAGGGTGTCACCAAAGGAATCTATTTCGAGCGGCTATTCCCCCCTCTCTTGACCACCGTCCACTCACAAGGCGGCACCAACAATCCTCGCTCTCGACCCCCAGCGCTTAAAAACACAGCATCTCACTGCAGGCGGAAAGAAGAGCTTCCATAGCGCACTGCATGAGAACGGAACCCTTCCTACTGCGGTAGGTATGTTGGCATCGCGCGTGTAATCCACGATGGATAGAGGAACCACTTACACGGCAGCACACCGACCAGGGGGGGTGGCCAGAGACAGGGGTATTTGGCTATCACAGCATGTACAGCTAGGTCGTGCTACCGCCCGTGTGTACCAGAAAGTTGTCTAACCTCCTGAATAAAACGATTTTGGTTCCTCTCTCTCTTGTTCCAATTTGTGCACTGGTTGCTCTTGCTTCCCGGTTCACACATCGCCAATTGTTGTTTGTCAACAGTGTTGCTCAAGTCATCGCTCCATAATGTCTCGATAGCAGGTCTACTTCCGGAATTGTTGTGCGATTTGTTTTCCGCCGGCTCGCGACACAGAAACGTGGAACGTGTAGGATAATACTGAAGAAAGAAGGGAAAAGGAAGGGAAAAAAAAAAAAGGCCGAGAGAAGGCTAGGAAACACAGCATAGCCACGGCACCGCATATCGCCTCCGCACCATGTCGGCACCACCACCTCAAGGGCCGGGAGGCTTCTCCCTCTTCCCAAATACCGCTGCTAGACCGCCGTCAAGGAGTCAGAACCAGCAGAGACCGCCGACCAGATCGGGGACCCCACAGGAGGGCCCAACCAATTCCACAGAGGCGTCACCTCCTCGTGCTCCGAGGATACGAAGGGACTCTTCAGTCAGGGAAGGAAAACAAAGGGTTGTATCGACCAACCCATGGCAACATGCTCTCGATGCTCGAGAATCCCAGCGACGGCAATATCCTCAAGAAACCGAGGCCGGGCCTTCCAATGCCGCCCCGGTTCCAGATCCCGTGGTTGAGACGACATATGCTCAACCAGTAAACGATCCTCCACAGCGATGCGAGACTGCCTTCTCCGAAGCCCAGACTCTTGTCCGGAGTAACAGCGCACGATCTCGAAGCTCAATCGCCAAGCCACCACTCACATATGCTCCCGCCGGCCAGCCCTCCTCCTCCTCCTCAGGAGAACCGTCCTCCTCATCCCACCAAAACCCTCCACAGCTTCGGTCCATCTTTCCCACCTACAACCCCGAACTCCCCTTCGACAGGCAGGAGTACTACCCCAAAGAAGCCTCCCCAACCCACATCCCCCAAGCAGCCATCTCCCGCCCCCTCTACTCCCCCCGACGAGAACGGGCGCCCACCATCACCAGCAACCACAACCCTCAATCCCCCCCCCAAGGTCCCATCCAATCCCCAGCCCCGACCACCACCTCTGCCCGCTGGCCACGCCACCACGAACCAGCCGTCATCCCCCCGGTATCTTCCACAGAAGAACTGCGCTCCCTATGGAAAGTAACCAACGGGTGGAAGGCCTCCTCCCTCGAAGGCCGCCCCTTTTGCCTAAAACTCACCACCACCCCGGATGCCCCAGTGTACACCCTCTCCTCCTCTTCCTCCCAGCCCTTCTACTGCCTCCGCGTAGATCCCACCTCCGCCTCTGCGCTCGTATCCCTCTCCCGTTACGACCCAAACAAGCCATTCAAACAATCCCCCCCTAGCCCCAATGGCTCCCCTTCATCCTCCCCCACTCCCGGGGGGGTGTCCCAATCGGCAAACATCATCAATTCGTCCTTGCCTGCCACACCCCCAAGCAGCAGCAGCCTGCGAACCTCCATGTCTCTTCGCGCCTCGAAATCCACCAGGTCGCTGCAGCACAACGCAAAGAACTGGCTCGAGGTGCTGACCACGTCTGTCACCCCGGCGGGGTTGAGGAATGAGAATGACGGGCTGGTCGCTCACTTGTGGCCGAGCGCCGCGGCGAGGCTGGTGGCGGATAGGTCGAATGATGCCGCGACGGTGGCGCTGGCGCAGCAGGAGTCTGCCCGCCTCGTCTTCGACCCCGACTCTGGAAGCCACTTTCTGGTTCACCCTGCCCTGGCGATGCCCTTTTGCGTCACCATTGAGCGGAATCCGGTTTACTCCCGGACCGAGTACACCCTCGAGCACCTCGAATCCCCGGTTCATTTGGCGAAGCTCACCCGCGACGGGACAGGGCAGGGGTGGTTGGAAGTGGATACTTCTATCGCGGCAAAGATTGAGGCTGTTTATCTAGTCGACGTCGTCGTGGCGGCGTTGGTGCTAGTCGCCCACTCCGACGACCAATACACTGCCGGCATCGAAGTCTTTGAGCCACCCCCGGTGGTCTTTGGCGGCACAAACGGCAGCATCATCTCTGGCGGCGACCGGCGCTCCTCCCGATCCTCCCGAAGGGGTGGCGGGGGGGACACCTCCCGCGCGTCAATCCGACGAGAGGAGAAACAGCGGAAAAAAGAGGCCAAAAAGGCGGAGAAGTGGTCAAAGAGTAGAGGGGGAAATAAAAAGAAAAGAATGGAGCAGTTCGAGATTGACCTCGAGAGTCAGGATAGCGAGTACGGGAAACGGTCGGTCAAGGAAAAAGAGGAGAAATTACCGGCTGTGCTGAGGGCGCTGGTGTGGCTGATCAAGATATTCTTCAAGTGTCTGATTGGGAGCCTGGCGCTGGTGTTCAAGTGTCTGGGGGGGATTATTTCCGGGCTGGCGAGGTGTTGTGGGTTGGGAAAGCTTTGAAAGGAAAGGAGCGGGGTGTCTCATTTTACCAATGTTGAATACTGATTCCACGGGAGGTTTTTTTGGTCAGGTCGGAAGCAAGTATGAATTCATGAATTCTGGCGCCGGGTATATTTTTCACAGTCGTCTAATATCAGCATCTCCCTCCCTTCTTCCCGAGAGCGAGCAAAGCCAGACTTTTCCGCTCTTTTAACCCCCCCCCCCCCCCCAACACCAAGGCGGACAATCAAAGTAACAGAAACGTACATATAAATACAAATCAGAGAAAAGCGTCACCCGCTACCTCTTCCTCTCCCTAACCTTCATCCTCTTCCCCGCCTTCGTAACCCCCCCGCTCGTCGCCGTCTTTGCCATCTTTGCTTGTGTGACCTCCAGCTCCAGCTCCGCATCCGTCAGCGCCTTCAGCTTTTTCCTCGCCTCCTTCAGCTTCTTTGCCAATTTCTCCAGATTCTGCTCCTTCCTCCTCCTCTCCTCATCATCCTCTCCGTCACTCCCCTGCTGCCTCTCCAGCTGCCTCTTCCTCTCCAGCGTCTCCTTCCTCTCCTCAGTCCCATCAAAGAAGACAATCTTCTTCGCCTTCTTCTGTCCGCCCCCTCCTCCACCAATCCCCTCCCAATCATCATCCTCACTATCCTCCTCCTCCACTTCCTCCCCGCCCCCCGCCAAAACCCACCTCTCCTCCAACTGCCTCACCTCCTTCGCAGCCACATTCCTCACCGTCCTTACATACCCCAAATCCTGCGTCTTGAGTAGCCTCACCAAATCCACATCCATGGCTTTATTTCCCCTGTCCCCCTGGACCTTTCCGTCGAACCCCTTCCCCGCTGTGAGGGAGGATGACCCGGCCCCATTGCGGGACATCATCCCAAAGTAAAACTCATCCTCGTTCTTCTCCGCTGCCTTCTCGCGAAGGGATTTGAGGACCGTCTGCTTCTTCTTGTAGTCCTTTGCGCGCTTCTGGTAGTCCTTCTTCTTCTCGAGGAGGCCGAGCCTGGCGCGCTCGAGGGGCTGGGCGCGTTCGCGGTGGGACCGGCGTTGGACGCTGTGGTATCGCTTGTCAGTATGGAGCAGGGAGGGCGGAGGTTGGGGGAGGAATTACCTGTTCCTTAGGGAAGACATCTTGGCTGTCTTGTGTTTGCGACTCTCCGGTCGAGGGCGAACTTGGATGGGAGGTTGCTCGGTAAACTAGCGACTTCTGGTTTTCTGGTTTGATTTTGATGTTGGCGGTGGCTTTCGTAGTCGCAAAATGTGAGGGTGCGCGCGACAGAAAAGGGTGCGTGTAGCTCAAAGAATCGATGGACTAGGTGGACTGGAAAAATCGCTGCTTGCTTGAGCAGAGAGCAACGCAACAACAACAGGCGGGCGGTCAAGATTTTCTGGCGGGCGCTTGCTTGCAAGGTCTGGCAGAACCAAAATTTGAGAGCTGCGCGCAGCTGCGATAAGATAAAGAATTTGACAATTGAATGTAGGTGGGGGCTCCCGCAATGCACGACTCCGCTGTGGACTCCAGATCTAGACCGCCAAGATTTTGAGATCCACAGCCAAAACTATGCTTCTACCGACGTCATATTCAAGATTTAGATTGAGATTAACTTCTGTTCATAATATTGGTTATTTAGTATTAACAGCAAGTGTGTATTAGCAATTGTATCTAACCCATAAGCCATATCGGTTATGTTCCGTCATTGGTCATTTTCCCCGTTCCCCCCCCCCCCCCCCAACACCCCAGATCCAACACTCCCAAGATTGTTAACATCAAACGCCAAAACTTCAAAAAAAAAACCCCCAGGTAAAACACGTTAACACATAGCCCCCTCCCCTTTTCTCCTCCCAAACCTCAACCCCCAGCCCCTAACCCCCCCGCTCCTAACCATCTTCGTCATAAAGTACGTCACGAAAGCCATCACGCTCACCGGCACCGCAACCGCCCAATACACCCAAAACCGCTCCCCCCCCGGCGCAAACCAGTCCTCCATTCCAAACAAGCTGGCCACGAACCCCAGCGGTATAAACACCAACCCCACCACCGTCAACGCCTTGACGCTCGTCGCCTCCTGCCTGCTCAGCACCTGCTCCTCTACCGCCTGCCGATTCCCCGCTATTCCCGCCAGCCCTGTTATGCTCGAGCTCAAGATCTCCACCCTCCTCCTCACATCCTTGAGCGCCATGTACAGAAACTGAAAATCAGCCTCTGACGACTGCAGGAGATTTTTGCTCGAAGTATCAGGGGCGGAGAAGGGAATGCGGCATTGGAGCATGATTGATTCGAGGTCGATGCAGTAGTAGGATAACCTCCGTTCGTAGGACTGGACGTCTGACCATTGTTTCTCAACCGCGGTGGTGTTGAAGTACTCCAGGTTTTCTTGCCGGGACATGGAGTGTTGGACGTGGGAGATGTACGTCTGCAAAAACCCGACGTGTTGTCTATAGTGGCTCGCAACGATTTTTTGCGCAAGAGATAAGACCAAGTCGATACCATTGCTGTCAAACAAGTCGCAATGGTAGTGGAGGTAAAAGCAGAGGTCGTCCAGCAGCGTTGTTCGAGGAGGGCCGCCGCAGCTGAGCCTCATTTGTCGCTGGTGAGGGACAAAGTCGGGGTAGCCGCCTTGGTGAAAGCGGGTAATAGGGGAGACTGGGATCGGTTTGAGGGCTTCATAGGAGGTCCCCACGAATCGGAGGGGTGGGTCGGTGATGACTATGCAGTCCCAGCCTGTACCCCCTTCTCGGGGACGGCGCCAGATGGAGCATTTCCTGTGGAGGCAGACGGTGTCTGCGAATTTGCCGAGGATGCGGGTTGTCGTGACGGTGCGCCCGGTTTCTGCGCAAAAGACGCGGAAGTTGCTTTGGAGGTCGCCGGGGAGGGAGATGAGCTGGTAGTATCGCATCGTGACATGCTCTTTTTGGACGCATGGTAACGAGATGTTGTAGTAGGCGTCGTTGGACTTGAAGGCTTCGGGAGCGTTGTCTCGTTCGTGGTCGACAAAGAAGGCAGGGTGGATGCCAAAGTGTGTGCCCAGGGTCCCAATGTAGGCTGAAGCTTGGCCCTCCATGATGATGATGCGGCGTCCATCTGGGCCCGAGGCGGGTGTTTTGTCGCTCAGCAAGAGTCTGAACTTTTCAGGGTCGCTGTATCGATACGGCTTTCTGGTAAAGGGGAGGCCCGCAGACTGGGACTCAAGGACGGCGATTCTGGTGTTCTTGAAGGGCCATGGTATGTTCTTGAGCTCGATCCTCGGGTCCCTACGCCTTAATCTGGGTTCAGAGGAGGCCAGACTCTCGATAACGTTTTGGTAATGGGGGCAGTCGGCTAGCCAACTGCTGCATCCCTGGCTTCCTTGGCTCGCCAGACTGTCATGTCTGGACATGGTGGGCTTGGGGGCGTAGGGTGGGATCATGTTGAATATCCAGGCTTGCTCCTCGGAGATGGTGCGAGCACCAAGACCATCGTGGAGGCTGTTCCTCTCGTACTTAACGAAATCCCAGGTCAAGGGATCCGGTAAGAGATTCCAAAGCCCAGGTGAGGCTGCCGAGCCAGGTAGTCCCTCCCGCGAGGGGACGTCTCATGAAAACGCCCGGTGGGCCAGACCGGCAAGCTCCCAACCTTGCCATCAACATGGCTGATGAATGTGATTGGCTGGTGGAGCCGAAAACTGATACAAGGTCGAGTCCTGAAAGAGCGGAGCAGCGCGGTGAGGCAAGCAAGACAACGGAGATAGCGGTCATCTGATGTTCCTGTTTGAGAGCTCCCAGATGCTGTCGTTGGTTGTTCGTTACGGGAGTGGTGTTGTAAGGTGTGGTCGGTCTGGGAAGGTATGGCACCAATGGGGTGAACTCCGGCCAGAGCCTTCTGTCGGACGCCTGCACTATATCAAATCTGCTCTGGTGCATCTCAGCTCACGAAAAGGCAGCCTGACATTGTCATCTGCCGTTTCATCCTCCCCGAACTTCAAGGCGCCCAGTCTGCAAGTCAGCCTAACCCCGTGAGTTTGCAATGAGGTTATTGGTTCTTCTCCCCTATCTGACGTCTTGGATATTGATACTGGAGCACTATCTCCTTGTTTCCCCGAGATCTGGGCAAAGCACTGCCACCGATACCATGTGTTTTCCCCGCACATGAGAAGTCCTTGCGGCAGATGACCGACCTGCAGTTGGATGGCCTGACGGAGTCTGGGGCCGGATTGGGGCCGGATTTGGGGGGGTTTGAAGCCCCCGCTGTTACAATTTCTCCATGACTTTTAGCCCTCGAGTTCTCGAGATGTGTAAATCGAAGATTACACAATCTCCAAAGCCTCGCCTTGAACTCCCAGGTCAAACCCAGCTATCTGGATCGAAGCCCCCTCTTGGAGCTGGTGCCTTGGCGCCGGACTGAATCCCGACCTAACTCCCGCCCGCCGCGTGTTGTTCAAATGCCGGACAGCTGGCGATATGAGACCTTTAGAATTCTCGGATTATTCCGCGTATCTTGTCCCATTGCGTCTGGGCGTCGTGCATGTTTCTGCTGCCCCTTTCCACCCGAAATTGATGAAGCTCGTATCAATTCACCACAGGCCTCACAGCCACTGTAAACACCGGAAATCGGCACTAACAAGATCGCCAAGTCATTCAATTCTCCACAGTTACAGGGCATGCCGCAGCCTGCCAGGGGCAAGCTCTCCTTTTTCTGCAGGCCGCTATTCGACCCGGATGGACACTCGTTGAAAGCTTGTCGATTTCCCGACAGCTTTTGATGCACTTTTATTTTCATTGCATTGCAGCTGACGTGTTTTATCGACAGTCCCATTTACCGTTTGCTCCACTGCTTTTTTTTGGGGGGGGGTTTTTTTTTTGTTTTCTTTTTGGATCCATCATTCACTTTCAAACATTTTCATCTCTCACTCATTCTTTTCAACCAGGTCATCCAGTGACCTCTTGATGGTTCCCGTCTCGTCTCTCACCGCCCTCGCTTGCATTTGGGTGGCTAAGGGGGAGCAATGGCCATCCTAACCGCCCGCAGGTTTCAACGCCTAGCTCTGTTGACTGTGGTTGCTCTCATCTTCTATATATTGCTCGACCAAGCAGACTATGTCGCCATCCCTCACACCTCAGACACAGGGCACCATGTTCAAAGCACCTTCGACTGGGCAAAGCGCCGCATGAAATATCCATTCGATGAGTCCAAACTCATCAAGCTGCCAGAGGGGATCCCAAGAGAGCTTCCCCGCATTCAATACGACTTTTCCAAGGACGTGACCAGTGAGTCTGACATTAAGACCCGGAAAGTGCGACAAGCGGCTGTGAAGGAGGCCGCAAAGAAGTCATGGGACGCCTATCGAAAGTATGCCTGGGGTCGTGATGAGCTCCTGCCTGAGAAGCTCATAGGCAAGGACACCTTTGCTGGATGGGGTGCGACGCTGGTGGACTCGTTGGATACGCTCTGGATCATGGGGTTGAAGGATGAATACAAGGAGGCAGTCCGGAAGACCGGCAACATCAACTGGGACAGGACAACATCACCCCACTGCTCACTTTTCGAGACGACTATTCGGTATTTGGGTGGCCTTCTCTCGGCGTACGATCTGAGTGGCGACAAGATTCTCCTCGATAAGGCTATTGAACTGGGCGATATGCTCTACGCCGGCTTCGACACCCCCAACCATATGCCGGCAAACAGCTTCAACTTTGGCGAAGCAAAGACTGGCAGCCTCCGGCCCAGCATGGGCGAATCATCTGCCGCGGCTGGAACGCTCTCTCTAGAGTTCACTCGCCTCACCCAGCTGACCTCGGACCCCAAGTACTTCAACGCCGTCTCTGGCATAACCCGCGCGCTGGAGAAGACTCAGGACGACACCAACCTTCCGGGAATGTGGCCAGTCTTTATTGACGTCTCTCGCAACGACCCCGAGAATCCGATCAGTGTCAAGGGCAGCTCTTTCACCCTGGGTGCCTCTGCCGACTCGGCCTACGAGTACTTTTCCAAAATGTACATCCTCCTGGGTGGCCTCGACCCGACCTACAAGAAGCTCCACCTCAAGTCCATGGCCACCGCCCGCAAGCACCTGCTGTTCCGTCCCATGCTCCCGGACCTCTACCCTGCCACCCCACCTGATGTTTTGCTGTCGGGCAATGTCTATGCTAATGGCCAAGACATTATCGACCTCCAGCCTCAGGTGCAGCATTTGGGGTGTTTTGCGGGAGGAATGTTTGCCTTGGGCGGGAAACTCTTCCATGAAACTGCCCATGTCAAGATTGGCGAGCAGCTTGCTCGTGGGTGTGCCTGGGCATACGACGCGTTTCCGTCTGGGATTATGCCAGAGGTTTCGGAGATCATTCCCTGTCCTGCCCCCTCTTCCGCCCCTTCCCCGTCAAAGGAGGAAGAAGAGGAGGAATTTCCCCAGTGTAAGTGGGACGACACGGTCTACAAACAAGCCACCACCACTCCCGGCCGGTACCCCAAACCTTTCAAGGCTGTCCAAGACGCTTCGTATCTGCTCCGCCCTGAAGCCATCGAGTCTATCTTCATTGCTTACCGGATCACTGGTAAAAAGGACCTGCTCGACATTGCCTGGAGGATGTTTACTTCTGTTCAAAAAGCTACAGAAACAAAGGAGGCCTACACGGCCATCTCAGACGTCAACGCCGTTGCAGGTGAAGAGCAGGTGGATGCCCATGGCCGGGGCGTCAGGAGATCGAGGACCAAGAACTCGATGGAAAGCTTTTGGATTGCGGAGACGTTGAAGTATTACTATCTCATTTTCTCCGAGCCGGACCTCATTAGTTTGGATGACTATGTCTTCAATACCGAGGCGCACCCGTTGAAGATACCGAAGCCAGGTAAGGAGACGGGAGGGCGGGATGGCTTGGGCAGGGAAAAGGAAGCATAGGTGGGACTGGATGCACAGGGGCCTTGTTAAACGAGACGAGCATATATATAAATACGCATATGGATAGAGATTGCGTCCTTTTAAAGATCAGAAATTCACCGCTGATATCAAACGCCCCTGTGAACGCTGAAGAAGTCCTCAAGGTACCGCCCCACCACAGCTATGACGCAGTACCGTAAAAAAGTGGGGTTCATCATATTCACAGCCGTCGTGGCAGTTCCCTTCGCTTTTGGGTTCCCGGCCCCTCCTTTCCTCAGCTCTCTCTTCCATCAGAGCCTATAGAAAACCGCTGTCATTCGTATTTCTCCATATGAACTTGACCCCTTTTCAACGACCCGCGACGATTTTGTTTCTCTGCCTTTCCCGCCAGCTCACCACCACCACCACCACCACCACCTCTTGTTTCCCCAAACAACCACCACCCAACAACGCAATGGACCTCACCTCCTCCCCACCCCCCGAGGAGCCCCCTTCTTACATCGCCGCCGCCCGCAGCCACGGCATCCCCCTCCGGCAATCCGCCCCGATCAAACCCGGGCCCTTGCCCCTCCAGCTCCCCATCCTTAACCACCTCCGCACCAAGCGCGTCGTTTTGGCCTCGGCCTCCCCGAGAAGAAGGGCGATGCTCAACCAAATCGGGCTTACCTCCATCGAAGTCTGGCCTTCAAACAGTCCCGAGGATCTAGATAAAAAATCCCACTCCCCCGAGGAATACGTCTCCGCGACTGCGAGATCTAAATGCCACGCTGTGTACGAGGCCGTGCTGGAGGCTCAGTCCAAGCCGGGCGCGAGCAAGGAACACCTTGAGGATCCGGCGGTGGTTATTGCTGCTGACACCATCATCGCCACGAGGGCAGGGCAGATACTGGAGAAGCCGAGGAATGAACAGGAGCATGTCAAGATGCTGACGCATTTGAGGGATAGCAGGTATCACCGGGTGTTGACGGCGGTTTGTGTCATGGCGCCAAAGGCGGATGCGAGTCACCCGGGGTATGAGATTAGGGGGCATGTGGAGGACACGAGGGTTTTTTTCGCGGGGGAGGAGGATGGCTTGCCGGATGATGTGATTGAGAGTTATGTCAGGACGAGGGAGGGGGCGGATAAGGCCGGGGGGTATGCGCTGCAGGGGGTGGGGGGGATGGTGCTGGTGGAGAAGGTGGAGGGGAGCGTGGATAATGTGATTGGGTTGCCGGTGAGGAAGTGTTTGCAGCTTTGTGAGCGGGTTGTCTTTAGGCAGGGGGAGGAGGTGGAGGGGGAGGAGGATGAGGATGAGTGAAAGGGGAGAGGATACGGGGTGAGGTTGGAGGAGCGGTTGTTATTAGAAGAGAGGAGGGGGGGGTGGGGGAGTGTACCTGAGTTATGACAGCATGACCATTACCTTGAGAGGCAAGATAAAAGATATGAATCAGTCGACGGCTGTTGGACTGTGTGTGTTGCCGTGTGTTTATTATTAGTGTGGTGAGACCAGCTTACTGCTTCTAGACAGTTACGGTGTCGGTCGCGCCTTCTTCCTCCTTGTGCCTTCATCGCCCCTGTTCATGCCCGCCCACCACCACCACCACAACCTCGTTCCCTCCCTTAGAGCCACGGTATATATGTTAGGTCAACCAATCTTCCTTCCAGCAAAACCAGCAGCCCCAGGGCCCCTCAAAAGGGTCATCGTGATCAAGTAGTAAGCCTGCTGCCCGGGGCGAAATCAGGAGCCCTCTACCCCCGGGGCTCTTTTTACACAAGAGCTTCATGTTCGATCCCCCGCCGCCGCACAAAACCCCTAAAGGTTTTCGGCGCCAGCCAAATCCTATCTCACATAAATTATGGGGGGGGGGGGTTGACCGGCGAGCTTTTTGCTTTTCCTTTTCTTTTCTTTTTTTCTTCTTCATTATTCTGTTGTCTTTGCGGGATGGAAAATGCAAAAGTACCACCACAAAAGAAACCCTTCTCAGTTGTTTCTTGCAACTGTTTTCCACTCGACTCGGAGCAACTGGGCAATAGCCAACCTGGTGTGGTCAAGCAACAACCAACTTGACAAGAGTAAGACAAAAGGGGGGGCTGAAGCAAAGGTGTCAACAACATCATCAAATAACCATGATAAATTTTGTTTGCATCGCTGGGCGTACATCACCAATGACCGGGCCATGAGAACAACAACAACAACAACAGCCATACTGCTTGACACAGCCTATCCCACACAAGACAATCTACATCCAGACATGTGTACATCTTCGCCATACTACCACCCACGGTAACTCAAACCCTCATACACATGCCATGTGCCAAACCACTCCCCTCTCCCATGTTAAACCTTCTCCTCGGCCAACCCATCCAGCTCATGCCTCTCCAAATCCAAGCTCTCCTTCTCCGCGCTGGTCTTCTTCCCCTTCTTCCCAAAACTACTCAACCACCTGCTCGCCGCCGTGCCCCCCTCCTTATTTGCCTTTGCAGCAGCAGAGGTAGGTCCCAGCCCAGGACTCCCAGCCACACTGCCATCGTAGCTCTTCCCCAACACACCGGCCAAAACCCCCATGGCTTCATCTCCGAGATCCTCAAAATCACCAATACTGGATCTTGGGTCAATGGTTCCTCGGTCAGAAGGTGCGGTACTCGCAATGCTGCTGGGCCCCTTTTTGAACAAGCCCCCGGCACTGGTGGGAGCATTTTCCTTTCCGCTGTTGCCTCCTAACCGGCCGGGAAGAGAAAACTTGCTGGAGCTGCCCTTTCGAAAGAGTTTTCTAACGACTCCTTCATCCTTGAAGGAACCTGAGAGGCCAGCGCTGGCGGGCTCGGAGGGGGTGTTTGAGAAGGACCGGTCTAGCGTGAGGGAATCGCGGGACTCAGAGATGGAAACTGATGAGTGGAGAGTATGAACCGAGGCTCCGTCTCGGGATTTGCGCGAGTCGGCGGGGGAGTCCATTTCGAAGATGGGATTTTGGGCGGCTTGGGGGTGGGGTGTGTCGGGAATGGTTGAAGCCTCCTTGTCTTTCTCCTTTTCCTTCTTAGCAGCCTTTTCCTTATTAGCCTTTTTCTTCTCTGCTTTTGCCTTCTCCTTTACTTCTTTCTCCTTTAGCTTTTCAGGGTTGGATTTGAAGAGGGAGCCAATAAAAGCGGGAGCGTTGGGGTTCAACCGACCGAGGGCGGCCGAGGCGGCTTTGGCGGATTGGGTAGGAGGCCGGCTACCAATAACACCAACGTCCGCGTTGGGAAGCATTTCCTCATCGTCGAGGATTTCGTCGTCGGCAGAGGCGAGCGTTGTCTTGAGCGCCGAGGGGGATCCATGGAGTGAAGGCCGTCGGGAGGGGTTCCTGGACCAAGGGGCATTATCAGGGGACCAGAGACGGCTGTTCTTGTTCATGGCTGAGGCGTCCAAGGGCGGCCCCCAGATTGAGCCCGAGTCAGTGGAAGGTCTGGGAAAGTCGGAGGACGCAATGCTTGTGGGTCGGGGGCTGCTGGGGTCACGGTCAAAGAGGCTACCGGTAGGCCGGCGGGAAAAGGGATTGAGACTTCTCGCGAATGCATGGGTGTTTGTGGTTGCCTGGCCTTCTGTGATCTCGGGTCCGACTGAATTCCGGTTGAAGACATTCCAGCTGCCCGAAATGCTGATCCGTCGTTTGTTGGCCAACTCTGGATCATCCGTCTGTCGTGGGAAAGACTGGCTTTGGCCTTGCTTCAGACTGCCCAGAAGCGGCGGCTCTTTTTCCGCCTCTTCCTTGACAGTCTTGGAGCGTTGCCAAAAGAAGCCCCTGTGCGGAGGGGGTTCGGCTGCGGTTGGTGACGGCAGAGTGCCGACCATCCTCTCCGAGATTTCGTTAGAGAAGGGGGGGAAGGGGAGGTTACTTGTAGACCCATGAGGGCTCGACAAGATGCTCAGGGCCCTGTCAGAAGATGCAGGAGACCGAGGAGCTTGCTCGGGCGAGGCACGGTGACTTTGCAGAAATGGTTCAGGGTCGTGAAACGCGGTTGGGCTCGGGCCATCATCATCGTCGTCAAAGTCATCGAGTATGTTGGATGGTAAGAGCGCCGTAGCAGAAGGACTAAGAGGGGCTGAGGACCCCCGGAAGTCCACGTCTGCGGAAAGGTCCATGAATGGTCCTGGGGCAAAACCAGGTGGCGCATTCAATGATCGTGAACTGGCAAACCCGGTTGGGGCTGAAAGAATCGGATCGATCTGCGAGTAGGCTGGCAATGGCGATGAGATGGACACGTTTGACATTGTGTTGCTGTTTCGGCTTCGGCGCTTGAGCTGAGTGAGTGTCGGATTATCAAACTCCAGTCCCGAGGCAGTTGGTGGTGTATAAAGCCCATAGCTTGGCTGAGGAATAGCCTGGAGCTGCATGCCGAGAACGCGAATCTGCTCATCCAGTCCGCGAGATCGCTTGGTCTCAAACACCAGAATTTCAGACAACTCCCTGTGCCTGCGGTGCCATTCCCGCTTCATCTCTGCATCCTTCTCGCGCCACTCGCTATCGTCCTCCCCACCAGGCAACTTTTTCCGGGCCTCTTCCAGCTCTCGCACCTGGTCCCTCCTCTCCTTTAGTTCTTGCTCCAGTCGTGTGCACTCGGCCTGAAGCTCGCCATTGTCTCCTTGGAAAGCTTCGGTTTTCTGGTCCCGCGCCTCTTCCAGCTCTTTTCTCTGTTGATCAAAGCTTTCCCTATCCCGACGCATTTCGCCCACCCCCCTTTCCCACTTGGCAATATTCTCATGGTATTTTGCTCTTTCGCTCTGCTTTTCCTTGAGGGTCTTTTCTCTCTGACCTTTTCGTTGCATGGCGTTACGCATCGATCGGTCGGTCGAATTCACATCCCGCTTCAGCTTCTCTGTCTGCTCCTCCTTTTTCTTCTGTTCCTTCTTCTTTTCCTTCTTCTCTGCTTCCAATTCTTCCCACACCTTTCTATTTTCAGCCTCCTCTTTTGCTATTTGAGCCAGCACCTCTTCTGTTTCTTTCCTGATGCTCTCAAACTTTTCCGTCAATTCCGGCAATGTTTTCTTCGCATAAGCGCTTAGGTCCTCCCTGGTCGACTGGTCAATACTCGTGGTCGATGGCGAGTGCTTCCTGGTCACAGTGTTTCGACGAGGCCCCGGTCCAGAATTCGCATTTCCATCACGTGCAGGTGATGCCATCCCTTCCGTAACCGTTGCCATCTCGAGGGCAGGGAAAGCCGTCCGGGCCCCTCCATTTTCGTCCATCGACTCGCCATGGGGCGTCGCGGGCGGTTCCTCGGCTGTGAAATTAGACGGCAGTCTCGAGTTGCCAAGCTGCGGTCGTCCATCTCGGGCGAAGGTCCTCAGTCGGATGACTCGGCTTCCGCCCTGAAAATTGTTGGAGCCGACCGCGATGACTCGGACGTTGTAAAAATGATCTGGCTTCAAGCCGCTGACGACAATGGCCGGTTCCTGGTTCGCCGCGACCTCCCCCACTACAGAACTCAAGGTTAGGCTTTGCGTCCTCCCAAAACGGGCGTGTCTGTGGTTGATACATACCAACTACTCCGTTCACCTGTATCAAGAACTTCACAACTGATCGGTTGGGCGCGGGCCGCGTCCAGTTCACCGTGGCAGCATCGGCTCTGATTCCCGCTAGTGACACGTCGGGCGGATCAGGAACATCGACGCCCAAGGTGTTGATCAACTCGGGGACCGGTTTCCGCAGCGTTTGGAGCGCCCTTCCCACCAACCTGGACACACGGAACGATGAGCCTACGATTTCTCCAAGAGGTGCGCTTTGTGGCTTAAGCTAACACAAGCAAAGCCACAGGGCCATAAAACCACATACCAGACTACAGCCGCTCCCACTAGCAACATATTTGCGTTTCTTAGAATAAAACTGTCGAGATGGAGAGCCGTGACCGAGTCGAAGCTCGACACGTACAGCGAGTACGAGAGGTCGCGCGACAGCTCGGGAGCGACGGCCCAGCAAAAAAGCACCACTCCAACAGCTGCGATCAGATTTATGCGGGCGTTCTTAGGCTCGGTGAACCACCAGGCAAGACTGGCCGACAGGATAAGCAATGTTGGAATCAGCGACGTCCAGGAGATGATCCATGACATAGCGCTGTGGTCGGTTCGCCGGAGGGAGGGAGAGAGGGAGGGGGTGGAGGAGGAGGAGAGGAAAGAGGAAGAGTCCGTGTCGGAGAGTCGGTATCAGTAGATGTCGCACGCAAAACGGCAGAAGGGAGTGACTTTGAGTGGGGGGTGCGTAGCAAGACAAGCAAAAACTACCAAAAAGAAAAAATCGAAGCGGTTTCCATCCCCCGTTGAGAATGGCTAGCCGGCCTGTTGCTACAACTCTGCTGGTGCATGGACGATGGAAAATTGGAGACATTGGAGACGTCCGGGACGTCGCGCATGGCCAGCAGATCCCCGGAAGACGACCCCGACTTCCAGCGGCGAGATGCTCGTTAACGCGGCACTGGGCACGACTGGCGGCCTTGTTTTTTTTTTTTTTTTAGCGGGCGACGGTGCTGAGGAACAGTCATGACCAATCGCAGTTGCGATACGCAACCCCACCTGGATATTTCCATCGCTGGATTTCGTTTCGGCACTCAGGCACCGCCGTTAGCGGGCTGCCACCACCTGGTGAGCGTTGGCTTTTCCCTATTTTCGAGCGCTAAGGCTCCAACGGTGAGGCGTTTACCTAAGCTCATATGGCTCACCTCTGCTGACAACTTAGCATGGAAGATCTCAACACTTGCTCTGGGCCTTTGGTATTTCTACAAGACCATAAGACCTACTGCTCCCGCTGTTGCAAAAATCTTGCAAGGCAAGAAGCAAGTCTGCCCAACGGGAATAAATGATCTGCCGCCAACTTTCCGTCTGGGATCAGGCATGAAGGAACCATCTGGCATCTGACCAAGGACAACGCGACACTCGCGACTTGCTGCTATGCTGCCTCAACAAGATAGCTTCAGTCCACGCTACTCGACGGCATTAGTTCCTCACCTATTACTCCATTGCTCCGAATTTGACTCAATCGCGTCATTTGATGGAGCCAACAATCGGGCCTCTCTCGAACCAACGAAACAGCAGCCTCTATCCTGGCTATGGCCCGTCGATCAGTTTTGTCGGCCGTCTCCATGTTATACCCGAACCTTTGTTAGTGAGCTATATGTCCACTCATTATCGCCAATGGCCACCAAAGCAGAGGCCGAGAGGCAATTCATCCGTGCCTCTGTTGCTTACCTACGTACAGCAAGCTCGGCAAAGAGAAAGAAACGAGGTTAGCGCGGGGTTTTTAAACTTCATGATCGTAAAAAGAAGCTTGAGTGCATAAGTCTAGTGACCTGGTCTTTGTCACTCCAACGCAAAGTAAGTCGTGATATTTTCTAGGCCAAGACACAACAGCTTTGCGAGGCAGCATGAGAATTATAAGAACGCTTCTGGCATTCAACTCTCCACTTGCCGTCGAAAATTTGTAAAACCTCGGCTCTTCTCTCTTCGTATTGCGGCGCAAAATGGACCGAATTGATTGCCTCGCTTCGGAGAGACCGACTTATCCCTGACCGAGACCGGACAACTTTACACAGCAAAAGCCAAAGTTGGGCATCCCGAATTGTGGTGATCAAAAAGAATAATGTGTGCGGAATAAACCACGGGACTGCATCTCCCACGGGATCAACTCTTAACCACCAATATATTGAATAGCCTGTTCCCCGTTAGACTGCGGAACCAGCGCCGGCAGGCTGGTCAGGTGCCGCCCCTCCACAACAAGTCTGTACTATGCTGTGCTGCCTTCCCCAACAATCCTCCACGCGCTGAATGCGGCTGCGCCATTGGAATACCTGTGTACGACTATTATTCAGGAACGTCTCCTTTTGAGGGCTTCAGAAGTTCAATGACAAAGAAACAGACAGACTCACATGCAAAACATGTCAAAATCTCTTATCTTGGATCATATCATTATGATGAGCCCTGCTGGGCGTTGCATCGCTCTCTGGCAAAGTGGAATGTCGGCCATGACATCAGCGAGGGGCGGCTTTGCAGTGGTGCACATGTGCAAAGAGCAGCAACAAGGGTCCTAATTTCCGGGGGGCCGTCGGTGGGAACACAAGTGATACTTGGCCGTTGGGCAAGATTTGGTGGCCCACAAAGTACCTCGCTTGTCGCGGCTCGACGCTCAGCTAGGCCGGCCAAGAACGGGTTGAGCGCTGGGGGCCTGGGGCGGCGGCCGGGGATTGTTGAGGGCCTCGTGATTGCTAACCTACCCTCTTGTCCTGGCCGACTTTTGTTTCGTGAACCGCCTCGCTTTTCTGCAGACCTGTCGCCGACGTCGACCCTTTTCTCCCCAACTCGTCTCGTAGACGTCAGGTGCTCAGCGCCCAAGCTCATTTCTGCCTCTGTGCTACCAACAGCTGGCCTACCCGATCTACCCCTCTGCTTTAAGCTCAAGGTTTCTATCAGTCCGGCTGCTGAATCGCATACCATTGTGCGCCAGCTCGTCATTCTAGCTCCGACTTCCCCCCCTATCGCCATTCCACCCTGAATTCCGACGCTTTTTGCAAACACAGTTCACCAAGCATCGCAAGATTTCCAGAGTTCCAGGGCTCCCTGCACGTCGAATTCACACAGTCCAGACCCGGCGACTCTCGCGTGCCGTCCTGTGTCTGGACCATCACCAGCTCAACTCGGCTCCGGCTGATCTTTTTGCTTGCCGCTCACCTTTGCCCGTACCAAAACGCCCGCGGGGATTCTCCGTTACAACAGCGACCGGCGCGTTTGTACATCTATAACCCTGTGGATAGCGACGGCAGTGCCGGTACGGTCCCGGCAGCCTAGACACCATGCAGTACGTGAGGAATCTGAGCGACTCTGTCTCGACAGCATGGAACTCGATCAATCCCGCGACCTTGAGCGGCGCCATCGACGTAATAGTCGTTGAGCAAGAAGACGGATCGCTTCTCTGCTCCCCTTTTCACGTGCGCTTCGGCAAGTTCTCGCTCTTGCGCCCGTATGAGAAAAAGGTGGAGTTCAAGGTCAATGCAGTCAAGCAGCCATACTCGATGAAGCTCGGAGAAGGAGGCGAGGCCTTCTTTGTATTCGAGACCAGCGACACCATCCCCAAGAGTCTTCAGACGTCACCGCTCGTTTCTCCAGCCTCCAGCCCACCCCTCAGTCCTCAGCAAACAGGTCTCGGGGAACCTGACGCTCTAGATCTCAACGATCCAAAGGCGCGGTCGGCGAGCTTTAGCCGACCACCGCTGACTGTGCTCTCAAATCAGAGAGATGGTGAGTGGATCTGGAAGATCCAGCCTGCTATTTGGTAGCTAACATATACAGGCCTCATCACACCGCGATCGGCTTCCCCAGAATTCGGCACGGCCGGGACCTCCGTTGGTGACTGGTCCCCGCCGCGTCCTCATAGCGATGATGTCCTGCGGATGACAGCCAGGAGGGCACCGAGTGAGGATTCGGATGATGCCGAAAACCCCGGGTACTCTGACCGCTCCCACAGCCCGCCGCCTCTTTCAGCATCCGAAGCTTTGCAGAGAGCCATGAATCTCTCCAGGGAGCTTGCCGCGGTCAATATCCAGACACACATCACCGAAACCGGAGACCTTATGCTGGACATGAGCAACTTCAAGAACAATGACGAAGATGCGATCAAGACCGAGATTCTCGCCCGCAAGGTTCTCTCGGAGGAGCTCGACGGCTACTATGATATCGGTGCTCTGTTCGGGGTGGATGAGCGCGGAAACCTCTGGATCTACAGCAGCGAGGAAGCCAAGGCTGCGGCCATGAAAAAAGCCATGGAGTCGACCCTCCGCAACGATAACGGCATCGTTATGGACGCGGCTTCTGATCCCGGCTACCAGAGCGACAGCAGCGACGTGACAGCCTCACCTAGTGTGCCGAGCCACAGACGCGCCGATTCAGACCTTGGCCAAATGTCCATTCAGACACCTCCCAGCTCTCCCGGCTCCTCAACCGCCGGTGATCCGAACCGTAACTATGCCAAGACCTTGCGGTTGACCAGCGACCAGCTCAAGGCCCTGAACCTGAAGCCAGGGGAGAACTCGATGAGCTTCACCGTGAACCGGGCAACCTGCTCGGCTTACATGTATCTCTGGAAGTACGAGGTGCCAGTCGTCATCTCCGACATTGACGGCACCATCACCAAGTCGGACGCCCTGGGCCACGTGCTGAACATGATTGGGCGCGACTGGACCCACGCCGGCGTGGCCAAGCTCTACACCGACATCGTCGCCAACGGGTACAACATCATGTACCTAACCAGTCGCTCCGTCGGACAAGCCGACACGACCAGAGCCTATCTGGCCGGCATCGTCCAAGACGGCTACAAACTTCCCCGAGGCCCAACCATTCTCTCCCCAGATAGAACAATGGCCGCCCTCCGCCGCGAGATTTACCTCCGCAAGCCACACATCTTCAAGATGTCCACCCTACGCGACATTCGCTCTCTCTACGGCCCCGACCGCAAGCCATTCTACGCCGGCTTTGGCAACCGTTTCACAGATCAAATCTCCTATCGCACAGTCGACGTCCCGAGAACGAGGATTTTCACCATCAACTCCAACGCGGAGGTCTCGCTTGATCTGCTCAGTCTTAACAAGATGAAGCTGAGCTATGTCAACATGACGGAAGTGGTGGATCACTACTTTCCTCCTGTCAGCACGCTCATCAAGGGCGGCGGAGAAGAGTATACCGACTTTACATACTGGAGGGACAACCCGCTGGAGCTGGACGAGTTTTCGGCTAGTGATACCGAGGGTGAGGACAACCACGACGACGACGACGACGAGGAAGAGGAGGACGAGGAAGAAATGGACGAAGACGAGGAGTATGAAGACGAAGATGAGGAGGGGGGAGGGGAGGGGATGGGCGATAGTTATATTTCGCGAGATTCATACGGGGAGGATCTCGGGGAGAGTTATGATGAGGATCGGATGATGAGGAGTGCGCTGGAGGAGAGGGGGCAGGAGGGTGATGACGAGGAGGATCTAGAGGAGGAGTTTGAAGAGGCGGTCGAGGACGAGTTGAATAGAGCCGAGGAGGACGATAACGAGGTGGAGGAGGAGCAGGTGGAGACGCTGACTGATCAGACGACCGAGGAGAAGAAGAAGATTCTGGAGGCTGTGGAGAAGGAGCTGGAGGAGGAAGAAGAGAAAGAGAGGGAGAAGGTGAAGGACAAGGTGGTTGTGCAGGATACCAATGCGGAGATGATTACTGGGATTAAGAACTTGAGGGTTGAGGCTGAGGTGCCGGAGAAGTAAGGTTGTCCTGGGCTGAGTTGGGTGGTGTTTGAAGTGTCGTTTGAAAGAGGCATGGATGGATGTCAAAAGGGTGATTCTTTGCAAGATAGACTTGTTTAGCAGGCTTTTCCCAGGGGAGGCAGAGAGGAAGAGGGCTTCTTTTTCCCGCATGTTGCATAGCGCGGCGTTTTTTTCTTCTTTTTTTTTTTTTTTTTTTTTTTTTTCCAGTAAGGGTACATTCAGACTTTTGGTAGGCATCATCATCATTATCAATCATCATCACTTTTCAGGTTTGTAGCAATACATAAAGGGATATCCATTCACTTTGGGCACGAGAAGATCTCGGGTGTGATTAAGACATGTTGGCGGCTTTCTTTGCGCGCTGTTTGTGAATTACAACCGTATAAAACAGGCATCGATGGATGCTACCCCCGCCGAACCAAACGCCATTCCCCAGCCGTCTGAAGAACTTGCTCGTCTTCATAAAAACGCCCAAAGCGCCAAAGTAAATAACAAGCTTGTCAATCTGCTTATTTGTCGATACAAGCCAACCTCATCGCCATTTATCCACGCCTCCATCTCGCTCCCTTTTTTTCACCGGCGGCCGAGAGTATGTGACTCTCACTTCTTCTCCCTTCCCGTTTGATCATTTGCAGTGCCCATCTCGCACTAAGATCAAGCCTCCGCCATCTCCTCGTCCTCCTCCCCGGCATCATTCCCAAAAACATCCCCCATCGTCCCGCCCTCCACCCCATCCCCCCCTACATCCTCCTCCTTCTCCCCTGCTGTTCCCCCTCCGCCAAGCACCACGTCCTCCATCTCCATATCCCCATCATCCTCACTCTCCTCCTCACTCTCCTCCATCGCCTCCTGCCCCGCCCAGACATCCCTCAATCCCCACCCCGTTCCGCTCAGCACAAACTTCTCCCCCGGCAATCGCAGCCCCCACTCACTCGGCGGGATTCTTGGTAAGGCAACTTTGTTTCTTTCCTTAGCCATGTCTAGCAGCCAATCCTTTGACGCACCCCCACCGCCGCCCGAACCGCCACCCCGAAACTGATAGGCCAGGCGAGAGGCTATAGCGAGCTGGACCGCGTTGCTGGTTATGGCTGCGTCACCTACATTGACTGGGGCTGCGCCACTGGAGGCGGATGGGCGGGCGCCGGCGTGGGAGGTGTAAGGGTCGGCGGATAGCTGGAGGGCGTCGGAGAGGACGGAGGAGGTGTGCCGGTAGGCGAAGTCGAGGAGGAGGAGGGGGACGCGGGGCTCAAAGGAGGTGACGCCTTGGGCGGTGAGGAGGAGCTCGATGGTACGGGATTCGCGGGGGCGGGGGGCCGAGGGGTTGGGGGGTTGGTTGTTGTGGTGGGGGGTTAAAGCTGGAGGAGGGGGGGGTTGAGAGCTGGGTTGGGATTGGGAGCTGTTGGTGAGGGTCTGGGATTGGGAGTTTGTTGGTTGGGAGGGGGGTGGGTGGCCGTTGACTTGGGGGGCGGCGGTGGCCATGTTGAGGGCTGTGCGATAGGCGACCGGGAGAGGTTGGACCGACTCGACTGGTGATCAAGCTCGAGGTAGATTGATGGTCATTTATTATGCCGATGGAGAGCGCGCGGAAGTCGTCGAAGTCGCGGGGCTTGTGGGAGACTGGTTTGCAACAAAATCGGCGGTCAATTCAGTTGTTGAAGCGGGAGAGAGAGCTGGGCAGGAGCTTGATGGAATCGCGAATCGTTCGCGACAACTTGCTGCTCTATGCGGTCCACTGAAGCAGGTGCCAAGAATGAACCCTGGCCCCAGGCTGAACAGTGAAATCGGAGGCTGCAATGATCCGGAAATGGAAAGCACAGACCACAGCTTAATTCTGGGGTTGCAACCGCTGCCCCACCTTCAGAAAAAAAAAATGTTTCTGGAGGGACAAGGAATTGGCCACTACGCAATGGAGGGGGGTGGCAGTGGGAGGTGGATTGTTTTACCCCACCATCAATCATGCCTTGGGACTGGATCCGATGCAGGAGCGAGTCGGGAACTGGCGATTTGATAATGGATCAATTTTAGAGTCATACCATAGGCACCCCTCTACCACTCACTGTCAGAGGCCCTCACTGTTCGTCCATACATCATAACGACACCATACACCCTACAGTGTAGTCGTCACGCTGACAACCACGCACAAAATGGAGTCGACGCTTCCTCTGCCCTTCCTCATCAGCGTCAATGTCCCGCCGGGGCTTGGGGGAGAAAAGGAGGGGCTCAACCGCGAGGAAGTCTCCTGTCTTGGGACCGTCTTCTTCACCGTGAAGCCCCAGACGTATGAGAAGATCTTCCGCTTTCTCGGTCGCCACAACACCGAATTCCAGCCCTTTTTCGATGTGACACAGCTCGAGTCCCGCGATGATATCGTTGCCCTGATCGACGCCGGCGCCCGCCAGGTGTTTGTCCGCCCTGAACAGCTTCCCGACTTCGCCGAGTTTGGCTCCCGAGTGGCTCCTGTTGTGTCTGGCGCCAGCCCGGCGCAGTTGGCTTCTGCTACCGAGCACGGTCTCCTGGTTTCCGATTTTGACATGACGGCCGCCGACGCCGCTCGGTTTGTTGAGGAAGCCAAGTCCAAGAAGATTGGTTCGTTCTTCGTCAAGCCTATCGCTGGCGCTGACCTCGAAAGGTTCATTGGTGTTGCGGCGCAATGCGGCGCTATTCCTATCCTTCCCTCGACTGGCGTCACTAGCAAGGACCAAGCCGGAAAGCTTGCGGTCCCCAAGATTCTTGCTGCTTCCTGGAAGTCAGACCGTGCCGATGGCCTGATTCCTACCGTGGTGGTTGATGAGCACGATACTGCTCTTGGGTTGGTGTACAGCAGCGAGGAAAGCGTTGGCGAGGCTCTCAGAACTCAGACTGGTGTTTATCAGAGCCGGAAGCGCGGGCTGTGGTACAAGGGTGCTTCTTCTGGCGACACTCAGGAGCTCATCCGGATATCCTTGGATTGCGACAATGATGCGCTCAAGTTTGTTGTGCGACAAAAGGGGCGGTTCTGCCACTTGGAGCAGTCTGGCTGTTTCGGTGATCGGAAGGGTATCAAGAAGCTGGAGCAGACTCTCGTCTCGAGAAAGCAGTCGGCGCCAGAAGGCTCATACACCGCTCGCCTCTTCTCGGACGAGAAGCTGTTGAGGGCCAAGATCATGGAGGAGGCTGAGGAGCTCTGCGATGCAAAGACTGCTGAGGAGGTTGCTTTTGAGGCTGCGGATCTCATCTACTTTGCCATGGCCAGAGTTGTGGCTGCTGGTGTTTCTCTGGCCGACGTTGAGAAGAGTCTTGATGCCAAGAGCTTCAAGGTGAAGAGAAGAAAGGGCGATGCGAAGGGCAAGTGGGCCGAGAAGGAGGGTATCAAGACAGAGACCAACGGAGCGGCGCCACCGGAGCCAGCCCCGGCAAAAGAGGAGCCAAAGAAGGCTGCCGACGAGAGGATCTTGATGAAGACCTTGGAAGCGTCTGAAGTTTCGACACGAGAGCTCGATGCGGCCCTTAAGAGACCGTCCCAAAAGTCGGCGGATGCCATCATGAAGATTATTGTGCCAATCATCGACGACGTACGGAAGAATGGCGACAAGGCTCTTCTGTCTTACACGCACAAGTTTGAAAGAGCGACGTCCTTGACCTCCCCAGTTCTCAAGGCGCCCTTCCCAGAGTCCATGATGCAGCTTCCCGAGGAGACTATCAAGGCCATCGACGTGTCTTTTGAGAACATTAAGAAGTTCCACGCCGCTCAGAAGGATGAGAAGCCGTTGCAGGTTGAGACGATGCCCGGCGTTGTCTGCAGCCGTTTCTCCCGCCCTATCGAAGCCGTTGGTCTTTACGTGCCCGGCGGTACCGCCGTTCTTCCTAGCACCGCCCTCATGCTGGGCGTACCGGCCATGGTAGCGGGCTGCCAAAAGATTGTTATTGCCTCGCCACCTCGTGCTGACGGCAGCATTACCCCTGAGATTGTCTACGTCGCCCACAAGGTCGGCGCCGAGTCGATTGTTCTTGCTGGCGGTGCCCAGGCTGTTGCCGCCATGGCCTATGGTACTGAGAGTGTGACCAAGGTCGACAAGATCCTCGGCCCCGGTAACCAGTTCGTCACCGCCGCCAAGATGTACGTCAGCAATGACACCAACGCGGGGGTTGGCATCGACATGCCCGCTGGTCCTTCGGAGGTCTTGGTTGTCGCCGACAAGGACGCCAACCCAGCGTTTGTTGCCTCTGATCTTCTGTCCCAGGCTGAGCACGGCGTCGACAGCCAGGTCATCCTTATTGCTATCGACCTGTCCGATGCCGAGCTGGCTGCCATCGAGGACGAAGTCCACAGCCAGGCGATGGCTCTCCCTCGTGTAGCCATTGTCCGTGGTTCGATCGCCCACTCTCTGACTGTCAAGGTCAAGACGGTGGAGGAGGCTATGGAAATCAGCAACAGGTATGCACCCGAGCACTTGATACTCCAGATCAAGGACGCCGAGAAGGCGGTGGAGAAGGTGGTGAATGCTGGTAGTGTGTTTATTGGGGAGTGGACGCCTGAGAGTGTGGGTGACTACTCTGCTGGCGTGAACCACTCACTTCGTAAGTTTTATCCATCTTTTCAAGGGTGTACACGTTGCTAATGATTGCTACAGCCACCTACGGCTTCGCCAAACAATACTCTGGCGTCAACCTCGCATCCTTTGTCAAGCACATCACCAGCTCCAACCTGACGGCCGAGGGTCTGAGGAATGTGGGAGGTGCGGTGATGCAGCTGGCCAAGGTTGAGGAGTTGGAGGCCCACAGGAGGGCGGTGGAGATTCGGTTGGAGCACATGAACAAGGCTTGAGCCCGTCATTTCTGGATACAAAAATACCATGTTTTTTTTTGGCGATTTTAGTTGACTGTAGAAAATAGAAAGCGGTCAAAAGGTTACAAGTCTAAAGAGCATCATACTATTTGTGTGGTGGTACTAAGTCTGGGGTATGTACCTAGGTAAGAGGTAGTAGGCAATGAATATCGGCCGTTTGATACCCGCCTTAGCGTGGGTGGGGTGTGCAGGAGATAGATGATCTGATGCTGGTCGGAATAGGGTTAGTTGGCCGATCTATGGGCTGCCTCCCGCTGTCAAAGGTCCTGTAGTCTGTTTCACCGACAAGTGTGGGAGAGGTTTGACACAAGATTAGATGGATGATGCGGTTTCGTGGTTGGGTTTTGGGGAATACAAAAGGACCCCTTTTTTTCTTCTTTTTTTTTTTTTTTTCTTTTTTTTTTTCTGGAAAGATATGCCTCGTTTTGTACGACGTGGATAGTATATGTGGACTTTTGAGACAACAGCATCCGATACCCCGACTGGTAATTAGGGTCCGGAGGGTCCAATTGGTTCATCCTGGAATATCTCATGGATGCTTCACCTTCCAGTTCGAGTATGGAACCCAATTCTTCCAGTTTCCACAGTAGACTTCCGCGTATTGCGTATTCCAAGTCCGAGTAAGGCTCTAAAGTGAGGGGAAGAAATATGCCTTGCCCTTCACCACATAAAACACATAAGGACAAGAGCGAATCAAGCCTGAAAAGTGCACGTTGATGAACGAAGCAGAACATGTGTGTGTAAGCAGCGTACGTGATTGCAGGTGGTGGAAACTGAGACAGGTCACCATAATTACCTACCGACCTGGTGGTTGGCCAGTCCTTTTTTCCATCGGGTCATATCACCAACCACAGGGAAAAGGGTCTGAAGTTGTGGCCGAGGGTGCCGAAGAGAGCGGATAGATCGGCTCCGAGTTTCTTCACTGCTGTGAAAAGATTTTTTGCAAGTGTCCGCTGTCAAAAAATGTGTCCAAGCGCACGACATCTCTAATTAAATCATCAGACAGCATCGGCGGAATTCGAGTATCACAGATGGTTCTGGTGAAAAAAGAGGATGGATGACGTGAAGCGAACTGAGTGCAGCATCCCCCTGTACCCACTGTAACTATGGGGAAAGACGGGTGGCTTGATGCCAAGAAGGGGGACTCGTAACTACCTCCTTCCACAGGGGAAGCCCCCGCTGAGAACGGGAAGGCTGGTCGTTATAGTGGAGTGCCACGTGCCGCTCTCCGTGAAAGTTGCAACCGTCATCCGTCATCCGTCATCCGTCAACTGAAGAGTATGGAACACTATGAGGATTGATGGGAAGTGAAAGACTGTTGGTTGGTGATTTACGAGCCAAGCCATTTCCATTTCCTTGGGGTGGGCGGGTTCGGCAGGTCAAGCCCGCGGTTGCATGAAACTTGAAACAGTGCCACCATGACCGAGAAGGGGAGTGTAGCTTGCAAATCAGCTTGTAGAGCCTCCCTACCTCCAGTGTGATTAGATTTTCCCTGCAGCCCAATCGGCCTCGGCACAAGGAAAGCTGAACCACAGGCAGCCTCATTCTCCCCCATGGAGGGATATCATGCATGATACATTTTGGGGGGCTTCCAGTGAAAGGCGGGTCGTCATCTGGTCTTCACACAACGAGGGCCGACTGACACAAAATCATCCCAGCTTTTTGGCGGCCGAGACAAGCAGCCAACAATGAGTAACGGAGTCTTGGTGTTTCTTGGTATGTTTGCTGGGCAGAGATCATTGATCGGTTGAACATGGATACCTGACCGTGTGGGAGCCAACGGTGCCCTAGCATTCCCCCCGATCTACCCGTGCCATAGCCACCCATACCTAGCCCACGTTATTCCCCCGGCGAGCGGCTGTGTGGTTTCTCTCTTTAGAACATAAAACATCCCGCCGCTACCGCCTCCTTGGGAGACTCTTTTTTTTTTTTTTTTTTTAATTGTTTCCTCATTGCTTTTCTAGCGTAACAGCACTTTTTGCTTTGCTATTCAATTTTCTATTCTCACAATCGTTGGATCTTGCTTGTTTACATCTACTGGCTATCGTGCGCATTGCACGCTACGCTATTCGACATCTCACATTTACATTTCTCATGATTATCAAGTGCGGTTCATAACATACAATGCATCTTCTTGACTATTCCACCACCCTCACCCTTCTCCTCTCCAGCCTTGCATCCGCCGAACCCATCCCAGTACCGGTACCCATTCCCCAAGAAAATGGATTAATTCTCAGCCCCCGCGCGCGTCCCAACGCGCCAAGCGGCGGTTATGCGCCTCAGGCTGTCAGCTGCCCCAGCAACAAACCCACCGTCCGCCTGGCTGATGGCATCTCCAAGCGGGAGGAGGATTGGCTGGAGAAGAGAAGGAAGGAGACGGTGAACCCCATGATTGACTTCTTGAAGAGGGCGAATCTGGAAGGGTTTGATGCGGAGGCGTACATCAAGAGGGTGGCGCCGGATGTGAAGGACCTGCCGAATGTTGGGATTGCGGTTTCGGGGGGTGGATATAGGGCGTTGATGAACGGGGCGGGGTTTGTGGCTGCTGCTGACAGCAGGACTACAGGGGCGACGGGCGAGGGACAGATTGGGGGCTTGCTGCAGAGCAGCACCTATTTGGCTGGACTATCGGGTGGTGGTTGGCTGGTGTCTAGCATTTACACCAACAACTTCAGCTCGGTTGAGACGCTGAGAAATGGCAGGAAGGGGAGCAGTATCTGGAAGTTTGATAGGAGCATCTTTATTGGGCCGAATCTCCCTGGGATCTTTGATACCACAAGATACTGGGCGCGCGTTGCGAAGCAGGTCGCTGCTAAGGCAGCTGCTGGCTTCGAGACGTCCATCACGGATTAGTAAGTTTTCGCTCTTCAATGTCCTGGCGGAGGCAAATTCTAACCTCCTTTTTAGTTGGGGCCGTGCCCTGGGTTATCAGCTCATCGACGCTGAAGACGGCGGGCCGGCATACACCTTCTCCTCCATCGCCCTCGATGATGAATTCTCCGCCGCCCGCACCCCCTTCCCCATCCTCGTAGCCAACGGCCGCTACCCCGGGGAGAGGATCATTTCCCTCAACGCGACCGTGTACGAGTTCAACCCCTTTGAGATGGGCTCCTTCGACCCGACCACCTTCGGCTTCGTCCCCATGGAGTACCTCGGCTCCAACTTCTCTCAAGGTGTCATCCCCTCCGACGGCAAATGCGTAAGGGGGTTTGACTCGGTCAGCTACGTCTACGGCACGTCCTCCAGCCTCTTCAATGCCTTCATGCTGCAGAACATCAGCTCGGTAGAAGGCGTCCCTCCGTTCCTCGTCAACGCCGCCAACGCCACGCTCAACATCCTCGATAGCGACAGGAATGATATCGCTCAATACGAACCGAACCCATTCTTGGGTTGGAACAACGCAACCAACCCCTCTGCTCAAAAAATCGAGCTCGATCTGGTAGATGGAGGCCTAGACCTGCAGAACATTCCCCTCCACCCGCTTATCCAACCCTTCCGCCACGTAGACGTAATCTTTGCTGTCGACTCCTCGGCAGATACCACCTACAACTGGCCCAACGGCACCGCCCTCCGCGCCTCTTGGGACCGTTCTCAGGGTGAAATCGCCAACGGCACTCTGTTCCCGCCTGTGCCCGATCAAAACACGTTTATCAACCTCGGCCTCAACAACCGCCCTACCTTTTTTGGGTGCGACGTTAACAATTTTACGCTTTCGTCCGGGCAGCAGGCCCCGCCGTTGCTGGTGTACATTCCCAACGCGCCCTACAGCACCAACTCCAACGTCTCGACTTTTACGAGCAGTTACCCAGAGTCGCAGAGGAATGATATCATCACCAACGGCTACAACGCCGCTACGCAGGGGAATGGGACGCTGGATAGCGAGTGGACGAAATGTGTTGCTTGCGCGGTTTTGTCCAGGAGCTTGGTGAGGACGGGGACGGCGGTGCCGGGGGATTGTGGCAGGTGCTTTGAGAGGTACTGCTGGAATGGGACGCTGGCGACGGAGCAGATGAGGGGGGAGTACGAGCCTGGTTTTAGGGTGGGGGATGCGAGCACGAAGGATAATGCTGCGGGGAGGGCGGTGATGGGGTCAATGGGCGGGTTGGTGGTGGGTTTGGTTGGGTTGGTTATGATGCTGTGAGGGGGTGAAGAAGAAGATGTTGGGAAGGAGAGAGAAAGAGAGAGCTTGTTGTCATGTCTCGTTTTGGCTTAATTTTTTTTTCGGTCTTATCTCCCTGGAGATGATGATTCTGATATTGGTTTTAATGAGGAGAGTTTGGTAGAGATTTCGGGATACCCCTAACTTTTTTTCGGTTGCCAAACGGTTACTTGTTCTCAGTTTTGGTTGATTGGAGTCGAATGGCTGGTTTTACATGATGTGGTTTGATGATGGTTTGTTCTCTGGATACAACCGTTTGGGATACAGGAAAAAGCAAGTCGAATAGAACAATCGCTGAGGTGATGACGGAGATGTTTACCCAGGTAGGACAAGCTATGTATGGACTTGATCTGATCTGGCTTGGAGATATTGTTTGGATGCAGCTATCGGGTTCAATAAAAAGTCGAATGGAATTACTCGATTTAAGATGACCATTGCTTTACAATAAGCAATACCAAAAAAAAAGCTCGCCGGTCATCCACACTTTAGTTGATTGCGGTGACCGGCGCCGAACACCCAAAAGGGGTTTGCGAGGATTTGAACAGGAAGCTCTCGGTTAGAAGAGCCTCAAGCCTCGGGGTGGAGGCGCATTTCGCCCCGGGCAGCAGGCTCACGTGCCACTTGGCCACTTGATCTTGCGGTACAAGATTCTGCGGCTGCTATTCCTTGTGAGAGTAATGTGTGCGGGAGCTAATATATATAGCATGGTTCTGAAGAAAAGAGCGAAGTGGTGAGGGAGGAGCAAGTGGGTGGTGTAAGTGGTTGAGGGTTAGGGATAGATGTGGCTGAAGCTCACCCCTGTTTGATTGTGGCTGTTTCTGCGCTAAGGATTTGGAGCTCTTCAAGCTGCTGCCCACCCCCCCCATAGCGAGTGTTGTGGGTCGAGTGTCACGCACATCGTCGGAGGTCGTCAATGTTGCGCAAGGAACTGCGAAGGTGAAAAAACCAAACACCAACCTGGGTCGAACATAGCATTTTACGGCCGAAATCGAGAGAAAACTAAAACCTAAAGTCTCTACCAAAGAGAGAGATCAATCGCTCACCCGGCTATCCGAGACCAAAACCACCACTCGACCACACCCACCGACTCTCCACCCTGAACTTTTCCTCTCTCGAGCCTGATACACCACACCACCACCCCTCCTATGGCCACGATGAGCGCCTCAGAACCGAAAGCGAGACCAATCCCCTCCCGGAACCCTCTACCTCTCTCCGCCTCCCAAGAAGCGCAAGTCAGAGATGTCTTCTATGCTAGAGTAAGAGCGAGGTGCGGTCCTGAGATCAAAGGTACTTTTGTCGCCCCCCCCTCAGAATCTTCCGCTGTACTAAAAACAGGAGAGTTAGCCTTCGCAGACTGCGCCCAAGGCCGCACCTTTTCCGCGCCCTTCCTCTGCCGGGGACCCCTCCACGTGATGAACAACTGCATGAAGATCCACGCCACGCCCGAGGAGCAAGACGCCGCCAGGGAGGAGTGGTTTGAGAAACGAGTAGAAAGGCAGAAGGAGAAGGAACGCAAAGCAAGAAGGAAGCTGGAGCAGGAGAAGTTTCTGAGGGAGTGGTGGGGCTTGCCCGAGAAGGATCGGGAGATTGCGAAGAGGGAGATGGAGAAGCTGGAGAGGCCCGAGAGGATAGGGGGGTTTGTCAGTAGGGAGAGGAGGAGGTTTGCCGAAGACGATGAGGGGAAGAGGTGATGGTATTGGGAAGGCTATGGAACGAGTGGACTGCTGTCAGCGGCGAGGCGCTGCAGCAGAAGGCTGGGGCTTAGGGAAGTGATGGGCAGAAGGGGCACGTGTAATATATGGAATGTATGGAATGGGCATGATACCAGACACGATCGCAATACTAGGGGGAGAAGTTGGGGAAACTCGGTCTGAGCAAGGGCGTTTATGGTTTGAAATCGCATGGTAAGAAAATGGGCTGCTAGGTCGAAACACAACTCTGTATAAATACAAGCGGGATGAGATGTCAATGTCAGGATCGATCATGTGGGGCGGTGGCGAGTATGCCCATGGGGTAAAGTAGAAGGCTCGGTTTAGACGCTGCGGTGACAGGGCAAGTGAATAAAAGAAGGGGCCGACGTGGATTCTGAATGGCTATGTGCTCGCGAACCATCGGATTCTGGCATAGACAGTGTTGGCAGTGTCGACGTGGTCCAAGCACTCTTGCTATTGATTCTCTACTCACGGTTGTGCACAGCTCCCTGCACTCCAAACTTCGCAATTGCTCCCAAAAAGCCCACCTTTTCGGGGAGGGGGAAAAGCCACTCCCCATGTCCTACCCCCTATATTCATGGGTCATTATACCAAGTACCCGTGCACTTGTACTGTCTTTGCTTGTTAGTCCAGCACGCTGGCGGAACGTCCGGGCCTAGATTGAATAAAGGGGTTTTGGATTGTCAGTTTATGGTGTCAAACAGGTATTACCAAGGGGCGGTCTCCCTCAAAGAGTAAAGTATTTCTGGATAGGAATAGGGGGGGGGGGGGGATAAAAGAACCCACAGTTGTAAATTGTAGTGTCGTCGGCAGAACATGCCTGGTACCTGCCAGGTCTGTCGTAGACGAGTATGATGCCGTGGAAATTGCAGACTTTCCAGCCGTTGGTCCACTTGCCTTCGGTGCAAGAGATGTCCAGCTTGCTGCCCAATCCGCGAACGGTCGAGCGGACGGTGCCCTTGTTGCTGCAGGAGGAACCCGTGGAGGGGGCGTGCTGGGTGCCAAAGTCGACGATGGAGTAGGACTTGGCGCCGTCGTAGCAGTTCCTGCTGTCAAAGTAGGTCGGATTGGTTTCGATGATGGCTAGCATTTGCTGGGCGGAGGTGGTGGTGACTAGGCCGAAGATGACTGTGAGGAGGAGGGCGGGAGGGAGCATGATATTGGTGTGAAGTTGCGTTGCTGCGGTAGTTTTGAAAAGTTGTGGACGTGGATTGTGGTCTGTTTCGGTATCGTTTGGTTACCAGATATTTAAGTGGAAGACGAGAGCGAGAGAGAGAGAGATCTACAGCTCGTGATAGTGCGAACCTCTCTTGGCGGCAACTTCTCCTACCTTGGTCCCTGGTCCCTGTACCTTCCCGGACGCATATAGACCAAGGAGTGAAGTCGACGACACTGCAACTCTGGTTCTGCAAGGACTGCGTGACTATGGTGTTGACAAAGTCTTGGTCATAGGGCCATTTGCTTACAAAAGACCTGAATATAACCATGACGGCTGTTACCGAAGGGTGCCTAGAAGCTAAGGAGGGTGCCTCACCATCAGATGCTACCGCTTACTCGTACATCATGCCTTTAGATACCTGGGTAGGTTGGTAAGTGCTTACCGGCTAAATTATGTTTGACATTCCTCAAGAACTCTTTCACGTTTTCAAAAGTCTTGGGGTTCGTGTTTGGTTCGGTGTTTATGCGGACAATAATCTCGAGTGGTAAGGCAACGTACAAAACCCCAACATGGTAGGATGATACACAGGCGCTGAAGTACCGAAGAAAATACTGTGCTGGTCAAGTCCAAGGCTGAGCGGGGCGGGAACAATCGCCCCGACTGGGGAACCACTCTCAGTATTCGGACGAGAAAGAATATTGAGTGAGTGTTATGCACTGGTACTCTAAAGCCGTGGCCTCCGCCAGGTACGGCCGTTGGTGACTGTCCTATCGTCTATGCCGTCAGTTAAAATACATTTCTGCAAGTACTGAGCCCGAGGTCTATATAAATGGTAATCTTACCAAGAACAGCCACATACGACCATACCCAGCTGAAAATACGGCATCCCGTCCGCTCTGCCCGAGTCAAACAGCTGAAGGGCCGAACCAGTACTCAGGTGGGTGACCACTGGGGAATCCTCGGTGTTGTATGTTTTTTTCTTTTGCTCTCTCTCTCTTCGTTTTTCAAAACTTCATACAAATACAACCAAATATGAGAACATCTGCTGTTTACTACTATTGGCCCTCGCAAAGCTTACATCCTGCTCTCCCTCCTTACCCCCTTAAAGTAACCCTCCACCCCCTCAACAACCCTCTCGGCAACCCCCCAAGAAAGCTCATACCCCCTCCCCCCCAGCCCATAAGCATGCATAACAAAACCCTTCCCATTTGCCCCAACCAAATCCAACAATTCCCCTTCGATCCTCGGTCCTCCCTTCCTTGACGGCCTCCTACCGACAATATCGGCAATAACAGTCAACCGATCCTTCCCAGCCAAAATCTTGGGGTGCGTCCCCGCAAAAGCCTTGAGCAATTTCTCTCTGGTCTCTGGCCGGGGTGCGCTCTCCCAATCATCCATCTCCTTCGTTCCCCCGATCACCGTCCCGCCTTCAAACCCACGGGGAACGCAGAATGTCCAGCTACCGTCAGCGTTCTGTCTCGTGACCGTGGCGTCGCATTCTTCCGCCACAAGGACGGTCTGGCCACGGGTGATGAACATGGCCGGGTCATCACCAAACCCGATCCCGGAGGCATTGACGACGGCATCAACGGCACCGTTCGCAAGAGACGGTGTTGATCGGGCAGAGAGGGAGAAGGCTTCAGCGGGAGACCGGATGATGTGCTTTAGGATGCGGCCGCCGCGGTGGACAAAGCGGCGGAGGAGGAAGGAGAGGTAGACCATGGGGTTGACGCAGTAGGTTTCGTATTCGCACCCCCAGGTTACTTTAGAGTCGGGGAACTCGGAAGGGGATAACAACCGAAAGCCAGGGAGACTGAGTTCAGCTGCTTTTGCGGTGGTGAGGGATTGGTACTCTGGTCCGGGGGCCTCGAGGTACTCGATTCCTTTGAGGAAGGTGATGCCGGCGGTTTGAGGGCAGAAGGAGTAGAGGGATTTCATGTGGGAAAAGGTGGTGATTGAAAGGGGGTGCTCAAAGGCGGACTGGGGGTTGGAGGGGTGCGGTGGGACCCAGCGATTATCTTTTCAGGAGATGTGTTAGTATAAAAGGGGGGATGAGAAGCAGGGAGAAACGTACGCGCGCCACCCCATGGAGAGGTATAGTTGATTTGAGAGATGGCATTGATCGTCTCAAAGGGGGCGGGAAAGTCTCTGGCGATGATAGTGACCCGGTGCCCCGCGCGCTGAAGCAGTATTGCAGAGGATATGCCGGTTACACCGGAGCTATATGGAGTTGTCAGTGAGGGTGTGTGAAAAGAAGATGAGGGGGTGGCGGACTTACCCGATGACGGCGATGTGTCTTGCCATGATTATGGTTTCGGTGAACGAGTAGTAGCCCTTTTGAGCACCGCAGGTACATGACCAGCGAAGACTGCTCAGAAAGGAGAGAAAATATTCAACCAAGAATGACGGTTCAAGGAGAGCAATATATGCTCAAAAGCTCGAGCGCTCAGGTCTCATACAAACAAGGCTGCGTGGGATGTCGTCGTAAACATCAGCCAAGCAGTCTGCCTTGGTCAATATCCGACAAGCTGAAAGTTCCAGCTGCGGTTCTGGCAGTATATCAGTTTATCGACGCCAAACATCCAACAGGAAATACAGAAATGCGGCGAACAGCAACCTGGTCACATTGCATGTTGCATTAGTCTGATCCTCTTCTAACCCCCAATGGTAGGCGAACTCGACGACTGTAGAAGTGCCAAGACAAAGGAAGGCTCCGTGACCGATACTCGGCTCGGCCCCGCATTGCTTGCCGGAAGGGCACCGCCACTCGGCAGCCGCCCGGTTTCCGCCGGAGATGTTTGGCATTTTTGTACCTATTCGGTGTGCGTTAACATGGCAAAATATAAATATATCACCTATAAAGCAATGGGACTGTGTCTTTGTGTATCTCCTTCGCATTCCGCACAATGTGGCGAGCCGTCTGCCAGAGGCCATGCAAGATATATTTATACGCTGTCTGTAGATCGTGACATCGTCACGTCGGAGACAAATCGATGAATGCTGAACCCAAAAAATAAAAAAAATAAAAAAAAAAAATAAAAAAAAAGACTTGTGTCGAAGCTCGCTGATACAAAACGTTGGATATGGTAGACGAAAAAAGAAAATGTGAGAAAAATCCTCCAACTCCTTTTTTGGCAAGCATTCTACCCTCTCCTTTCTGGTGTCCAAGAAAAACATTCACCGAAACGTATTGCGATAGGGGCCATCAACCTTGACATCTCTGATCCCTTGAGGCATGGAACGGAGCCACTCCGCCCAGCTCTCCATGTTAAACGTGTCGTCCGACATTTGAAACGTCAGACTGATGTGTGAGCCCCCGGCAGCCGGGGAGTCTGGGGTATAAGGCGTGGGTGTCATGTCTCCCGATGGTTGTTGGTGGTGCTGCCGCACTACCAAGGGAGCCAAAAGAATGGATGGCAATACTTTGTTGCCAGATAGCTGTACAAACAGCGGGGTGGGAAACGTTGTAATGATTTCCTTTCCCGGGTTCTGCTCCCGCACCAGACTTGGGTATACAGACACCAGCTTGGCGTGGAGTTCAGTCGCGGAATAGGCCTCTTTGAACCTCTGAACAGCCCTCAACTTGAGCTGTTCAGTCAAGGCCCGCGTGAACGCACTCCGGCCCAGAAGCTTCACGTGGTCCACGCCGGCAGAAGCGGCAATCAACTCGAGCATTCCTTGCCGGCGTACGGTCTGGTATAGAGGGTAGTACGCACAATCCAGGATGATCAGAGCGTCAGAGCAGATGTTTTCAAACATTCCTTGAATCAGTTTCCACGGAATATCGCAACCGGGGGTCGCCTTCTCGGGGCTAAGATTCGGTAAGCTGGTGCCTTGATCAGAACAAATGAGGAAGAGCACAAACCTTGAAATCATGGTGTCCCGGTCCTCCCCCAAGTAGCTATGCCCGCTGTAGTAGAAAATCTTCAAAGTGTCCCGTTGGTTGTGGCTGGTGACAAACGTATTTACCTCCCTATTTAGCCACAAATACGAGCTGTTGCTGGGATCTCCCGAGGTCGGAATGTACTTGGTCTTGACCAGGTAGTTGTAGTCCTCTTTGAGTACCCTGGCGAGCTCCTCGACATCATTTTTGGCTTCGGCGTCTTCATCATCTTGCCACCGGACAAGCATCGCTGACACGCTCGCATATCGACTGCGAAGCGGGCCCGCCAGCATCCGAGACGCGCTTCCTTGAAGATCGACTCTGAAAGACTCCAGACCAGCGACTGGAATCATGCTGGTTGGCCTCTCCGGTCGAGGCCCGGATGGCAGCGGCGTTCGAATCCGAGCATCGTGTGGGTTGGCCTGGTTGAGCTGCTGCGAATGGGTAAAAGGTGTCGGCTCAACCTCCATCTCCTCCGGATCTTGAACCAGGGGAGATTTGAAGCTTGAAACAGCTGGACTCAGCGGACGCCCATTGGCGCTTGGAGGCGAGCCATGGCCATACTTTTTGGTGAGCGCCTCCCACGTCGTATTGTGATGGCTAGGATGGCACTAGAGACGCAGTGTAAGTGGGTGGCGCCTAAACTTTTTGTGGTGTTTTCTGGTATGAACCAAGCACTCACAGCAACCCGTCTTCTCTTGCAGTCCCCGCAAGCACCCATCTTACGGATGAGAGAAGCCTTCTCCCGCTGCTCAGGGTTCAAGGGCCCCGTTCGTCGACGGCTGGCCCTACGTTGTGCCGTGACATCTGCCCCGTCCCTCGCGGAAAATACAGCCTGAGCAGCAGCTTGAGCGGTAGCAAGGCTGGGGGATGAAGGTGTATGCGTCTCCAGACTGTATGGCGTAGGTGTAGTCCCGTCGGTGGTAAGCGATGCCAGGGAGGCTACTGTGGTCGTAGAAGAAGTGGTGTTTTGCCTCATGGGCGAGCCAGCCTCATGTTGTCGGCCATAGTCCCCGCCGCCATTTACCAGGCTGCTCGTACCCGCGCCCGGACTCCCGGGTGGTGGTGGCGGCTGATGTGGCGGATGTTGTTGGGGATGGTGTTGTTGTTGTTGTTGCTGCTGCTGCTGCTGCTGCTGCTGCTGCTGGTGGTGGTACTGCTGCTGTTGCGCCCGACCATCGTCTTCCTTTGGAGGGAGCTCGGCCAAGTTGAGAGCCTGCATACTTACACCATGATCATGTCCGACCGTTAGATCAGGCTCCTTCTCGCCCGGTCGCTCGATCCTCAGGCGGTCCGCACACCCCACTCACACCTTTTGAAGATGGAGGCTGTCCTGGAAGATGGACCCGAAAAGCAAGCCCAACAGCGGTTGTGGGAGGGGCGACGGAAAGCCCAAAGAAAGCAGCAATCGGAGATAGGCCTCGGTGTGCAGGGGCAGTGAGAAACAAAGGTAAAAAGAACGGCGAGTCCCCCCTGGCACAGAAGAGTTCGACGACCCACAGGCCAGTGTCGACGGTGGTGGAAGTAACCCAGAGGTTAGCTCGCCGTGTCAACCCTAGATTCGGCGCTTGAGGGACCGGCTGCACTTGAAGACACTCTAATCCGGCGCCAGTAGCTTCTACCGAGCAACGTTGCGGCGTAATGGGTGGGAGGAGCTCGGTGTTGTTCTTCAGCGAGGAGGCCTTGTGGTTAAAGCGCCGAGGCCGGAGATAGTGGAAACCACGGCCAGGATGGACTCGTTTGGTGTTTTTGAATTTGCGGGGGACGGGGATGTCGACAGAAGATGATACAAAAGGATTGCAGAGAAAGGATATGAAGATGTGCTACCACTGCACAAAACAGAACGACCAAGCATGCATGACAATAATAATGGTAGTAGAATGGGGATCGTGGAGGTCTGTCCGAGACGGGAGACTGAGAGGTTTGGCTCGCTATGGCAGCGACGGCAGCACCTCGGTGGGGAACCAAGCATAAAGTCGATGGTACCATCTGCACCAGAAACTGCTGGACTGGACTCAAAGTTATGAATCCATCAATCCAATGGCGGGCCAGGGGAATTAATTTTTGCAGCAGGCGCGATACGCCCTTTGCTGGGAGCTCTCATTCGGCTGCAAGAAATGTCACCACGTTTTCGGTGGTTGTCTAGTCCCTGCAAATTGTCCACCTCACACCGCAGACCGGCCAATGGCCGTTGGCCGAAACCAGCGCTACCTCTTCTCTCGACCTTCTTCTGCACGTGCTGTGCGGCAGCAAACGCCTCGCTGCTCGGGGCCTGTGGCTGCTCCCTTGTCATGCTCGTCCCTTTTCTGAAGCCAGGACCGTCGCTGTCGAGATGCCGAGTCGTTGCCAGAACAAGACGGCGCCCGATGGTGGACTTCACCGGGTCATACCGTCCTGCCGCTAGCCTCACCGCAATTGGGACTATCCGATAGGCTGTCAGTCACCCTGGTTCCCCATGGACGGGCGTCCCACTAGCTTACCATGGACGTCTCAAGTCTCCCCACGCTCTCTCCTCATGAACCTCATTCTCTCCATTATTCACCTACGGTGAGGGGGGTGTGCATCGTCATCAACCATCATGATATTCTGGATCAGGATGGAGGATGAGTGGCATCCACCGCTGCCACTCCACAATGATACCCGAACGTTGAATTATCTCATTCATTGGTGCTTCCTTAACAAACGCCAGTCAGCGCGCACACACCATCGACACACAACCTGTGCAACGTGCTGCCGACTCCTTCCCTATCTGTACGATGCAGCGACTCCACGACGACAAGACTCGGCATGTCCAGATCTGTTAATCCCTGCTGCCGGCTTCACCTTCTTAGCCAGCATCGCCCAACGACACCTACAGCCTACCGATCCCTATCTCCCTTGGCACTGGACGCTTTCTCTCCTCTGAAAGTACCGCATCAACAAGTCCGGTTCCCCCGTCCCTAGTCGTCGAGTTCCCGCCTCACATTCTCGTCCGTCGTTGCCGTTCCTGACATTGGTAGGTCCAAAATTCACATGGTTTTTTTATCCTATCATATTCTCGGACCTGCCAGCCTTTTTTTTTCCCCTCTCTTCCAGCCGGCCACTACCTTTTCCCACGCTTCCTCACTGGCGCCTTCATCTCTGCCCTCATGCATTGATACCTGTGATACCAGACCTCCTTTGGGCCTAGCCAATCGCTGGCTCCGTTTCCTTTGGGCTTTGTTATTGCTTTTGCTCCTGTCGTCCATTCATTTTCTGGCTTTTCACATCTTGCTGACACATTCAACTTGGAAGAAAAACAAGCCAAAAGTGCGGCCGCTAAGTCTGAATCGTGCCGCTGTTGCATTCTCACTCCGCAGTTATGTGTGCCCACAGCCTCACCTTGCATCTTGCCCTCCTACGGGTCAACGCTCCTACGACGGTCAACCCGATATTGACCCACTGCCCGCCGAGCTGCCTTTGGTTCTATGGCGCCAAGGTGTGTGTGGCTCGCAGGCTTTGGAGCTGTCAGTCCCTAATCTGGCAAGCACTTGTTCACCAACGGTACCTACTGAGGACAGAAAGCATGGGGAAACAAGACATTGATCCCCCCCGAGTCTGCCCAATCTCATAAGGTTATCCTGAAAAGGGTGTTTACAAATCATTACAGCATGATCGGAAGCGTCCACAGCAGGCCGTGGTGAGGTATTTTGTCTCTCGACCGAGAGATTCAGAATCTGTCTGCCGAGAAAAAGAAGAAAAAAGATGGCCGCAATTGCACGACAGGGCCAGGATTCAGTCATGCACATGGTCGCAATCTGCCCGAAAATGTGTCTCCAACGTTTGCGGGGAGAGGATACACTACACCTTGAGTCCACAAGGAAGTTTTCGGCTGGGCATTCGGCAGAATAGGGTATCTTCAAACCAGTTGGAGGAGCTTATCGTTGCAGCCGGTACGAGCTCGGGGTGAGTGCGGAGCTTTTCGGTCGTGCCATCCGCTGCCGGTTTTCCATTGTCGAACTCTTTCCTACCAAGCAATAGACATGCCATCGGGTCTCAACAATGATTCGATACACCGTAGGTGTGAATGGAGAAGTGCCGGGACAGGATATCAAACCTAGCTTGATAACAGCCCCCCGAGGAGCTGCACTTCTCAGTGGCTACATGCTGCCGGTCTCCCATGTCAGTTCTGTCGCTTGAAGGCCCGGTTTGGACAGTTCATGGGCCCGGTGTGCGTGTCTTGACAGAACAACGGGGTGTGTTACGGCTGTGGTGTATGCGAGTGCCCCCCCCGTTCTGATCAGTGGTGTGCCAGTTTGAGACGGGGTTGGCCAGCAAAATGGCCAGGTAGGATGTTTGCTCTGACTGCAGCTGTCTGTGTCTGGTGTATGGACAGTGAGTACGTTTTATCACCAGTGGAAGGAGGCTCCTGTCCGCCTGCCAGCTGTCTGCCATTGATGAAGTGTATGCATGGTCCTGCATTTGGGGCGAGCAAAGGACGCCGGAAGTTCATAAGAACAAGCGCGACGATTGCATTTTTTTTTTTTTTTTTTTTTTTTACCTCAGCAGCTGTTTAGTGGTTGAGTGGATCCGCATGTGGCTTTGGCTTATTATTTTGAGGCTCTTCTCTTGCCAGAAAGAGATTCCCTTGCCCTCGAGAAGGTTCATGGCAACGTACACGTCAGTTTTTCGGCTTGAAGACTCAAAAAGGGCCGCTAACTTCCCACGCTCCTAGCAAGTAACAACACAGCTTCATTACCTAATCAGGGGGGAGATGCCCTTGAACAAGCGGCTTCGCAGACAGTCTTGAATTCTTGACAAGATAACATACCTCAAGCGCCAGACTAGAAGCCCGATAGCAGCAGCCGCATCAACGACCCGGTTCGATGCTAGCAATCACATAAAAGTACAAAACTTGACTCGGGCCTTAACCATAACGTAATACAGGATCGCGAATGGGCAGCATTCTTATTAGCAGAGTATACGGTTGATCTATCGAAGGCTCAGACAAGCTACCACATACGCCACCAACAATATATATATACGCAAAATTCAGTAACAACCCCCGGTTTCGGTGGAGGAATACCAACAAAGTTACAATGGGGAGATTGGCAACGACGACCACGAAATGGGTTCAAAACAGAACTATACAAAATCAATTTCATGCTATCTAAACAACGTGTATCACGTAACACCATTCCCGTTATTCCCATTCCCATTATCATGCCCCTGCTGTCCAGCCCCATACCCAACATTATTCCCACCTTCCACTCCTTCCCTGCTGTGTCTCGCAGCAGCCCCTATATCCAGTTCCAACCCCCACTCCCCGTCCCTACCACCACCACCACCCCTATTCACAAATCGTCCCTTTACCCCCTTCAGCCCCTTCTTCCTCCTCCCCCTATTCCTAACTCCACCCATCTCCTCTCCTGTCTCCTTGTCCACTGTTGCGTTCTCCCTCTCATCCTCGATATTCTCCAGATGGTCCTCAAGCCTGGCTTTGTCTGTTGACGACACCGCCAACAGTCCAGCTAATGAATCCCCTTTCAGAACTGGGACATCCCACACTGCTGTTTGCACGATAATACCCAACAAAATGATGACAGTGCCGGAGATTTGGATGATGAGAAACGATAAATAGGGCCAGTGGATCGCGATGACACGGTCGCCAGCTGGGCCGGGGGAGAGTGGGGAGCCGGAGGCGAGGATGAGACGACCACCGGCGCCGGGGGAGGAACGGAGACTATATGAAGTCAGTCTCGGTCAACAAAACACCGGAAAGAAAGAGGGGCTTACGTGTTTGAGAGACCGAGGGCGATGTTGGCTGTTATGTTGGCAACCGCTTCTCCCCTCGCGTTATCCCCTTCCTCTTGGTAGACTGCGTCTCCTAACACCCTCGCTGCTGTGCCGATCTGGCCGGGGGTGCCGGTGGAGTAATTCCCCTCAAAGACTGCGAGAAGGTAGCGGTTGAGATACCCTATGTGGTCCCGGTTGACAGTGTATTCTTCTTGCCGTTTCCCATTCCTCGCAGCACTATTCTCTAGCGTAGAAGAATGCATTACCTCGGTATTGGCCACCCCCTTGGTCACCTCCACACGGTAGGTGTTGACGCAAAAGTAAAATAATATCTCCGAGGCGGAGATTGTCTCGTCTTCGTTGGTGGTGTAAATGACGAAGAGACTGGCGATTCCAGATGTGGCCTTCCCGGTGTTGTCACCGGTAGTGAAGCCTAGGCTGTGACGAACAGGAAGGAAGGATGAGTTGATGAAGGAGGTGAGATTGAGGTTGCCGGATGTAAGAAGGATCCCGTTTGGAAGGGTTGCTCGCGGGCTGACTAGTGTCGGAGGAGACAGGTCGAGTTGGGAGGTGATATTGGCCGTGGAGGAGCAGATTGCCAGAGAAGAGAAGTCGGGGAAGGTGCAAGTGCCTGTTGAGCATGTCGGTGAGAGGTGGGGGATGGGGGCTGAAGGCGGGGAGAAAAGGGAGCTGTGGATGGAGGTTATTTCTGCTGGGGAGAGGGCTATACAAGGAATTAGTTAAGAAGGGAGGGGGTGGGGGGTGAGATAAGGGGGGTAAGAGACATACCATTATAAGGCTCAGGATGAGTATAAGCCTCACTCCTGGGCACTGTTGCCGTTCCCCCTACCGCGCTCCCGTTACTGCCATCTCTGAAAGGATACGTAATCGCCGCCTGCGTCAACGGCGACAGCAAAAACGCCGTAACCAACAACGCAGCAGCCGATATCCCTAGCACCCTCCCTTTTCTCTTCAGAATTAGCTTTACCCCCCCTATTGGGCTCCGTTTCGCATCCTCAAAACCCCCATAATCTCTTATATCCTTTTCACCCCTCGCAAAAGAATTCCACTTCAGCTGTGACAGCCCCTCTCCCAGCGGCACCACCAATGCAGCCTGTGCTATCGCCACCAAGAAACCTACGAGAGCATTCAGGGATATCGCCATCGGCCACTCGGATAGGCTTTGCCCTTCATGAATCTTAAACACGGCAACAACAAGAGCGAGACAGACCAGGCTGATGAAGCAGCATGTCAACTCCACGATCCAGGAACCGAGATAGCGGAAACATCCTCCGCCCCTGTACCCACTGGGCCCACGTTGCTTCCTGCGTCTCCGCTGGCGGTCCCATGATTTCTGAGCTCTGAGATGTTTGCTGTCTATTGGGGGCACGTCGGGGAGGGTGTCCTGCCTGGGAATGTGCCCGTCAATTTGGGATTCATCTTTTGGCTCGGTACCAGGCCCGGGGTTGAAGTAATCGAGGTCTTCGTAATGCATAAAGGGGCCGGAGTTAGTGTTGTTACCTCGACCTGAGGATAAACGAGTGAGGTTGCTGGGGCGGGTACTTTGCTGCTGGCTCCTTCTGAGCCTGTCCGGGACTACATTTTGACTTGCTATTAACTGTAAATTATGCCGGAGATTTGGGGTGCTATTAGTTTGTGTGGCTGACCTCCACGCTGAAGGCGGAACTGGAGCAGCTGTGATTTCTTCCTCTGGGGGAGGCTGTCGGTCGGTTGGAGGCGGTGTTATATTCAGCCACGAGGCTGTCGCTGGCGGCCCTGATGTTGATAATGTCGGTTCTGGAGCTGGTCCATAGGAAGTTCGAATCGGGCCCCTACCCGGCTGCGCCGCCCGCGCCCTCGCCTCGGTTAGCTCTCGCAAGTCCCGACTACCTCGCCAATATTGGGATGGCGGGAAAGGCACATCGACAGGATGCGATCGAAGCGGTTGTGGTGGTGATGGTTGCGGCACAGGCGGGAGGTCTTTATTTTGGGTGGCATAGGCGAGCCAGATGGGCGGGTAACTTTCTGTGCGCGGGACATCGGGTCTTTGTGGCACTGGGAGCTGCTGTCTCGGCCAAGAGGGAGTTGAGATGGACTCGTTGTACTGTCGCTGCTGCTGAAGGGACCCCGCATTTCCAGTTGCTTGCCAACCTGACTGTGCCGCAGCTTGGTGGTGCTGATGATAAGGAGGCGAAGAAAGACCCGAAGCTGTGCCTCCCCCACTGCCGTACACGTAGTATTGCTGCAGTTGTTCCTGATCTACGTCGTCCTGATTCCCGTGCTGGGCAACATCTTCCTCCTGATCTTCGTGGATAGAACTCGCTGGAGAAACAGTATGTCGTCCTCCACTGCTGACAGTCCCCACGCGCTGCGGTGATAACGGCGTCGGCGCCGAAGACGCATTGGTGGGTTTCCTTGCTGGCCGGGTCTCCAAAGGAGATACTTGCTCCTCGATGGCGGGTCTTGCGCGCGTAGTTGCAGCATTCGTAGCCACAGTCACCGGCTGTCTGCGCGTTGTTGCTGACGATGCCGACGGTACTGATATCATCTGCGGGCGTGAAGATGACGACCCTGTCGAGGTCGACGTCACCGGAGGATAATACGGCTCCGAAAAGACGTAGCCCTCTTCATCCCCGGGGTAGTATCGGTCATCTTGACGTGGAGGACCTGGGGGCATATCGGGCGGTGCCAATTGTCGTCGTCGTAAACTTTTCGAGAAGAAACATTTCTCGTCCTAATATTTCCCTTCTTAGATCCACCCTCAAACCCTCCCCATGGATGCCGACAAACTCGCGGAAAACAAACTGAGTGAGGGGATCTCGTCCTTCTGCCGGTCTATCTTACCATCCGTCTCACAGGCAGACGGAGTGTAAGCACCGCAGAATCAGAAACGAAGAAACAGTTTGTCCCCTCCTCCCTCTTGCCAAGTACCAATTGAACCAGGAGGCGGAGAAAACCAGAAGAAAAAAAAGATAAAAACAGCAACGGGGAGTTTTGAAGAAAAAAAAAGAAGACTAAAGCGAATGATGAAATGTTTAACCAAAACAACTCTTACCACTCCCCGCCCTCCCCATGTCTGAGGTAAGCTCAGCCTGGTTTAGTTACATGGGGATGATGCACGATCCGTGCCTGTCCATTTCTTACATACATTGGCGATCCCGGCTACACACACACACGCAAAGTCCAAGACCAACAAACACGCCCACACACCATCTTTCACAAACAGACTTCAAAGTGCCTTGATTCCCAAGGCTTATTGCAAAGCCACCTGCAACTGTCTCCGGCTTAGCTTTCTTTTTCTCGAGGAGTTCTATCTGTATCTTTTTGCGCAATGTCGTCAATTCCCCTCCGATCCCCATCCCTCACCAAATGCCCATATTCTAGTACTCACTCATGAATTCGCCATTTACGTCTCTGTACCTCTGTCGTGTTTTTTTAATCCACCTTCACTGATTGCTTGCAGCACTTAGTACATATGGCCGGGGACGGGGCCAGGGCCGGGTAGTTTGCTTGCTTTCAATTTGCCTCTTCCTCCGGTTTCCCAACCTCCTCTCTCCAGCTTCCCTTCCCCTCTCTCAAGCTTCCCTTCCCCTCTCTCAAGCTTCCCTTCCCCTCTCTCAAGCTCTCCCAATCGAGGCATAAGATGTGATACGAGACTTGGCGTTGGTGTATACATACACACTCAACGTGCCTGACCTTGTGTATCCCCCAAGCTTGAAGGCTTGTATATTCTTTTTTACCTTTTTGTTTTTTAAGTGAGGATTGAAATATAAGAAAAACAAGCTTGATCGACAGGCAGGACCCTGGATTTCATTGACGTACACAGCCAGTCTCCCGGCTGAACTGTTTTTTTTTTTTTTTTTAAAAAAAAAAAAAAGGATCCAGTCAAGTATGAACTTTACATGTGGAGACAACCACCAACCGCCAAAATCCCCAGGGTCGAATAACAGCCCAGAGAAAGCTGCTGCCTGAGGAGGGGGTGGGGGGAGCAGATCGCAAAAGTGGGCTTCACTTACACAAGTCTTCACTCCAAACGTGAACTTTATTGAAACATTGGTTTTTTCAACTTCGAGGATGAGATCCAGACCCTCTAGAAGCGAGATCGCTAGAAGCCTTATGGAAGTCCCGCAAATGTGATGAACAAATCGCTGCTGCGCCGCACGGCGCACGGTAGTGTCGGCATCCCGAGTGTCAGCTCTCACTAGACAACTGAAAAATATATCGGGCGGCAGCCGATAAAGATGCTTGAGCTTTCACCTTTCTCCCCGCCACAGAGACCTCGAGGATGGTGTCACAAGCACACGATAGGCGGCCCTCCCCCAAGGTCAAGTTACACTGCATCATCCCCTCTTTTTTTCCTTCTCCGCATCCCCATCTCATCTCATCCCATCCATCTCACAAACTTCCAAAGTGGCTTCCGTCCACCCCCTCATTCAACTCTGACACGCGAGGCGCTGAGAGCTGAGAAAAAAGGGGTGTTCCGGTCCGATTGGTTTGGTTTTGTTGTTGTTGAACTGATACTAATCCATCCATGTTCTCACTACAACCAAAAAAAAAACAAAAAAAAAAAAGGTCAAAAGTGCCGCCGCCACCACCAACCGATCTGGCCGCCGGTTGCTGGCCCGGGCCGGTATGTGGATCTTGCATCGGCGTTTCGGAACGCCGAGTACACTGGGGGGTCGTCGTGACCGGCCAGAGAAAACCGGCAGTCTACCTTGCCAAACTTCTACTATAATCTTCCGTTTCTTGGCTCATCCAGCCCACAGAACCCATAGATTCAAGATTGTAACGAACCCAGTGCCAAGTCACCGGTAACACCTCTCTCTGGGGAAAAAAAAATCCCATTCTTCCCGGCAGCACAGGCCCGAGGCATACGCCATCACACCATCTAGGGTAGATACCACCAACACCACACTCACTCACGCAGTTGCAGGCAGGAGTTGTACTTTGTGAACTTTTCTTATTGTTCTGGAACCTCAAGACTCTTATACATCCACCACTCCAAGTCCCAACACCCACAACGCGCGCACGCTTCGCTTATGATACCCTCCTGATGATGCCCCTGGAAATTATGCTACACTCCACCAGCTGTTTTTTGACTCCGCTTGTCGAAAGGTAAGCCCGTATACAACGACGATAGACGCTGCCTCATTCCCTAAACTCCCAAGACGCCCGCATCCATGTGGCCCCGGAAAACAAACACACCGTCCATAAGAAAATGGACCCATTCGACTCCCTAACCATGTATCCTGTGGGGTAATCCCTATATACGAAAATCAAAAATGCAACAACCCGGACAAAACAAAAAAGTACAATGCTAGTCCTCATGGAAATATCCATCATATAAATATGGACAGTATTCAACGTGTGTCACGCTGGACGTCTCCGAGCCTGATGCACTCCGTGTGAACAGCCAGTCCTAGCGGTGCTCATGTCCGTGATCATGGTTATGATTATGCCCGTGATCCGGGTGTGAGTGAGAGTGGCTGCTTTCTGGTCGCGAGCCCGCTGTCGAAGTGTTGCAGCACCCCTTTCCAACGCAGTCGTCCACACAGTCCAATAGGCACGCATCCTCCTCCAGCTCTCCACATCTCGGTGCCGCGATAACGGTTGAGCCGTCCAGTCCCATATTCACCACCGATTCATGGTCATGTGCTTCGTCCAGACAAAACTCGGGCTGAATGGTGGCGCTGTGGATGCCGTAGGCGTGCAGGCATTTCCTCGCCATCCTGGCCACCTCCATATACTTCGCACCGCCGGCCTCAGAGAGGGGGAAGGCAACCTTGATGTGCATCGAGGCAACGATCTTGGTGTCCGAAAGTTGCCAGATATGGACGTGGTGACAGCTGACAACACCGGGAAGAGCCTGGATATCCTCCTTGACTTCCTGCAAGTCGATGTTCTCTGGCGTGGCCTGGAGAAGGACCTTGGATGTCGCTTTGGTGAGAGGAATAGCCGATTTGAGAATAATGAGTGTGATAAACAGAGATACCGCTGGATCAGTGTAAAACTTGCCGGACCAGTCCGTCAACCAGATAACGAGCGCGGTCGCGATGACGCCCACATTTCCCAGCGCATCACCCAAGACATGTAGTACCATGGCATCCATTCCCATGTCGCTATGACTGTGGCCGTGCTTCTTTCCAGGCTTTCTTGGCTTGTTGTGGTTATGCGAAATGTGAACAACAGAGTTGCGCCTAGACCGCTTCCCATGGGCATCGGGAGCAGCGACCTCCTCCGCAATGACGGCACGACCGCTCTGCTCGAGCAACGGCTGCTCCTCAAGGGCAGGTGTGTCAAGGAGTGCGCTTTCATCGTTACTGTCGCTGCTGGATTCGTCATCGGCCTGAGGCCTGGTGGCAGCAATGATTTCCTGACGGAAGCTGGCGGGGTGAATGCTGATATCGTCGATGCTCAGGCGAGGGTGTTGCCGGGCAGCCTGAAGACGCTTCTTGTGTCCGGGCCGAGAACCCTGTCGCGAGTGGCTCTCAGTCGAGAATCGAATGTTTCCGCCCGAAGACTCGGTGGCCAATGTAGGTGGCTGCTCCTCGGTTGGCGATGCCAGATCCCGATAGCCGGCGCGCCCCTCTTCTGCCGTACCAACATCAGCTTCATGGGTATGCGAGTGTCCGTCGCCATGCTCGTGGTCGTGGTCGTGATCGCCGGGCCCATGCGAATGCCCGTGTCCTCCAAGAACGACAAAGCCAACCAGGTTCGAGGCCAATCCCATGCAACCAACAATCAGGATCAGTTGAGGGTTCTCGATTTGAGGAGGGTCGACGAATCGTGCAACAGCTTCGAGTACGATGGAGACGCAAAGGGCGATGAGGAAGACAGCGTTGAAGAAAGCACCAAGAATTTCGGCACGAACCCACTAGATAAAGCAGTCAGTTACACGAGTTCAGAGAGTGGGCGGGCTTGTGCTCGACGAGAACTCACTCCGTACGAGAATCTGTCGGAGGTTGCTTTCTGCGCAACCGATACAGCCCACAGACCGACAAGTAGTGAGATGATGTCGTTCAACTGCAGAATGATTAGCAACTAAAGATGCCCCGGGTGGATCGGAAAACGTCGTTACCATGTGGAAGGCATCAGCCATCAACGCCAGCGAGTGCACCATGAAGCCAACGGTCAGCTCCAGCAGAAAGAACATGACGTCGATGACGAGCATCACCTTGATGCGCGTCGACTTCGACCACCCCATCTTGATGTCCCCCGGTAATGAATTCCTCCAAGAATGTGTTGGGGATGGGAACGTGTTTTCGCAAAAGATGTGCTATGTCTCAACAGACGGATGGAAAAAACAAAAACAATGAAAAGATGAGATGTTGTTTGCGATGGCGCAGTCAGGGAGAATTCGCCGCCCCTCGCAGTTGACTAAGGTGAAATTGCTAGTGCGCCCAGCAGTCGGGACCTGGAATAAAAAACATTGGCCGGGGGCTGCGATTATCTTTCAGACCCCTGTCCCGTCCTGCCAACGACCTTCCTTAAAGAACAAACTTGGCAAGCGGACAGGGCGTGCTCTGCTTCAGCTAAGAATCCAGCTCAGAACCCCATCAGATTCGCGCCTTCAACAAGATCGGAAAATGAGGAGGTAGAATCAATCTGGCTTTGATCTGACCGCAAGGAAAGGCATCTTGCTCCTGTGCTGCGCTGTGTTGGCTGATGGCAGTGAAAAGCCGGCCCTGGTGACAGGCATCAAACCAGGCGCCCCGCTTCGCTGGAATGCCCCGCCATTCCGAATCACCGCGATCCTCACTGGGAGAAAGCCGACGGAGTTGACATTCGGCAAAGACTTGTTCCAGCAGGTCGGCTGGTTGTGGAGGACAATCCCGTGTTTGAGGGATACCTAATCTATTTTTGTTCTGGAATTCGAGCTTATCCTCGATTAAGCTTGTCCCTGTCAGGAACAAGCAACGTTGGCAAACTCTAAACTTTAACGGTCCCGAATCCATCCACTTGGATCCTCACCATCTTCCAGCCACGCTTGTTGACTCAGTTGACCTTTTGCTCCCGTGTTCAAAAGGTGTGCTCACTCTACGGTGAGACATTTTTACCCACGCGCCAGCTCACTTATCAAGGAAAATGGCAGGACTGTGATATCTCAAACTACCGAGCGATACAACACCCAAGACTTTCGGCCCCCGGGCTAGTGCCGATTTGAGCAGGTCACTATGCGACGAACAACTGCACCATCCTGAACCTGACCACACGCATGAACATTCGTGGACATCTACTTGCCTATAACGTCAGGTCCTATGCCGTGAGTGAGTCGAAACGAGCTCTCCATAGGACAATATGAGATGCGAACTTTGTTGGTCTGCATGATCTAGAAGCTCTCAGGTTACACCGCCCCAGGATGTCGAAACTATCACATTCTATGTTCAGGAACACATGCTAAAATATAGCGCCTCGACTGTGCTTAGCATTGTTTGTCAAAATAAGAGAATATTTTCCTTCAGAAATTAGCAGTGTGGGGTATTAGGAACTGCTACATTACCCGAATACATTAAAGCAGATGATGGCGCTCAAAGGTGTAATGAAATACCCTGCCAAACTTTCTCGAAGGCCTATCGACGATCTTGTATCGGCTATCAACCATCTATCTTGCAAGGCCTACTTGACATTTATAGTGCCTGTTTTTTGCCCGTAACATGAGAAGATAAAGAACATACCAAACTGAGAACCGGAGCCCGTGCTGAAATCCAGCAACTTAATGGACTCCCGCAGCATGTTTGAACATATCAGAAATACCATATGCTCTCCAAAAGAGAAGCACCATAGTTCTCATTTGTCAAAAGCCAAAACATACAACACCGAGGATTCCCCAGTGGTCACCCACCTGAGTACTAGTTCGGCCCTTCAGCTATTTGACTCGGGCAGAGCGGACGGGATGCCGTATTTTTAGCTGGGTATGATCGTATGTGGTTTTCTTCGTCCAGAATATCGTTTATATTCACAGAAATCGAGAGAGTTCTCTAACTTGAAGTTTTATAAGTGAACCGCCAACTTACATCAACCCTCGCATCACACTCTCTACCCAGGCCGATTAATCCGAAGTAAAGCCAGCAAAGAACAAGATGAGACCCACACAAACAGCCAAAACGAAAATTTCCTCGTCGTCTCCGTGAAAGGTTTTGAATAATTCAAGATGAATCTTATATCTAGGTGTATCCAATAAAATTCGGTAAGCTGTGCAGGCTGCCGTCGTCACGCGAGTCTGTCGGGGTGCAGCGTCAGCACTCAGAGAAATCTGACTAAGGTAAGCATGCTTGCCATTGTGAGAAACTGACAACCGCTTCTTCTTACACGGAATACTAGGTATACAAATAACTACATTCAATTAAGTCCAGATTCGTAAAATACCTATATGCATTTCCTACATAGCCGGCAATGTCATGGCATGTTTATTCATACCTGCTGGAAACGGCAGTGATCAAAGTCCATTCGCCCCTCCTCCATCCAAAGCCCAGCAAGCATGTGTAAGTTGCCGGAAGCAAAAGTGAGTAGTACCCCCTATTTCCTTCCACTAAATCATCACTAACATCATGTCCCAGGAGAAAATGCGACAAAATCCTTCCTGCATGCGGCCTCTGCGCCAGAATGGCCCGGCCATGCGATTACACCACCGCCGATGCCATCACTTCTCAACTGCAGCAACCGGCCCAAGCATCGTCAGAAGAGCTCGCAACCCTCCAAGCCCGACTTTCAGAGCTCGAGAACCGTCTCAACACTGCCTCTCAACCTCAACCATCACCGCCACCGCCACCGCCCTCCCATCTCGACCCAGAACCTCTCCCTCCCATCCCAGCTAAACCGCCCTCCCCCTTTTGGTCCCCTTCTTCCCACCCCTCCAAATTCCCAACGTCTCTCTTCCTCGACCTAGACGCCTTCAACTGGTCCACCACCCCCATCCCCGCTCCCAACATCTCCATCCCCTCCGATGTCCTTGACATCTTATCCAGAGGCACAACAGTCCAAGACACCGCAACGGAATTCTTCCAAGGCACCCACGCTTGGTTCCCCTTCATCTCCAAGAAACGGATGGAGCTCGGCCTTTCCCTCTGGGAAGCCGGTCCTGAACTGGCGTTTCTCTTTCTGGGGATGAAGTTGGTAAGCACACCAGTCAACAACGGCGTAGAGCCAATCATGAACCCCTTGTACGCATCCGCGAGGCGGTTCTGGGCCTTGCTGGAGCAAGGAGGGAGTGTAAGCCTGCAGTTTCTACAAGGGATGGTGCTGGTGACGGTGTATGAGTTGGGACACGGGATATACCCCGCGGCGTGGATCAGCGTGGGAATTTTGGCAAGATGGGTTGAAGTTTTGGGATTGCCCGGGTTTAGAGGCGGTGGCGGGATTCTAGGCAGCGTGGTACGTCTCTTTTTTGCCATCACTATCATAAAACAATATTAACACGAAAAAGACAACCTGGACCGAATCCGAAGAACGCCGGCGCCTCTGGTGGGCAATCTACATCCTCGACCGCTTCATCTGCCTAGGCAACAAAAAACGCTTCTGCCTCCCCGAGCCAGAAGACTCTTTTGTTCTTCCCGTAGATGATAAAGCTTTTGTACGCCAGCCCCCCCCCTCCCTAATTCCCCCCTTGTACCCATTCACTAACCCTTCTCTCCCAAATAAGGACGAAGGCAACCCAACCCTTTCCCACTCCCACCTCCCTTTTTCCAACCCCCACATCACCACCCCAAACCTCTCCCCCTTCACCCGCCTAGTCCAATCCGCCCTCCTCCTCTCCCGCACCCTATCCCACCTCCGTACAGTCATCCATGCCAACGTCAATAACCGGCCCATTCCCTTCTCTCACGCGTTCGTCTCCTCCCTCACCAACGACCTGGTTACTTTCACACATACGATCCAATCCGAAATCTCCTCGTCACCCCCCAGCAATCCATCACCACCATGGGGGGAGTCGTCATCAACAACCTTATCAACCCCCTCCTCCTCCACCAGCACCTTCATCCCCCCCTCCCCCCCTTCTCCCACAATATCCCTTTTACCTTCCCTGTCATTAACACTCTCGACGTTAATACTGTTATTTGACACCTACTGCACCCCGGAAAACCAACACCTCGGCCCCTCCCCGATGCCAGGATCCGAGGCCCCGCCTCTGCAGTCACAGGAGCATGTACAATTTGCCCGGCAATCCATGCAAGGCCTCCGCGAGACGTCCCTCAAGATAAGGGAGGTATCTCTCGAGTTACTGGATCTGTTAGTCTTGCCATCGCAGGAGAGAAAACTCTCCCCTTTATGCCTCGACAGCCTTTACGCCTCCATGGCGACCCTCCACTGGTTGTGGAAGGAGGGTGGAGCACAAGACATCAGAGAGGCCCTGGAAGATGTCCGGAGGTGCATAAGCCGGACGAGTATGAGGTGGAGGGTGGCGAGGGAATACTTGGAGATTATCAAGAGGCAGGATGTCAGCTTTGCCATGGCGTTCCGGGCAGGGGGCAAGTGATGGATGTAACCACGGTAAATACACGCATACAAAACAGACTCCCAAGATGTCAGACTCGGAATTTGTGAGCACATAGGTTCGGGTGCAGCAGCAGTCATAAGACAGCCAGTTAGTTTACAATAGACGCACAGGACTACAAGTGTGAAATTGGTCGCAAAATTCCACACTAGCGTTGAGTTATACATTGGATAATACATAACACCAATTTCTCACTTGAAAGACAATACCAATTGGCCGGCTTGCTTGCTTGCTTTCCCTTAGTCTAATAAACAGATATCATCCACCGTCCAGACAACCCCCCTCCCTTTTTTTTCTTTCTTTTTTTTTTTTTTTTTTAAAACTTGTACACCTGCTCAGGAGTATACCCCAGCTCCTTCAAAATACCCTTGAGCTCACCCTGGTCTCTTGGGGACTTCTTGTTACCAGAAATGCTATCTATCATCCCCGGAGGTCCGCACACAAACACCTTGATGTTCTCGTTCTTGGGCTCGGGCAGCACAGTCTTCAACAGTTCCTGGTTAATGAAGCCCTTGGCACCAGTCCACTGCTTGGGCGGGTTGTCCAAAACGTAAAAAGCCCTGAACCGCTGAGGGTAGTGGTTCTCCAGCGTAGCCAACTCGTTCTTCAATAAGATATCATCCGCGCTGACGTTGCCAAACACCAAGGTAACCTTGGTCTTGTCCTCGGGGTTGTTGAAGATAGTCCTCAAGAGCTGGTACATGGGGGTAATACCAGTACCGCCAGCCACAAGAGCGATGTGGTCGTGCTTGTTGGGCGACCACGAGTACTTTGGCAGAGGGCCCTTGATATCGAGGCGCTGACCGGGGGCCATATCGTGGAGATGAGTGCTCATTGGGCCGTTGGGATACTTCTTGACGAGAAGGTCAATGTACCCGGGTGTGTCCTCGTCGCTGATGGGAGTGTAAGGTCTGAGAACAGGCTTCTCGGCATCGAGAGGCTTGTACTTTGTCAAAATGGCAGAGGCGACAGGGAGGCCAGAGACCATGTCATCCTCGGGAAGACGGAAGCGCAGGCGCTTGGAGTTGTGGTTGATGATCTCGACCTCCTCGAGCTTGAGGCTGAGAAAGCCCTGGTCGCCGCCAGTAAAAGCCTTCTTGGCCTCGACGCCGGGGATCTTCTCGGCGACGGCGGCCGAGGCGTTCTTGACCTTTTCTTGGGCCTTGTTCGCGGCAGTGGAGCCGGAGAGAAAGTAATAGCCTACACCAGCGAGACCGGCGGCAGCGGCGCCGTAGAGGAGGGTGTTGTTGCCGCCCTTGGAGGAGGTGGGCTCGGTGGCATAGCTGCGGATTTGCTGCGGGGGAGGATATGTCAGCCAATGCGAACTGGGCAAGCCACAGGAGATATGCGTGCTGTTGCAGACGCAAAAGAAGCTTGAGAGCTACCGCTTAGCTTGCGGCAGGTGGATGGATCATGTTGAGCTGGCAATGACGCAGTTGCGGAACAATGAACAAAAAAAATTAGACTCACGCGCTTGAGGGGCGCAGAGATCCGGAAGGCGGACCGGCTAGCGACGAACAGACTCATTGTTGGTGATAGTGATGTTTTTCGTTTTTGGAGAGGTTTTGAAGAAGATGAAGAACCCCAAGAAGAGAACAGGACCCGGGCGTTTGTTTATGGAAGCAGATCTCAATTGGAGGGAAAAGACGGGAGATCAGTAAAAAAGGTGGAGGGGAATCCGACCCTCTGGGATGTTGCTCGATTAGCCGTAGCAGTTCCGGCGATTTACGTCATCCCCCCAAGGTACGCTAGAAACATGTCCTGCAGCACGTCTTATCAAGTGGGTTTTAGGTGCCAGGCAGGTGGGGTCCATCTGAACTGGAGGTATTATTGGTTTCGATGGAGTGTTCGTCTATTGTTTTGACAGTTGGAGAATGAGTAATTGTCAATGGCTTCAGATGGCAGCTTTTAAACACTGTGTTTTGAACCCTCTATTTCTCAAACATGTAATTTCTTCTTGTCAGCACCACAACACTCCTCTTTTACTGCTGGTCAGATCAGCTCTGTATACACCATCCTCACCTGACTTCCCTCCCCTCATGATGACATATGTCTCAATCGCCCACCCACAATGCAATTCTTGTAGCGAAAGACACCTCATCGACACCCAGCAATGATCTTGAACAACACCACACACACACACAAACACAATTCGATTCCCACCCCAACAACACAAATCATTTGAGAGAGAACAGGACCTCATAAACTTCAAATGTTTCCCATCATGATCATTCAGCATTCAACATCAAAAAAGATGACAAACGACACAAAAAAGGTAGTAAACAACCACAACAAATAAAACAAGTAGTAAACCCATTCAAAGATCGAAAAAAAAAGAAAGAAAAAGGAAAAAAAACCAGCGCTCTTCCTTTTTTCCACAACCGCCCTTGATTCCCGCCCAGCTTTGTTGGAAAATTTGTCAGCCAGTCCCCCTTTTTTGTTTTGAAAAGAAGGATCTGGTGATAGATATTAATAGTACAATTGTGAGAACACCAACTCCCTCCTACTCCACCACGCTTTCCCACAGCTATTGTTGTTCTGGTCCTGTGAGAACTTTGCTGCTTTCCTCTCGTGTGTTGTAGCACCAGCCCGAGTTTCCATTTTCCCGCATCATCACCTGGACGCCCTCTTTGTGCTCTCCAACTTGGCATCGGGTAGTGTTTCCAGCCCTGGCTCTCCCTTTTTGGTGGTGCTTATCACGTCCTGACTGCCTCTCCTGAGAAATCCAGCCTCGTTGTGAAAGAGTAATGTTGGCGTGTTGGCTTGGGAGCCTCCCCGTTGCCCGTGATAGTGTACTACTTGCGGGGGAGGTTGGCCGACCTGTGTTCCCAACAGGTGTTGTGGATATGGGTCCAGGTCCTTGCTGCTTGTGCTAAAGGTTGATACCACTGGCTGGTGAAATCCGTTTGTCCCAGTCGCTGTTATTGTTGACCCGCTGCCTGCGGTTGTGGCAGGCGATTGCGGGAGCTGATATTCGGTCTGAGTCGGGGTTCCTGCTTCATTTGTGGCATTGCTGGGGCTGCCTGGGCTGGTGGTGTCTACTTGCCCTGTCAAGCTCGTCATGCCACCCTCGATATCACGGAGCAGCCGGACGTATTCCTCGGGGACAAGCCCACTCTCTTGTGTTCTCGGATCCTCAGCCACAAGCCAGCCTTGACCGTGTCGGTATGAGACCCAGATAATCTGACCTTCCACAAGGGGGAGCTCGTTCTCGTTCTCGCGCTCAAAGTCAAAGAGAGCCACCGCCTTGCCGTGCATTTCCTCGTCGGGAGAGGTGATGGTAAATTGATAGTCCCGTGAATAGCGGGATTCGTCGACGTTGTGATATCCTGGCGAGGAGCACGTGCTCGAGTTGTCCGAATCATAGGCGCCCTCATCAGCGTACCCCCTGGGCTGCTGGTTGGCAATTTGATATGCCTCGTTCCCGTTCCCGGCATTTCCATTGCCACCATGTCCCGCCTGTCCCGGTGGATAGGTTACATATTCGCCGCCTGGGCCGTTTGCCTCGTTCCCTTGGTTGATGTAGTACCGGTCAGTTCCGTCGGCGCTGGTGCCGACATAGAACCCCCTCTCGCCGCCATAGTGCTCCTGGCTCATAATCTGCTCACGACCGACCCGGCTCCTGCCGTAGATGCCACCTGACGATGTCTTGTGGTGCTTTCTGTGCCGAGAACTGACAACAGGGCTCTGGAGATCCTCGTCCTCGCTCCACGGTGGGCCATCTGCCAAATGAATAGAGGGCAGATCGGCCGGTCTATGAGAGCCCCCGCTGCCGCTGTTCCAGGAGTGGCTATCCCAGCCCCGGCTGTCCCAGGCGGTTGGTGGGTCCGAGAGACGTCGCTGCTCGCTGGCGGGGGTGGTCATGCCCGAGGGCGGTCGTGATGGCTCCGGGGGCGGGCCATAGTGAAGAGGGTGGCTTTCCGGGTAGGCAAAGTCTCGTACGAGCGTGTAGGGCAGGCTCGAGGGGTGGAGGGGGAAGATGTGGGAGGGCGGGCGTGACCTCGAGGGGAGGGAACTCGTGGTCGAGTACTGCGACAGGCGGTTCTTGGACGCGTGCGACATTGGGCGAGGAAGTTGGCTCCTGCGAGCGGGCGGCGAGGTGATGAGTGGTGGAAGTGCGGGGTGGGCCGCGTTCGCATTCACCGGCGACGATATGGCGGGCGGCGACGTCGCTGGAGAGTTTGCGGGCGATATGATCGCCGTCATGGTTTCCGGAGAAAGAGACGGCGGGACGGCGTAGAAGAATTACAACTGGTGTCGGGCGGGTGGGGTACGGCCCTTTGCGCGCTGGCCGCTGGCTCGATTCGCTCGAAATCAAATAGCTGCGTGGGGACCCCCCAACAACCAGGCCTGCTCCCTACCACTAAACCAGGGGTTGATACTGGGGTCCGCGACTCGACCGAGTCTTGACCTTGCGCCTTCGAAACGCACGGTCTGTTTACTTTTTTGTTTTACTGCGTGTGTTTGTCCGGGAGTCGCTGGAGACGAGGCGAGGTCGTATTGTTGAGAAAAGAATGGTTTGACCCTCTCTTGTTACGGGGTTCGCACCCTCGTTCCTCGAGAAAGCCTCCCTCTTCTCAGGCGCTGGCGCAGATGGGGGCGGGCGTCTTCACAGTGCAGAAAGACCAGACGAAACTCGGCGGCTCGGAGGGGGTGGAGCGTTGGGGGACCGGTCACTCGGGGGCTCGACGCCAGAAGGTCGGAGAAAGGAGGGGCAATGGGTACCTGTTCCCACGTGGAAGACCGGGTGGAAAATAACTATAGGTGATGTGTTGTGATGGACGTGGAAGAGAGCCAAATCAATTGGTCATCCCAGGGCAAACGTGGTGTTTGACAGACCATCTGAAGTCAAAGACGGGCCAAGGTTGATGAGGGGAACCACCAGTCCAGCACAACCCACGAGCGGAACACAGCACACAGTAGGCAAAGAAGCGGGCGGCTGGCCAGGTTGCTTAAGCGCGCTGCGGCCAGAGTCAGAGACCACGCCCCAGCAATTGCCAATCACCTCTCTTTTCCCTATGTCCTCTTCTCCATACTGTGTATGTAAGATCGGACACACATAGGCGTTAATCAGAGGGACCAACCGCATCATCTCGTGCATCATGCTCGACATCAGTCTGTCGGTTCACTTGACACACAAACTCAAAGAGATTGTTCTGTCATTGATGAACACACAGGTGACTCCTGTCTTTCTCACGAGACGCATAGGTAGCCGGCCGTCATCCCAGTGGTGCTCCGTAGTGTGTTCTAGTTCCACAAAGACTCAACGTCTTGTCGTCCCAGCTATATTTAGCTTCTGTATCCAAACAATTTCCCGCTGGCAGTGTTTCAAGCAGCATTTCCCAAGGTCCCGGGAGGAAAACACCCAAGTCCTCGGTTAAATCTATGTATTGCAAGAAGAGTCAACGGCCGCACTCGTTTCCATTCGGAAGCGGGCTCAACACAAAGAAACATGAAAGGGGCTCGAGGGGAAAAAAGAAGCGAAGGTAGCAAGGGGAAACATGTAGTGCACGGGCCATAATGTTTCAAGTGCATCCAGGCTGTGGGGCTCGTCATCGGTTCAAGGCGGTCAGTGACGGCGAGACTCAGCTAGGGCCAAGACCGAACTGCCAAAAACATTTCAAGGCTCTCTTCCAACCGCGACTCTCAATTTCTTCATCATCACAACTGCAACTCTGCCTCAAACCACAGCTTCACGTCTCACTCTGCACACATCTTGGGGGCGACAACACCCAAATAGTAATGGGTGTATAGCTGAAATTTCTCTATTTCTTCAGTCTCGCTGTATCTCCAAAGGTAACAATACGCTGCCCCTCTCCTCCTACCACGTCCTTTGTCTTCCATGATGAACTCTTTATTGGAGCTGTCTTAGACTCGCTTTGCGGGCTATGATGATAGACTTTTTATTACGCTTTTTAACTGAAATGACAAGCAAACACTTTGGCGATGAATATCGATGAATTTCTAGGGGCAAGATAATGGGTCGCTAACATGTTGTTTTCAGAGTTGACTCTCAACAACCATCGATGGGAAAGATTAGCAGCAGCATCAACCCAACTTGCCTAGCGTAATCGCCATGGATACTATTAACGGAAATGCGGCTTCGGCTTCGGCTGCTCCCGCCGCTCCGGCCCAGCAGAACGGCCACCGGGAGGACCCAGGTGGCTTCAAGCTCAAGTTTTGCACCGTATGTGCCAGTAATCAGAACCGGTAAGCTACAATATGTCTACTTTTGGAAGGTTGGTGTGCAGGGGAGGATTAACACAGCTCAGATCAATGGAGGGCCACCTGCGCCTGGCGTTGGCGAACTATCCGGTGATTTCATTCGGGACTGGTTCGCTTGTCCGTCTTCCAGGCCCCACTATCACACAGCCAAATGTCTACAAGTTCAACGAGACCTCGTACGATAGTATCTACAGAGAACTCGAGGCCAAGGACCCCCGCTTGTATCGGGCCAACGGGCTTCTTAACATGCTTGGCCGAAATCGCAATATCAAGTGGGGCCCGGAGCGCTGGCAAGATTGGCAAGTAGGCATGCCTCGGGTCAAGAAAGAGACAGACAAAGGCTTCGAGGGCATGGAGGGTGGTGTGGCTGACATAGTCATCACCTGTGAAGAGCGCTGCTGGGATGCCGTGATCGATGATCTTCTGAACCGGGGCTCTCCATTGAACAGGGCGGTCCACGTTATCAACATTGACATTAAGGATAACCACGAAGAGGCCTCGGTTGGAGGCAGAGCCATGGTCGACCTTGCCGACTCTCTGAACAAGGTCGCCAAGGAAGAGCGTGAAAAAGTTGGCGCTGCGGCGTTTGATTCTGGCAGCGGTGCCGGCAGAGCAAGCTTCGATGAGCGTGTTCCTGAGGTGATTGGTGAGTGGCAGGAAAGATGGCCTAACCTTCCTGCGACTTGGACCCTGGCTTGGTTTTGATGAGCATACACTGCATTTGTCTCCTCGACACTCATACTTTATGGTTTAGCGGGCGTTGAGTGGTTGGTATTGCTTTCGGAATATGGGCTTTGGGCGTTGGGTTAAACAAGCGACGGATACCAGACATTTTATGAGGCTCATGATGCGGCGACTCATTAGGCACCGCTCCTATTTCCTTTTTTCTTTTTTCCTTTTTTTCTTTTTTTTCCTTCTACGTTTTTGCCAGCCTTTCCGGTCGTCTCATCACCTACGCCTCCGCGTTCTCTTGCCGGCCCGGCTCCGTCAGTCGGACTCTTGGCTATGGACCGGGATGCAGTGATTAAAGGACCGGATCGGCCCCGTTAGGACTCCGGACCTAAGATCGAGATAAAATGAGGCGACAGGGGGACATGCCGCCGAGCTTCCAGCCCAAGAAGACGATGACCCGCTGCGGCGTATAAAAATGACTCGGCCTCCAGAATGTGCTGATCGGAGCCAGGATACGACATCTGTCTCTTGAGTCTTGAGCATCAAAAATTGTGCAATGAGGATGCAACGAGAGGCGTGATTTATTTATCCAGCGTGCGGAAGATCAAACGGATGTTCCCATGGGGCTCATGCGGATGGGCCCCAGAGTCAATGCACATGGAATTCAAGCTCAGAAGATCCCACGCTATCCATGTGACCAGCGACCACACAGAGCCGCAACAAGAATACATACACCTGGTAATTATGGAGTTTTTATTGGTAGACGTTTGAACAAAGGTATCTAAGGGCACAATGAGCCAAGACCAGGTGTTCCTTGTCTCCCTCAGATCGTGGTGTGCATGCCGGCGCCTGCCGTGGCCACGTGCGATCAAGATCATTGGGGGAGAAAAGTGAAGCAATTCCAGACTTGTCTCCATTTCTCCATCAAACTTTTGAGAGGCCTGCGTAACCTGGGGCCTGTGCACCTGAAGAGAAAACCCCTCCCCCCCGGTTCTGGGCCCTCCCGCCTCCTCTCGCCAACTGTTCCTGCTGTAGCGCGCGACTAGCCAGTGAGGAAATTGCAACCCCAAGTTCTCAGCAGCAGCCAACCACATCGCTGCGTACAGTTCATCCCGTCGTCAGGGGCGCCTTGCATTCCGCCCTTTTCTCCCATCTCACGCAGACACGCGCACTGTTCTGTAATTACACTGATATCTTTTAGCTTTTCTCAATTTCTTCTCTCTTCTGTCCGAACCCCCTTCGCTGCGCCGCGTGGTACGGATATACGGGATACACAAGATCCCTTACACAAGGCACTTGTGAAGAGTTCAGTTCGGACAAGCAGCCCAGCTCCCAGCCTAGGTCCCCCAGCCACGAGCCACGAGACCCAACGGCCACCGCCGCCGTAATTCCTACCAGAATTCTTTCCCCTAGCGGTACCAGTTCCCCCAACGGCCGGTTCTTGCTCATTCGGCAATTTGGTGTAATTTTGCGGGCTTGCCTCAGCGGTAGCAACCTTGAAAGAAAGAAGGTCCCCCCAACCCCCAACCCCGAAGGAAGCGTCGCAGTTGGCTGGAGCATTGATGCGTTTCATGCTGTGACAACCACCACCGACCACCGACCGTTTCCCGCTACACTTGCACTGCATACCAGTACCGACCGTTGTCTCTTGAATCGTTCTACCGTGCCCGTCGGCCGTTGGATGTGCACGGAACACAGTACAACGACGTGAATCTTCACCTCCGCGTCCATTGCGAACTCCCGTCTCTCAGTGCGCGATCTGGCCCGGCGCCTGCTTGACACGGTCGACGACGCCTTTTCCTTCGAACCACCCCGAAGACCATGAATGGCCTCAATGCGCCACTGTCTCCTGTCTCTGTAGGCGGTAGCGAGTGGTCTTATCCCATCAACACCGACAAAAATACATATCCAAACAATCGCGGCGAACTCAGCACACCCCCCGACTCGGCTGGAGCTGTCAGGGCAATGAATGGGAACTTTCCACCGGGGCCTAGGAGCGTCGGCGGTCCCTCGCCGCCTCCCTCTGTCGGCCGATCCAGTGCCGGCACCAATCTATATGCGCGGAGTGAGAGTGGAAGAAGCCAAAGCGTGCGGGATGACTTGGGCGGCCATGAGATGGTACTCGCCGAGCACTATGTCTCACTCAAGCGATTTCTCTCAGCAACTTCGCGTGACGGCAACCCGAAACCACCACCGAACAAGGCTCGTGACAAGCTGCAGCGCCTTACTGGGGTTCAGTTTCTCGAGCTCAGTACCGACGTCTTTGACGAGCTGAAGCGACGTGAGACAGCAGCTCGAAGACCCCCCAATGCTCCACCTGGATCTGGTCCACCCGATTATTTATTACCTGAGGAGAACTTCCACCCCAAGCGAAATCAGGCACGCCAAAAGCTCTCGTCACTTGGGCCTCCGCGCTTTCGCGATCTAGCCACCGATGTCTTCTGCGAACTGGAGAGGAGGTTCCCGCGCTTTGCGGCTGGGGATATCCCCCGCGTTGGCAGCCCAGTATCTGTACGTGGGGGTCCCATCAGTCGGTCGCAAACACCAGTAAGCGGAATGAATGGCGGTTTCCCTCCACGCGGCCAAAGCCGGAGACGCCCTTCTGAAGCCAGCTCAATACGAAGTGGGCGAGGCATGCCTACTCCTCTCGGCAGTGGCTTCCCCGTTCCGCCCTCTCCAGGTCTCCCCCCGAACGGCAACTATGGGCAACCGATAGCGAAGCAGTTCCAAAACAATACAATTGTGCCTAACAAGAGCACGATGGTGGAGGAGGATGATGATGCCATTAGCCCCATGAGTCCCGATCCTGCTGGATCTGATGCCTATGGCATGAACAGGTCAATAGACCGTGATAGCAAACGAAGTGCTGGCGCATCCGAGGTTGGTTCATTTTCATTCGGGGCCTCAAGAATCTAACTAATGATATTGTGCAGACGGACAAGAAACTTCTTGAGGATTATGAGCAGCAAGTTAGGGATCTGCGTGAGAAGCTGGACAGCATGGAGGACGCATTAAAGAAGAAGGACGATGACCTCATGAATGCTCTGGATGGGGAACGCTCCCGAGCCACGGCTTCCAACGTTGAGAAGAGGGAGTGGGATGATGCCCGCGCTGCACTGGAGAACAAGCTTGCCGAAGCCGAGGAATTGAACGACTCGATGAAGAGGGAGCTAGACAGGATTAGGGACGAGCATGACGACGAAGTTCGTCAGCTCCGAGAGCAGATCGACGAAGCCCGTCAGGCCAGTGCCAACACTCAGTCAAACGGTATGGCGGGTGAGGAAGTAGAAAGGGAAAACAGGGCTTTGCGTGCGGCTTTGGAGGAGCAAGAGCAGGTAACGGAGGAGGTTCGTCGCGAGGCCCAAGGATTCCTGATGGAGATGCGCAATATTTCCCAGCAAAGCGGCGCCTCGTGGGAAAGGCAATCCGAGATGGAGAAGACGATTGAGATCCTGGAGAAGGAGGTCCGAGACTGGAGGAATCGCTATGCCCGTGCCAAAACTCAACTGCGGGATCTACGTGGGTCCTCGGAGGGCATTCCCATACAACAGGACGCTGGGAAATTTGTGCGTGAAAAGGGATTCACGCAAGACAATGGACTGGTCAAGGACGTTCATGTCACCAAGTTTCAGATCGCCATTGACGAGCTTCTGCAACGAGCGCGCGTGGATGACCCGGAGCGCGTGATTGACTCTATGAAGGCAGTTGTGGTCAGCCTCCGACGGATTACTAAGGATATCGATGAATCGGCACAGAATAACAACGAGCTTGCGCAACAGAACCAGAAGCTCAAGGCCCGAGTATCACCCGCAGCCAATAACCTCATCACTGCTTCCAAATCTTTTGCTAGCTCGGCCGGAATCGCGCCAGTGTCCCTACTCGATGCCGCGGCCTCTCACCTGGTCACCGCCGTTGTCGAGCTCCTCCGAGCCGTCAAGATTCGATCTACCCCGGATGGTGAACTGGAAGATGAAGATGACGATGGAACAGTTACCCCTGTTGAGTCGAGCAGCTTCTTCTCGCCACGGAGCAATGGACAGAGCCAGACATCCCGTATTAACTCGACTGAAGACTCTCTTCAGCGCCCACCACCTTTTCGCGGCTTAGGTGCTGCTGGGAGCCGTGCCAGTATGGACTCGTCTGCGTACAGCCCGGTCAACTCACCTCGTGAATCATACTCCAACGGACAGATGGCCAATGGATCAATGACGAACGGCAACGGAGGTGGCTATGGCAACCTGAACAAGGCCGTTAATGGAAACACCAATGCCATGTACAACGCACGCCAGCGCGACACCCGGGCAGAGGACCTTAAGATTTATCTCGAAGACCAGACAGCGGTGCTCGTGCAGACAATCCAGGACCTTGTGCAGCTGATCCGCAACGACGCGGATATCAACCAAGTCACCGAGGAAATTAATACCATCGTGGACGTGGTCGGCCAGGTTGTGTCGGAAACAGAGTCGACTGGTGGCAATGGTGTTGAGCTTGTCCGGCGCCTCTCGGCCTGCCGGGAGCGGTTGATGGAGGCGGGTAAGCGTGGTCTTGATCTGGCTGCTGCCGGCAATGACAGCACGAGTCGGGAGTGGCGGATGTGGACGCAGACGCTGCCGCCGATCGCGTTTGAGATTGCGAGGGAGACGAAGGAGCTGGTGCAGAGGGTTGACCAGTTGGTGATGGATGATGGCGCCGATGCCGATGATTTTGCATGAACAATACGGACGGACTTCAATTAATGATGATGCGGGACTTGACCTCTACAACAAAAAAAGATGGATGAACGCTAGATACCTTGTTTTCGATTCTTCCTGGGCCGACATGGGGTTGATGGCTCGATTCGAGGCTCGGATTACTTTTGGCTTTTCACTTTCATCTTATTCGGCATGAGCATTGTTACTGCACTCTTTTTTTTTTTTTTTTATACGCACCGCCGTTTTTCATTTCGACAAACAGTTCTTGTTTATTATAGGCTTCAGGCTTTTCCGCTTTGATACCCATCATAGCCCCTTGCTTGGTTTTTTTTCCTTTCTGGCTTCCTGCCTACTCTTCTCTTTGCGGCACCCTATTTCAACATTGCTCCTTTTTTTCAGGCTCGTTGAAATTGTTTCTTGCATCAGCCGGTTTCTTCACTTTTGACATTTGGGGGGTTCTGTACATAGACGGGAAGGTGGTCTTTTCTTCAAAGACAAGAGACTGGTGGGCGAGAAGAGAAAAGGGAGGTTATATGCTTTTGATGAAAGAGGGGGAGAAAGGGGAAGAGCTGTATTCTGGTTATCATCCATAAGAAGTATGGATTGTTTAACGAAAGTTTACAAAGGGGGAAGTAAGAGGGAGGGGGGAGGGGGGAGTTTTATGTGTATAATGTTCTTATTTATTATTGTTTTGACTTTTGGTGGTTTTTGTTTTCTGATGAGTGCTAGGAGACGAGAGAGCGAGATGGGGAGTCAGGGGGGAAAGGGGGGGGGGAGAGAAAGAAGGAGAGAAGTATGCTACCGACTTTAGCTTTTCGTGTGTTGCTCTCAAGAGAGAAAAAGCAGTGTGGTTAAAGGCTGATTAGCATGTATTATTGGAGCGAGAAATATGAGATGTCCTGCACCGATTCACACCTTTGGTTTCTCGCTCGTGACTTCATGAGATACAACGAAACCTCTTCTAACAGACACCGCACCCTCTGTGGATCAGTGAAAGCTCGGTTCAGGTCCTACAAAGGAAACCAGGCATAGATATCGAGTCTCGATGCTGAACGCAGGTCAATTATTCAGGATTTCGGGTAGCGGCAAGCACCTTGCATGATGATTTCTTGTACCGCCTGGGGGGCTTGTTCATGATGGGACGATTCAGACCAATCATGATAAAGTCAAGGGATTCTGACAACTCACTAGTTTTGTCTTGGTGTGTGTTTGCTTGCCGGGAAGCTAGGCCTTTTTCGGATTTGAAGTTGTCACAGCTCACAGCCTTGTCTTGAGCACAGCATCGCTGATGCTGTTTCTCCTCAAGATGCGTACGATACCCGAGACACTCTATATCTATAGTAGTAGTTGAAAATGACAAGTCAGAAGTCTCGACAAATAAATGATGCTTTGGGGGCAGTCTCAATCCGTTGTTTCTTTTCCCAAGGTGTCAATACCCAAACTCGAGCCGGGTGTAGCTCGACACACATCAGCTTGGCGCCTTCAGCCGCATCCAAGGGGTCCCTCATACCCAGCTTCTGCAAGCCGTAAACCATTCCAACAAATCAGCATCGTATTTTTTTCCCCCAAGTTCTTGCTTGCATAGGGTCTGACATGTCAATGCAAAGCCTTGGTGCAGTCTTGGTATTGATTCCACTACCGCCTCGCCCATCAGTGCCCCGTCAGCCAACAATATGCAAACATGCAAAGAGCCTATCAACGGGAAACAAGGGTTCATACACCTTTTTGAGATGGTTCAGTTGACCGCATTTCTGGATTCGTGTGACCTGGGTGAATAAACTATTAGGAGGCTTTTACCCTTGCCCTTGACCCAGATCAGCTGCTTCTTGTTATAAGTTTCACCAGCTAATGTAAAAAGGCGACTTCTTACCCTCCCGCCCCCTTCATCAGAGGCGTCTTTTGTTTTTCTTCGTCTCTCTCTCTCTCACGCTCTCTTTTCGATCTTCATTACGCACGCGTGAATCGATTACTATAGACACAGGAAGATATATCGACAGGCAGACAGCAACAGCAAAAATGTCAACGGCGCTCCGAAAACCCAGCCGCGAGCACATCCCCCTTTTTCCAAAGGGGTTTATTGTCTTGAGAATACTGCAGCTGGCGGTAGCGGTGATTGTGCTGGGTCTGGTGGCGTACTCAATTCATTTTTTGGCATGGGATGGGAATGCCTTTATGTTGGCTGTGGTATGTATCCTCTCCCAATTGTTATTTCCGTGTTTGTAATATTATGCAGACGAGAGAGGGAGGGACTGACCGAGATGTTTTAGGCCATCATGACAATCATCTCGACAGTCTACCACCTCATCGCCTGGTTTGGCGTCCCGGAGGCCTACAACTACTGGGCCATCCTAGGGCTGGACATTGTCCTTGTTGTGATGTGGTTGGCGGCTTTCGCGGTGGTGGCAGCGCATATTGCTCCTTGGATGGATTATTATGGGCCGTATCTGTATTTGACTTCGACGTATGAGCAGGCGTGGTGGACGGGGTTGGCAGCGGCAAGTGGTATGGGGGGTGTGGAGTTGTGAGTTTTCCCTTTTCTACTTATGCCTGAGCAATACTTTGAGATTGGTTTTTTTGGGGGGGTTTTTTTTTTTGGCTGAATGGATAGGTTTGCTAACAAGGGGAAACAAAACAGTGTTCTGCACATTATCTCGCTGGTTATTCACTCGATTAGATTGCATAGACATCGCAAGGAGGGAGGTCATTGCAGCCCGGGGGTGCCTTGGGGTCCTAAGCCCACTATGGGACCGACAGTGCAGCAGATGCAGCAGATGCCGCAGGGGCAGCAGCAGCAGGTTTATGCTGCGCAGCCGGTGCAGCAACAGCCAGTGTATCAGCAGCAACAGCCGGTGCAGCAACAGCCGGTGTATCAACAGCCGGTGTATCAACAGCAACAGCCGGTGTATCAGCAGCAGCAGCTGGTTCAGCCTCAGGGGCAGGTTCCGGTTTATCAGCAACCACAGACTGAGAAGCAGGTGTTTACGCCCCAGCCATAGCAGCCTGTACCGCCTTAGCAGCAGTAAGGGCTCGCAGCGTGGTGGCTCGGTTGAATGGCAGCCTGGGAAGAAAGTTGTATGGAACTGGTATCAAGAGTAATGGGATTGGTCTTGGTTTTGTTGGAAGTGACGGAATTGTCTACGATGGATTAGGTAGCTAGCTACCTCGATGAGTGTTGATGTGTTGGGTATACCCGGGTTGTTTTGTTTGAGTAGAGAGACGATGTATGTCATTGGGAAACTAGGTAATGTAATGTATTGAGTGGGTACTTACGATCAATGGATGCAGAGTTTAATTGCGGACGCAGAAGACTGAAGTTGCTTGGTGTCTCGCAGGCACATCCATTGGAGTGCTCATAATGTTCAATGGGAGACCGCTATTAAACCAGAACACGCCCGAGCTTTCCGAAACCAATACCCATTTAACACGCAGAGAAACTGGCTACCAGCACTCTCAAATGTCGAAAGACTTTATTGGGATAACTCTGTCCTGCAAAGACGTTTCTGGTTGATGACGCACGCCTTACAGATTGCTCTTGTGTTCTAATGGTACTTCTGGCATGTCCCTCGTCTTTAAAGGCGGACGCGCGGGGGCGGAATTGTCAGAGAGCTTGTAGTGAATTGCACCGTTGGAGATCACGGCTGGGTAGATTTGTTGGATCTTTTTGATGTCATAGGTGTATGGTTTCGACGAAACAGCTTAAGGAAGGAGGTGGATCTGGCGGGATCTGACTGGGATGCTGACTTAGTCGGTGGACAGGTTGCGTGAGAGAAAGATGAAATCAGCACCTGCCAGCGAAAATATAATACTACTCCTTTTAGCTGGCAACCTCTCCGCGTTCCCTCATCGCGCGCACTCACCTTGATCACGAGAGGTACCGCTCGTTACATTCTCCTACAGTTTGCGGTCGTTATCAACTTGAGTTCATCGAAAAAGAGCGACTTTTCGACATCGAGTGGCTCTATATTTCCGGGTGACGGTCTCGGAGAACTGGAAGTCCCAGAAGGGATAAGACAAAACAGCGACTGTAGAATACTGAACATAAGATATGATATGGACGAGAATTGAAGCGTATGCTTTGACTTTGGGGACTCCTGGAGTCTTCATACAGCTAAGGTCAAGATGATGACATAACCATAATTATCTTCCTGGGAAACTTCAAGAAATGACAAGACTAGGGGTTCGAGGAAGCTTAATGGCATAGAGTCTGACTTGCTTGGACGGGCTTGTAGCTCCATGATTCGATTTTTGATATCTGGAATACCCAAAAAAATTACCGTGACATGGCCGTTTGGGTGTTTGTAAAGTGGGGTAACTAACGCATTGAACCTCGATGAATCCCTCTAGGCACTTGGATGTCAATGAGAACAACAACACTTCTGTACAACCTGGGCCATGTCAACAGTACCTCTTGGATGTAGCTATGTCATGAAAAAGAGACAGTCATCAGTCAGGCACGCTGTGGAATGCAAAATAGATGTCATGTAGTACTTCCTGAGAAGCCTATCGGTTACCTTTGAGGCCTTGTCATTATCTTTTGCGGCCTCCAGACCATCTTCTGGGGCCGAGATGCTGTGTTTAAAAGCATCATTGATGCGGTTATGCGAGATAAAGTTGTTTGCAGCACCTGTTTTCTGTTCGCAACGTCTCGGGAAACAAACCTGAAGACGTGGAATAAGAAAATCATGCATTTGGTCAAAGTACTATCCCCAAAACGGCCGTCTGACTCTGCTGGTGATTTGAGAGAGCTTTGGGCTCTGTCAGCGATAAATTCGAGGCCTTCAATGCCAGTCAGGGTGCCGAGGTCCTGTAACTGGTTTGGTGCATCTTCTGACACTTTTTGTCGTAGTAATGCGCTGCTGTGACCTGGATGATATTACGACTGCGAGGGAAATTTTTTGGAGTCATGTTTTCCTCGTACTATGAGAAATGAGGGCCGAGAGTGCTTAGACAATAGTAACAAGCTACCACCAAGACAGCCCGGCGTCTTGCTACTATAACCGGCCAGAAACCAACCATCTTTTCTTAGACACCGGTGTTTGTGCCCCTACACTCGAAGTAGAGAAGAAAAAACACGACGACCGAGAACTTCCACGCTGATAACTCACGGATACGATCCTCCATATCGCTTTCCTGGAGGCTTGACGAGAAAACGATCTCCAAGTAGCTTTCCAAGTACCAATCATCAAGCTCGCAGCCCAACAAACCCAGACAAACTTCTCCCGATTCCATGACGGCCAACTTGACCCCTCTGCTACCGTCACCTTCGTGGCTGAGCTGCCCCTCCACAGAGTCCTCCCTCGCCCTCACTCCTCCACCCCCTTCCATATGCCTTAGACCATGCATTGCCCAAGTGACGTCAATTGGAGCCCTATTCACCCACCGTACAGTCCAGCTCCCTCCTGAGCCCCTTCCCTAAACTCCTCCCACCTGTGCAATTGACGCGCAATATTTTCAGGCAGCCAGCCATCAAGGTCCTTCTGACATCATATTCGCAAGTCTGAATAAGATAAGGCCTATTCAGGTCTTTTACTGCGTGGGTCACATTTGTGGGTGCCTGGAGATAAGGATTGTGAGTTTTGGTCTTTGGGGGAAGGTGCACTTGGGTGACGGTGCTTGATGTTTACTTTGGTGGGGCACAGAATAGGGGGTTGGTGCCAAGACTTGACGTTGACGCTTGGGCCTGAGTTTTGCCGATGTGGGGAGGGACAGTACAACGTCAAGTCTCGGGCGAGGCTGTGGATTGATGGGATTAGGGAAGCAATGGAGACATTCATTTTAGCTGAAGTGGAGGTCGGTTTTCTTGAGGGTGTATATAGGGTTGGCTGCCCTGCAATTGGTCAGATTCTCATCCTCTAAGGTGTGTTTAGAGCGGTGATGGCTTTGAGCTTACGCCGAGAGTTTTGAAAATGAAGACATGGTATGGCGTTGGAGGTGGCATCAATACTACATGGCAATCTCTGGAGTGTTCCTTGAGCCAGATTTTGTCAAGCAATCTACCGTAAAGTTCTTGTTTGGTGACAATGATTGTGAGGGGCGTTTGCAGAGTCCCCTTTGGACATGACAGCAGCGTTTTTGAATAGAAGAACAAGATGGTTAAATACAAAGAATAGAAATCTAGCAGCGGTCTTGTTGGTCCTTCGGTTTCAAGCATATACAGCATCACATAAACTGAAAATATTGTCCATTGATCTATTTTGTCTGTTGTAATAGACCTTGAAGGGACATCATGAAATCATGAAACCCATCTGTTTAGTATCAAGTTGTTTTCAAGCCTCATTTAGCCCCGTAATTCCCTACAGCCTGCAGTTTTATCACGATTCCATCGCCTTACCCAAGTCCAGACACCTGGGAGGCATCACCAGACTGATTTGGTACCTTGATGGCCAACCCAGGAGCAAACCCTCCTTCTCCCTCAGCTTCACCACCCACGACGACGACGACGACGACGCTATCATCGTCCAAGCTTTGGGAAGGAGAGGCACCAACTGTTATTGTTCTGCCCCTCTGAATAGGAAAATTCTGATTACTGTCGCTCGCATTCGCCTGTCCCTCCATTGGTATATTTCCCCTCCCACAATTCCCGCGGTCTCTTCCCTCTCTTTTCTTCCTCAGGTTTGCAAGTTTCCGTACCAGCAACGACCGACCGCCAAGCAATGGAAGTTGTTAGTATTCGCCCTTCTCACGACTTTGTTCCCTTGTTTCTTTTGTTTGCTAACGGTATTTTTTATCAGTATCAGCAACGACCTCTGTCCACGCATGTGCTCTTTGTCCCCCGCGACCTTCTGATCGTTTGCTAACCATTGATCGATGATGCAGAACGATGTACTCGCAACATTTCGCTTTCGCCATGGCCGCCTTCGGGTGCGCCGTCCAAGTTCTCGCCCTCGTGGTGACCTTTTTCTCCGTGGCCTCTACAGGCGAGTTATCTCGTCGAGCCGTGGGATTCTGAGTGTTTGCTAACGATAGTAATAACCACTTCTGCAAGCCCGACCACCATCCTCGCCAAGTTGGCTTTCCTTCTGTTCTTCTTTGCTCTTTTCTTCCCTCGCCTCCAAAAGGAATATGTTGCGTCTGTCGCCTGTGGTGTGCTGAGTGGTCTCCTGGCCCACTTCTACGGTGCCGGGAGTTTCTCATCTGGCGCCTTCACCCTCGCCCTGGTCGCCATCGTGCTTTCTCTCGGGCACAAACGCTTCCTGAGACTCATCCATGTCTCCTGGGACCACACCGTTGCTTTTGTGTTACCTGGCCGTCGATCTTGCTCGCCTTCGGGCGTAGCTCACGAGGGAATTGCAGGCCTTCCTGGATGGGTTTGTGGACATCGTCTGCAACTACTTGAAGGGATGTACAGTCCTCTCCGAAAGATCCTAGAGGAGAAAGCACAGTGTCACACCCAAGGGTCGAGATTTGCCGAGCAGCGGTTCACTATCCGGGAAATTCTCGATAGCCTGTCTGCCGTTGTGGACGACTTCCGTCCGCCCACCCAAACAGGAAGCTCCCCGGCTGTGCTCGCACATTCTTTGCAGAGCGAATCCTCCTTGCCAGGAAGGAAGATGGTCCTGCCGAGAGAAGGCTTTCCGCTGCCCGGAAACGACTCCTCTGCCTCGCCGGCTTCTATAGCACCTGGTTTGAAACTGAGCTTGCTCGGCTGAAAAACTACTGTGTGAAGTTTGCTGAAGTGATTGAGAAATGCCAGGAGCACATTGCTTCTAGCATCGAGATCCAACGGATCATCGTCAAGGAGATGGCAGCACAGACTATCGTTAGGCCTAAGGCTGCGGTGCGTTTGCCCTCGCGGATGAGCGTGCCCAAGCCCGATAGTCTCGTCCCGGCCGCCCCCTTGTCTCCAAGAGGAAACGAAGAGAAGAATGATATGAGCGTGGCGGGGATTCTGATCTCGCGTGCACTTCTCCCCCGTAGCAAGACCAAGGTTCTCCCGCGTCACAGAGACCGAGGTCGGGCTGCCCCCCGACTACTCCCACCCCGAACCCCCTGCCTCTCCTGCACCTGTCCCCATTGTCAAGGACTTACTCTGTCCCCTCTCACCTTCATCCATGATCTAGCGTGCGTATTCCCAAATAGTGCAGCCCCGCCGGTTATCACCGTGATTGACATCATTGGTGATTTCACCGCAACCACCGGCGCCATCACCAACACCACCACAGCCCGCCGCATCCATCACGTTTCCTGAATTCGGCATCGTTCAGACAGAGGAAACCGCTGGTTCGGGGACTGATTATCTAAGCGCTCTGCCGGGGATGGAGCTTGACGAGGAAGAGGAGGAAGAGGAGGAAGAGGAGGAGGAGGAAGGGGTACAGGTGATGGACTCCCGGATGGAGGAGGCGGATGCCAATGATGAGGGTGAGGATATCGCCATGGATGTCATCTCCAGTCCCGCCGCCGAAGAGGAGGGTCGCCCTGCTGCGACGGCGTCTGAGTGGGGCTTCGGCTCCATGCCAATATCCGACACCCCCTTCACCTTTGGTGGTTCGCCGGGCCAAGATGATGTTGATATGGCATTTCCTCAGCAACAGGATTTGGAAAACGCGGAAATGACTGACGAGGGTGCATTTGGCGATTCTGTCATGTGGCCATCAGTGGGGATGTATCCTTCCTTCCCTTCTTTTGAGGGTGATATGAGATATCACGAAGCTGATGTGCCGATGGATGGCCCGGCCCAGGACTGGTCAGTTGTCAGCTCGTTTGAAAGTAGGAATTATGGCGGTTTTGGTGAGCAGCAGCAGCAATACCCAGAACAATCATCCCACAGTGATGTTGAGGTTTCTTACCAACCTCAGTTCCATTTCGAGCCGCAGCAACCGCTGTTTCCATCACAAGCTGGGATTATGATTTTTCGGTTGGGACAGCAACTCGCACAGCTTGATTTCAGCCAGGGCACTAGACAATCGTCGTCTGAAGTCGCTTCGGCGTCGGAGGACAATGATGGCTCGACTTTGTCTGGCGCCGAGATGGAACGGTTTGGAAGGGAGTTAACGGAGGTGTTGGTGATGGGCGATAAACACTGGTCGGTTCAGGACTTGTCGTATATCGACTCTCAGCTTTTAGCGCTGCCTTCGACCCAAACGGCCGTCGTCGCAAATGGCGAAGGGTAGTCAGTCGTGGCGTCTCTCGAGGCTGCCGCGGCTCCCATCATCGCTGCTTCGTCGCCAGGAGGGGAGGAGGCAGTTGTTACAGAGGGAGAAGAAGAAGGTGGTGCTTCCGCCCCGCCAGCGTCAACAACAACGACAACACTGGTGGTGATAATCCCGGAACAGGAAATTAGCTTCACCTTTGGGGCGCTGTCCAACGTCTTTGAACCGGCCCCGACCGAGGATGATTTCGTTGGCAGTCATGTCCCTGTCCCCGTCGCCCTCGTGTTGCGTCAAGAAGTCGAACGTCGCCGTCGTGAGCCCCGCTCCAACGGCTCGACTCCTGTTGAAGTTGTCCGCATTAACGACAGACAAGATGAGGTGTCCTCTTTTGCCTCGCGGCATAAGACCCTCCAGGAGATGCGGGCCTGATTCGAGGCAATGCACCGTGCTGGCGCGTCCAACTTCGAGGAGGAGGCGCCCTGTCCCACCCCATCCATCGAGGGTCGTCGGATTCTGCCCTGCCAGGGGCGGATAAAGCGTGCTAGCGAGCAGCCCGATTAAACAAAAAAGCCAAAAAAAAAAAAAAAAAAAAAAAGAGAGAATGAGGAGATGAAATGAGACACACACGCTGGGGGCGTTGACTGGCTAATTCTTCTTGGGATACTTCTTTATGGACTAGGGTAGGGCAAGTGTGCGTCAAGAAGGATGGCATGGTTTTTTATTGCCTACCTCGCTGTCATCATTACCACAGCCTCTGTGTTGTTCTCCTCTGTCAAGAGTATCTGAGCTATTTACCGATGCTTGACCCTTGTCCAGCCGCTTGTTCCCTTACTTGTACCATCACTTGTACCATCACCACTGTTGTTTGAGTAGCCGCCACTTGTACCAACAGCACGCACGTCCTCAAAGCCATCTTCGAACTCGTCGCCCTCGATCTTCTCCCACTCCAGCATCGGGGCTTCGCTAGACAGTCGCTTCTTCAGTCGGTCGGCCACTTTCAACGGCCCACAGATCTTGAAGTTCCGGACAAATTCCACGCCTTCCGCACTCGTCAGCGAGGTGTGAGCTGTCCCGTGCGACCATCGGCCTATCATTGACTTCGGTTTTGTCACATCACCATTGTCCCCATCCCTTGGACTCCCAGCCGGCGGTGTGAGCGAAGATGGAAAGGTTGGTTCGACAGACCGCCGGTGGAGTTGATCACCAATGAGCAGCCGCCACAGGTTGTGTCCGATGTTACAAACGTCGTCGTACGATTCTCTGTCCCCGAACGAGACTCCCTGTGATGTGCACACCCAAGCAACGTCGTACGCCAGCAGACCAACGCCTTCAAGGAACGCAGAATACATATTTGGGTCTTCCTTTGCCAGTGTTGGAAGCGTCTTTTCGATGAAGAGCGGACGAGGTCGTGGATGAACAGATTGCGCAGACATGGCCGTTCCGGGGAATGGTACATCTCCATGGTGGTAGGAGGAGTTTAGCGAGAAGATTGTCGGGCGAGGATAGTCACGATGAGGGAGTGTGATTTCCGCCGGCAGCCGAATCGCCAAATAATGCGAGGCTAGCACAAGAATGTGCGCCACGTGGGCAAAGACAGTCGATATCACTTCAGGCGACAGATCTACCATCATCATCAGTCAGCCTTCTTTCTCATGCTGGCCAGCTTGGCAGTCTGTCTGTCAGCACACTCACTGTTCATGGCATGGAGGTCAAAGATTTCGACACCGCCAATTTCCAACCGCTTGGTGCTGCCCTTTTTGACCTGGCGCAGACCATACAGCCTGGCAGCCTCCTCACACAAGAAGGCTCTCGTCGCCGCCATCGTATCCGCACTGCGATTCCATTTGTACTTGGTTCTGTGGATGGCTCGCTGTGTCTCTTCCAGCTGTCTGCTTCGCCTCGCTTCGGCTCCAGTCGACACGGCCTCAAGATCAGATCTCCTTTGAGCGAGAAGTTTCTTCTTGTTCTCGATCGCTTTGCGCGCAGCGTCGACTTCACTTCTCAGCTTGTCGGCCTGCACGATGATCTCGTTCGTTCGTTCGATCGCAACTGCCGTTTCCGACTTAAGCATCTCCAACCAAACTGCTTTGTTGGGAATCTGGCCTGTCTCGCCTGGAATGGTGGCATCCACCTCGCGCTCGAGTTGATCAGTCTCAATCAGGGTCTTAGTGTACTCGAGACGGGTTTCATAGAGACGGTTCCTCGCGTCAACGACACAAAAGAACGGCCGATCCTTGATGTGGTGGCCGCGGTGGCAGATGTCGCAGTTTATCCTGGCTTCCATTCTTGCGGGATGCAAGCGGAAGGGTTGTGAGGTCTCGGTCAAACAGTCAAAGGCGAGGGCTTCTGTTTATGGATTATGGATTTACTTGTTTGGCGCTCGTGCTTTCAGGAAATCGAGGAAGGTTCCATTGTCTTCAGTGCTTCGGATGGCCAGAGGAGACGAAGGATGCAAAAGAGTTCGGCTGACTCGAAGCTTGTTGGGGTCACCTGCACGCAGTACAGCGTCTCACAGTCACAGCAGAAAAAAGAAGTCTGATGGAAGTTCGATGTCTCAAAGTCAGTGTACAGTTCAAGTCACAAGTACGCCTTCCAGCTTATCAGTCCCGCGTCATCGTTATCGCACGCTGCCACCAGCTGCAACCTAGGCACCTGCCCCACTCCCCCCGCCAATCAAGATCCCTGTTTATCCGGCAGCTTCTCATTTGCGACGCGCTTCACCTTCGTCGTCCCTCGCTGAGACAACTCATCAAGCATCCACCTCTCCTGCAAAGAGACAGGCACACCAATAATTTGGCAGTGTCGGAGCACGTAAAGGCACGGGATTGATCTTGGGCATCCAGAGCTTCTCGGGCATTTCTTCCAGATGCTATAGAAAGTAGCGGGGTCGAGAACTCTAGCTTGCGCCCGCATTCTCATTTGTGAATGAGCATCAGCATCACCTGAAAAATCACATTGGCAGTAAATCACAGGAGCTTCAAGCAAGTGGCAGTCCCGCTCTTCTTCTGCCTTCTCATTTCACTCTTCCTCTTCACTCCTGCCTTTCCTCAGTTGGAAAAAGCAAGCACTCTCCTTCTTTCTATCTACTTGCATTTCTGTCGCGCTCATCTCACATCTCGGAGGGGCACCTTCCTCATCGGCTTATCAAACTCCAAACAAAGAACTTTCTTTCACTCGACATGGCAAGCGCGTCTGCTCCATCTCCCAAGTCGCCGAGCCACGCGTCACCAGCCGAGAGAACTGAATCGCCACTTGCATCTCCCTCTCTCCATTCGGAGCAGGCAGAATCAGATATACTCCCTCATAGTCCTCTGAAGCCTGTGAGCTACAAGAGGATGGCAGATGCTCAGAGTGCCATCCCCAAGCCGCCAGGCACCACCAGGGTTGCCCAGGTCAAGACACCAGAACCGCGCATTCTGAAGGAGCGCTCCAATGGGAACATTGCTGAAAGATCACCCAGCACCCCTGGACATCTGGCGCCTTTTGACTGGGAGGAGTTTGAGGCTCGCTATCAGGAGGCTCTTGCCAACGCGAACGCGGAGGAGCAGGAGTTGTTGGCTGAATTTGAGAATTTGATCAAGGTAAGTTTCCACGTCTCACAGTTTCGCCTGTTGACGCCGACTAACCAACATCTTCTTGTAGTTCTTCAATGTCTGGGCTTCCTCAGCTTCTGTCCATGACACTGAACGTGGAGTCAAGAGACTTCAAACCAGAGAGCGATATGTCAAGATTGCCGAGCAGAACTTGTCGCAGAAGAAGAAGCATCGTAAGTTTGGTCTGCCACGAGATGGACTTTGAACTTTTGCTGACACATCCCAACAGTCACTGAGGTGGTACGCGCTTTTCAAAGTGCCCTGGCACTCCTAAGTCAAAACTAGACCGGTCATCTAGCAAACACCAGCATGCGGATGATTTGATGGCGACATGAATATTTCTCTTATTTCAGGCAGCAAGCATCATCGTATGATTTTGAGGACAGGCGTTACGGTTGGGTCGAGGGCTTTCTGGCTGTGAGGACGGGGCTCTGGCTATACATGATTCTTGAGCAATTTCAACCGAAAAACAGTCCTTCTCTGCTCCCCATCCACAGCAACCAGCCAGAACACCAGCACTTTCTCTGGCCAGTGCATTTTTGCTCTCACTCGACCAGCACATTTCTTCCTGCGACGTTCATCAAAAATATCTCCAAATTTGCACTGCGATCATTCGCCATCACTTCAACCGATCAAAATTGGGTCGGGCGGAGAGCACGTGATCACGCGCGCGGCACCATCCAAACTCACTTTCTTGGCTGCCAATCCACCAATCCTCAGCGCCGATCTTTCCGCTCACGCCAAAATGGCGGGCACGTCTATTCAAGTGCCAACAATCAGCCAGGCATGTCTCCGCCTTCTTTTCTCGTGTGGTGCAAATAGGAAACTAACACTTTCTGCAGGCTGATATGATTGCATTCCACGAACAACATTTCACTCAGTTCGCGACAGATCACTTCCACTCCCAATTCCTCCGACCTTCCCCCGATGCCCAAGAACCCATTCCATCCAATGAGCAAGATGAAGAATACTGTTACGAAGAGGAGGAGGATGATGGACTCGGCTACTATCCCGACGGTGTCAAGCGCACTCTGACCGACGAGCAAATTGCCATCTTCAGGCACTCGGAGCTCGAGGCTCTGCGCCGCGGCAAACCACCATCCAAGCCGCAAGAGATCACCGCCACATTGGCCGAAGACCTTTCTGAAGGCGAGATCTCCTCGCCGGTGCCAGTTGTCACCGCAAAGAAAAACAAGAAGCGGAAGCGCAACAACAAGAACAAGCACGTCGGAGAGCCGGTCGATCTGCGCAAGCGAACATGGGATGTGGTAGACAAGGGTCTGGCCAGTCTTGACTACGGTGAAGAAGAACCCCAACAGTCGGCACAAACCAGCACCACACAGCGTCGTCAAATATCTTACGACGATTGAGACCAACAATCATCCAGTGTCTCCAGTCTTCGCCGCGTCAGCCTGTCCCCTTAACACGAGAAACCAAACAAAACAAAACGTAAGCTGCCACTCTTTTTTTTCATTCCTGACATTTGCATGATGAGATCGATCGTATCGTCATCCTTAGTCGGAAATCTGGCCGGGGGGGGTGGCTCTGCTCCCCATAGAGCATGTGTCACTTCCCTCGAGTTGGAACATGTCGAGTTATAATCTTCTCTCTGACAATCATCGCCTGCACTACAACATCACTGCCGTTCGTTGTGTCTGAACAGCTGCTAACAGTTGTTACCAGGATATCCACCAAATACGAAAGGGAAGTGGTGCTGGTGGTGAAGAGGGTGATGAAGAAGGTGATGAAGGTGGTGAAGACAGGATAAGATGGAAATGGGTGAAGTGGTGAAATGGGAAGGGGAAAGAGGGAAAAGTGCTGTCTGAGCTATGGAGTCTGGTGTCTTGCTTGCTGGGATTGCAAGGAGTTGCTGTTGGCCACGGAGGTCTGGTGTTCTGGAGTTTATGAAGATCATTTGTAAAGTTTACACGTCAAAAATTGATGTTGAATGGGGAGGCATGAACCCAAAAGGGCATGAACCATTAAACGGTAGCCATAGAGTAAACAACGTGGTCACCAACTTGTCATGATTTGCTTGATTGATATGTGATTCGTGATTTGCGTTCCACCAACCTGCTGGGGCCTGTCTTGTGAAAGGATAATTTGAACACTGTGAGCAATTCCCTCAAGGATAAACCTGCATGGTTGGATTGGGATTGGGATTCTCTGGGCTGGGAAAATGAAAATGAAGGTTTGTAAAGAACTTCGCGATAGGTATACCCTACAAATCAGCCTCCTTGTAAGATAATGCTAGGAAAAAGTATCTCTATTTTATTTTTGTCCTCGACGTGGTTATTAGTATTGCTGCTTTCCAAAAAGTATCAAACTCCGGACTAGAGAACTACAAGAGCTATACTTAATTTTCCCTCATTCTCTCTTTTTATAATACTATGATTTGCTTTTTCCGCATCTCTATTCCTCGGCTACCACCCGAGGCGCTATTTTTTCTATCTAGTCCAAAAAATGTTGCCATTCTGAATAACACTCAACGATCAGCAGGTGAGCTTCACCGCAGCAATCACCTCCGAGGTCACGAAAAAAAACCCATATATCTCACATTCAAAACTCATTATTCATTCACTGCACGTGTATATAAACCCAGCCCATTCTATCCCCCCTCCCCCAATGTAAGTCAACATAAAACAAAAAACAGAAAAACAACCAGGGTATATTAACCATCCCATCCCATGTCCCGGCCCCCATCCCATCCAATACCATTCATACCATGCCAAGCCAAACACCACAACCCATCATTTTATATCACACCCTTGGACCCCGCTGTCTAAACACAACCCATTCATTTCTCTCCAACCGCCGCCACACCCGCACCCGCAGCTCTCGACCCCCTAGCTAACAACCGTTTATACAACTCCAACATCCCCTGATCCCACCCCTTGTTGTTACTATCCTTCTCTTTCCCGTCCCCACCACCAGCACCACCGCTAACACTCCCCCCAATCTTCCCCTGCAAAAACTCCTCCAGCTTCACAGTATTAAACTGCTCCCCATACACCACCTTCGCCTCCGGCACAACCGAAACCTCCAACCCTTCTCTTCCTCCTCCTCCATTGACAACCTTCAGGTTAAGAATAGCTTCCACCCTTGTCTGCAGTGGCACCAGCAACAACGAGCTCACCACCGCGATGGAACTATCACTCGTCTTCCTCACCCCCGTTGGAAAGGTCAAGTTCAGCAAGCGGACGTAGTTGGCGACGGTGTTGGCTTTATCCCACCCGTCGCTAATGACTTTCAGCATGACGTTGACGGGAGTGATTTGCTGGGGAAGGGATCTAATCCGATCCCTGACAGCCTGCAAAAAGAATTCTCTTTCCGGGGTAAGAGGGATGGACTGGTTGGTTGGCTCACACTTGGCAGCTGTGTACCACAGGTCAATGTTCGATGATGGCCCAGGGCGGTGATTAGGGTTGCCAGGCTGCTGAAACGAGGCAACGTCAAAAACGAGCTCAATTTGGCGCTTGTAAGTCATGGAGATTGCCGTCCCCGAGATACCTGTGATGGCCCACCCGGTGGTTTTCTCAATCTTGTCGGTCCGTGCTGGTATTTGTTAGTATGATATCAAATGGGCGAGGGGTGGGAAAGAGGAGACATACCCCTAAGCTTGCTAATCTCCTCCGACGACCAGCCCCGGCACTCTTCGCGGATCTTGTCCGCCTCTCTAATCTCGTCTAAGCACTGCTGCTTTTGTCTGGTCAAGGCGTCGATACCCCCCGTGGACTCCTCCAGCTGCCTCTTCAGCTCCTCAATCTTCCTCTGCTTCTCCTCCAACCCCTCATCAAGCGCAACCAGCTCCGCTCTGGCCTCCTCCAGCTCAGCCGGATCGCAATCAGCCATCTCCTGCGCGACAGCCTCGAGGTTCTCATGCTCCTTCTCCAGTTCCTCGGCCCGCTTGATCATATCCGGCAGCACCGAAGAAAGCAGCTCTTGCTGTTTTGCCAGGAGCTTCTCATCGTCATCCATCCCCTCTGCAATCTTGGTCAGACCCTCTTTTAATCCATCCTGCAGTTTCATCCGCCATTCGTACCACATCGCCTTGCTCAGCAGCCTCGCGTGGGTCTTGACGTTCTTGAACTGGTTGTCCATCAAGACTTTGAACTCGGGGGTGGCAGTCATGTACTCCCTGAACAGCGGGGGGTTCTCCTCAAAGGTCTCCGACTCAATCTCCCGGACGATCCGCCGTCCTTCAGAGATGTACTTCTTCAGCTCGCGGCACGAATGCTGATACAGCTCCAGCGTCGGCACAGTGCAAGCGCCTGCAACAACACACTTCTCCAAAGAGAGATCCTCCTTCCCGTCAGCGGTTAAACTGAGTCTCGTCTCGCCCGGAGCAACGGTATGCCTCCTCTTCGTCGTAGTCAACTCCATAAACCGGATGCTGGTCAAATTCAAAAAATCCTGCAGGTGAATCCGATCCCCATTGTCATCGTCCCGCCGCATCAACGCATCAGCATCAACTGTGGCGGTATGATCGTAAAAGTTGAAGGTATTCGTAGGCTGGTCATCAAAAACCGACCTAAACCGGCCATGATGATTGGGCGTAGCTGCTGCCCCTCGGGTGGGAGAACTAGGCACAGCAGCCGGGGTCATAGTGTCATCTTCACTCCTCGCAGCAGCAGCAGACCGCGTCTTCCTCCCCGTGGTCGTCTCCGCCTTGGTCGGCGGCGACCCCAGCCGAACATTCTTTACCGGACTTCCCTGGTGACCCTTGAGCCGCTTCACACCATCAGTCTCCTCTTCATCCTCCTCCTCTTCATCCTCCACATCCAGCTCCATCGGCCGCTTCCCCAGCAAACCCCTCGCGCTCCCTGGCATGAGGCTTTTTCTCCCAGCTAGGGGATTCTTCTTCTTCTTTGTCGGACTCAAGTTCTGAATCATCTCCTTAAGATTGAGCGTGATCTCGCGGTCGCCGTCCGCTTCACGCTGCAGGATCCTCCTGTTGCTCTCCTTTTCTTCCTCGTCTCTGAGTTCCTGATCAACTTCCGCTTCCATGGCACGCGGATCGGCAAAAGCCACGGTGCGACGGGCGCTGCTTGGCTCGCTAGGCACAAATTCAGCTGCCGAGTCTTGCAGCGAGTCTCTGCGGTCAAAGATCTCAGCGACCCTTGGTGAGCCCAACCCAGACCGGTCTGCGCCGAGACCGGAGAGACGTCTCCCCTGGGGAGTGAGGATAACACGGGGGGTGCTGATTCCCGTGCTGGGGTCTTGGTGGAAGAGCCTCCCCTTGCCCACGGAACGAGGTGTGGTTTTCGGTGGTGATACATCCCGGACTGGTGAACTACTTCCTATTATTGAAGGCGGTGTCTTGGTCACAGGTGCAGTGTTTCTCGCAGGAGAAGGTGTCCTTCTTGCAGGCGAGTCTCTCGCCGGAACCTTTCTCGCGCTCCGAACTGGGGAGCTTCTGACAGGAGAGCTCCGGACAGGCGAGCTTCTGGCGGCTGGGCTTCTCGCAGGCAGGTCTTTCTCAGGGCTTCGCACAGGAGAACTCTCGAATAATGGGGCGCCAGGAATACTGTGACGTAAACCCTTCCCTCGGAATGCAGAAAGACCAAGAGTGTCATTATTCTCTTGGGCTGCATTCTGTGGCCTGGGAGAGGCCGTTACCTCCGTTGATATAGTGAGGGATGGATAAACGACATCTGGCTCATCCACTTCCTGCTCCATCACCTTCTTGGCTGCCGACCGTGCTTCTTCAGGCGAGGCAGGCTTAAGGATGCCGCCTACCGCCATGGTCTCGTCCATGGCCATGGTCTGCTCAAATAGCTCCTCTTCTTCCTGCACTCGCGAAGTGCGTAGAATGCCGCCGACAGCGGCAGTCATGTCCATATCCATCCCGTCAGCTTCTGCTGCGAGAGTTCTCCGGCGACCCATGACAGAGCCGGCATTGGGGGCACCTTTTGATAAGAGCCCGCCAATCGCAGAAGTAAACTCCATAGACATGTCTTCAAGCTCATCTATGTCCGTTACGCCGCCAATAGACATCCTGCCTTGTCGAATACCGCCAACTGCGGTGGTAAACTCCATCGTCTGATCCCCGAGTTCATCAGCATTTTGTTGTGCAAATGGTTTGACTGATTTCCGCCGATTTTGGGCTTGGGGTTTGCCAAGAATCCCACCGAGAGCCTTAGTCACATCCATCGACATGTCCTCATCCATATCCATTTCCACATCCTCGTCTTGATCGTTACTCTGAGACCCTGGCTGTGGCCGAATAATACCGCCCACGGCTTTAGTCATATCCATATCCATGTCGTCATCCATGTCCATGCCCATCTCAAAGTCCTGTCCCCGCTCTTGAGCATCTGGACTAGGCGGCGGCATATGTTGGCGGATAATCTGCGTGGTGGTTTCTGACTGAGATAGTGGCTTCCTCCCCCACCCAGCAAACCCAGCAATAACCTCCTCATCCTCGTCAACTCGTTGAGTAGCGGCAGCGCGTTGTTTCGCAAGTCGCAAGTTCTCGTCCAAGCTGTCGGTGGAGCCGTCATTATCGAATGCAGACACGCCGGACGTCATGGATGCGACGGATGCAGAAGTCATTTCTTCGGCTTCCACGGTCATAACGGTGCCGTCGTCGTCTGAGTCACTAGAACCAGACATTTCCTCTGTCTCCACCTCGTCAATGTCGTCTGCATGGTCCATGTCGGAATCGTATACAGTGGAGGCGATTGTATCGTCGTCCCCGTAAAGTGACCCCACACCCGAGCTCCTCCGTTGGTTCCTTTGGTGTAGTGCTCTTTGATCAGCTGGTGACTCAGCAACATGGTCGTCGATATGTTCTGGGGGTGTTGAGGGTGGGTCCGAATCTGGTGCTTGGTGATGGTGCGATGCCGCCGTGGCGGTTGCGTCTTGGTTCTCATCCACTTCATGGAAGGTATGCAGTGTTGCCTCAGCAGCAAAGGATACTCGACGGTTGGCCAGTGACTTTCTGCGCGCTTCCCTTCTGTCTTTGATCTCCTTTTCGAGCTCGGCCCGTTCTCTTTCTTCCCTTTCTCGAGCGGCAGCTTGTTGTTCCTCCTCAGTTCGTAGTGCAACCTTTGTTCCGGCACTTTCGTTGCTCGATGGTGGATCTCTTCGTTTGAATGTTGGAATCTCTGGAAGGATGGGTATCGTGGGCTTCAAGATGGACCGTGGTGGCGGCCCTGATGGAATAGCAAAGGACTGCAGGCAAGTCAGTCGAGATCAATACGCTACAACTACAAGACATACTGCTCTGCGGTTTCCATTCCCTGTCTTCAAGATATCGAGACTACCCGGACCCAAGCTCTTGCTCCTAGACTTCTTGCGAGTGGCGCCCGTAGCGCTTCCAACATCAAGTGTCGCATTCTCTCTGTCTCCTCTGGAGGGCCCGCCGCCGATTGACTTACGCGACCGGCGCGTTGCCGGCAGCGTGGCATCGCCTTGCGACGACATGGCTACAAATTGGTATTGCGCAGTGGGCTGGGAGCGTTGTGGTCTATGCGATTAACTCCCGGGTACGGCTTCACGTGTAAATAGTTCGTAGTGGAATGAGACGCGACGGGTGCACTTCTGGATTGAATTCAGGAAACCGCGTCACAGGGGTGCACTTCTCGTCGCAGAGGGGCAATCTGCAGCTGTTGACCCTAGCCCCTGCTGTCATTGGCTGGTCATCCTCCAAGTAAATAAACCCAAACAGACAAGCCCCACTCCCTCCGGAGGTGTGGCTGGTGCCGGCCGTGCCTTACCATTTTGACCCACACTTGCCGCACAGCTGGTGTGGCTGGTGTCCATCACACTTTTTGGTGGTCCAAAAAAATCAATCACCAACTAGCAAAATTCTGGGGCCTCGTTTTGTGAACTCCGACCGACCACCACTCCCACCTCGACAAAGCACATCTTCGGCCCACGCCAGAACCAACAAGATGGCTACCGAGCTTACCGTCCAGAGCGAGCGTGCTTTCCAGAAGCAGCCGCATAGTGAGTTTTTCTTCTGCGAAATAAGCCTGCAACCAACTCGAGAGATGGGCGAATTGGGAAATGGGCGATAAGGCGATGAAGCTGACCCGTGATACTCTCCAAAAGTCTTCCTCAACTCCAAGACCAAGGTCAAGACCACCAGACCTGGCAAGGGCGGCCGCAGATGGTACAAGGACGTTGGTCTGGGTTTCCGCACCCCCGCTGCTGCCATTGAGGGCCAGTACATCGGTACGTAATATCACGAACAGACGCGCTCGCTCCTCCTCCTCGATCATCAACTACCGAATTATTCAACCGAACGAACACGATATCTTCGACGATGACGGACGCTATTGCGACTGCGAGAGGAGGGGCGATTTTGCGAATATGAGATGGAGATTAACTCGTTTCTCTCTGCAGACAAGAAGTGCCCCTTCACCGGCCAGGTTTCGATCCGTGGCCGTATCTTGACCGGCACCGTCGTCTCCACCAAGATGCACCGCACCATCATCATCCGCCGCGAGTACCTCCACTACATCCCCAAGTACTCCCGTTACGAGAAGCGCCACAAGAACCTCGCTGCCCACGTTTCTCCCGCTTTCCGTGTTGAGGAGGGTGACCAGGTTACCGTTGGCCAGTGCAGACCTCTCTCCAAGACTGTACGTTACGACTCTCGATATCGAACAGAACAATTATATGGTGACTGACAAACTTGGGATATAGGTTCGGTTTAACGTCCTCCGCGTTCTTCCCCGCACCGGCAAGGCCGTCAAGTCTTTCCAGAAGTTCTAAACGGCTGGGTTTCGAATTCCATTAGGCATATCTGGCGTGGTTTGCTTTGAGGGCTTGGGCTTTTTCGAGACAATTTGGGACGGCCGGCAGGAAAATATGAACAAGCGATGAACTTATTCTCTTTCCGGGAGGTGCGCACATTATGCCGATTTCCATGTGATTGTGGAAGTCATAGGGACAGTTCTGAAAAACTGAATTGAAATCCGCCAATGAACTTGACAACAGCACAAGTCTGGCTATGATACCCAAAGTCGGAAGACCCTCTGGTGCGGATTACGACTGGACTGGGCCGGAAGCCGTGGGAGAAACCGAGTGCTCTTGACGGGGAGTGCGATCCGCACATAGCTAGTGACCCGCCTGAATTGATGTCATGAAAGTAGCCGATGTTTTCTTCAAGATGGCCCATTTGCTCGTGAAAGTCAGAAGAGGAAAAGTAGTCCAAATTGCAAGATTTCAGCCACACCCAGTCGTCAGGGTGCCCACGCGACCAACAGATCCGCGAAACCGATAACGGGACAGAACTACCGGTATGTTAGCAATTACAGAGTAATGGCCAGCTGTTGATGAAGAATGCCCACCCTGTGTCAGGACAGCCTTCGTGGTAATGTGAGGGTCAGAAGAATTACGAGAGAAGCAAGACGACAAGCAGCCTGGTTAACCTGAATTTTGCAAGGGGAGATGAAGTTCACGATGGGGGGAGATATGGGAGATATCTCTCACAAGTGCCGCAGACAAATCACCAGCTTCAACTGTGAAATAATGAAGCATTCTGATTCTTCATCAATGCATTCAAATCACCATTAGAACACATACAACATCCATCAAAACAACAGTCCAATACCAAAGCCCTACTACAGTCCATCTGAATTCGGAGTTTCTTACAAAAACAAAACCTAAAAGTTATCATTCCTACGCCTACTCATCAATCCTGGTAGAAAAGGCCTCCATTTTAACCCCCCAATTCTCAATAATCCCCCCATCCCATACCAATACCAGAAATTACAAACAAAAGCCCACAAAACCATACCTCAACCTCAAACCCCTCTAATCACCCTCCTTCACCTTGGCCCTAATCCGCTTCTCCATCTTCCACTCCCAACCCTTCTTCACCCACGTGTGCTTCTTGTCATCCCAATTCCAACCCTCCCTCACCCACATCTGAAGTTCCTTATCCCATCTCTTAATGCACCCCGTCCTGCCCATCCCCAAACGCCTCCCCAAAGGCGCTATTGTCCACCATATCATCCATGTCCAGATCTCTATTGTCCACACTCGGCGGATCGTAGTTCGCCAGCGCATCCCCCGCCGTGTCTAGGTCCCCCAATGAGCTGAAATCATTCTGATCCGGCGAGGCCCCGAACCCGCTGATACCGGGAGTGGGCGCCGCGGAGGGGGGTTTGCTCGGTGGGATGATTCCCCCTGCTGCTGTTGTAGGGACCGCAGGATTAGGGGCTCCTCCCCCGGGCGGGACAACCACCCACTCCCCTGAGCCAGTCCCTTGATCTGGCGCGGTGGTGGCAGGCTGTTTAACGTCTTCCATCTTGACATCTGGTGGTGCTGGCTGGGAGGTAGGGGCGGGATGTGGAGAGGGGATGTGGCTTGGGTTGTTGGCGGGGGTTCCGACGTTTGAAGGCATGGCGGATAGACCGCTAGGCTGCGGAGTAGGGAAGCTGTTAATAGGGGTGGATGTACTGGAGAAACCAGAGTGCATTTGGTCAAGTAAACCGGCTGCAGTGCCGCCCATGTCGATGTCACTGTCCCCGATCAGAACCCCGCTAGCTTGAGATCCGTTATGTGATGGGTTTCGAGAAAGACCGGCGGCACCAACTGGCTCGGGGACAAGCTGATGCGGAGGGGGTACGATCTCTGGCTCCGGGGCCAGCTGCTGATAGCCGCCGTCCTGGACCCTGCTTACTTCAGGTACCGTGACAGCTTTGGTGTTGAGCAACTTCTCAACGTCGGCAGTAATATCCTCAATCGATCGGGATGGTTTCCTAGTGGTGTCCTCGTCTTCATCATCCTCCAACCGTCCTTCCAGACGCCAGGGTTCACTGCCCACACCTTGTGTGACTGTGCGGAGCTCGGTCTCCGCGTCTCTTATCGCGGTGTTCTGCTTGAACTCGGCCATCCTCTTCTCATGCTGGGCTTTCAACCTCTGCATATCAGCCTGAGTCTCAGCGATTTTCGCTTGAGCTCGCTTGCGCAGTTCATCAGCCAACCCCGGGTCGAGGCGCCCGGCATAAGGTTTCTTGGGCAAACGTTCGAGGACATCACCGCTCTGTGCCTCAAAGATACCCTCGGTAAGCGAAGCCAACGCACCCTTCTTCCCAAGACCAAGATCTGAAACCTCAAGCTGCCCAATGCGATATGGCGACGACAGGATCTCCTCCATCCACTCGTGATTCTGCTGGTACCGGTGCATGCTCATTTCACGAGGACTCAAGTGATCAAACATATCGCCGCGATGAACATCCTCGTCATCATCAAGCGCCCCCTCAGCACTTGGGTAACCAGCGCCCATCGGGTGGCCCGGCTGAGCCTGCTGCCCCCGTCTCTTAGACTGAGGCTGACCAGCTCCGCCCGGTCCGCCAAGGTACGCCGTCCGAGGGTTCATAGGTTGTTGCTGCATTGGTGGTACGTAAATTGACTGTCCACGTTGAGGGAAGGGAATCTGTGGCCAATTAACCCGATCGGAGAGCATGAACTCCTTACGAACAATCTGGCCCAGCTGGAAGAGGTGTTGACGGTTGTTCATGATAGACTGTATTTGAGGCGGCACCCCGAAAGAACCGATGGGAAACCTGTCTTGCTTTTCGCTCGGGCCATAGTGAACAATCCACAGATTGGGGTCGATCTGAGGGAGGTTTGCGACCTGGGCATCACGGGGGTGGGCAAGGCGGAAGCGTCTTCGAGAGTGCATGGTGAACTGTTCGCCAGCGCGCCACCCGCACTTTTGAAAGAAAATCTCGAGTATCTTTGCTCATTGTTAGCATATGCGCCCACATCACCGGTCGTCATCCCGGAGAAGGAAGGGCTTTCGTACCAAGCCATTGCCAATAGGGTGGGTAAGCATGACCTCGGGAGAGGCCCAGTAGTATCCATCACTCGAGAACTCGTTGCCACGGCGGGCAGTCGGTTGCCACATGAGGAAGATTGTGCTATCAGCAGGGCAGTCGAGGTAGGTCCAGTAGAAGGGAGCCTTGTCGCGGGCGATGCTGGGGGCCTGCAACAGCCATTTCGTCACATCGTTAAGTTCGACCCTCGACATCAAAGGATAGCGAAATGTTGATATCAGGTGGACATGCGGGAGCTATCAATAACATATAGTCAGTAAAGATGGCTCTGCCAGTTTTGCGACTGCGAGGCTAGGATGGCCAAATACGCACCAAGTCCTGGTGGACATTATGGCTTGGGTCGGACATTGTAAAAGGCTATTTGGTCGTAGAAAATGCTGAAAAATCAGGCAAGATCAGGAGAAAGCGACCAATCCAGTTGGCCCCGTAGCCGGTGTCCTGTTTTTGTATAGTTCGGTTACGATGCAGATAACTCTGGGGGATTGCGCGCCGAGCTCTGGTCGAGTTTGCGATCGCGCTTTTCCTGTCGCGAATTGGAGGTTGCCTTTGGTTGATTGACACGCCCAGCAACTGTTGTCAGTGGACAGTGGCCCACCAGCAAAAAGATGGACCGTGCGCTAGCTCGACCGACCGGCTGCTGGGCACTGCCAAGCCGAGAGCCACTAACCCACGTGATCACCACGAGCCCAACCACCAGCATGTCTAGCAGATAGTCATCAGCACGTCATACGCGTCTCATCAGAATATGTTCATAATTGTTTTGGTTGAAACCAGAAATTCATAAAATTCATTGCTTAACAACTGCGGTATCTAATCTCGAGCTCCGTTCCATTACGAAACATTCATGAGCTGACTATCCATTTAAATAAGTAGCCGGTATCAGCCTTTTGTTGTTGCCAATCATCCTTGCCATTAACCCATTCCCCAGTTTTATATTTATGCTTGGTAAGTAGAAGCAGAGACGTTGCCTCCTCTGCCAGTCCAGTTGACGTGGATATCTTGCCCCTCGGGGTACTTGGCAGAGGCAGCCTCGGGCTTGATTCTGAAGGTGTGAGCACCGAAGTAATCACGCTGCGCCTGGAGGAGGTTGGCAGGCAGGTCCTTGGTCCTGTAGCCGTCGAACCATGACAGGGCAGTGGAGAAAGAGGGAATCGGGATACCAAGGAGAGAGGCCTTGGAAACGACGTCTCTCCAGCCGGGTTGGGCCTTGTGGATGGCCTTGTTGAAGAAGTCGTCAAAGAGGAGGTTCTCAAGGTCGGGGTTGTTGCGGTAGGCAGCCGTGATGTCCTTCAGGAAGACGGAGCGGATAATGCAGCCACCACGCCACATGAGGGCAATGGAGGGCTTGTTGAGCTTCCAGCCGTACTCCTTGGCAGCCTCCTGCATAAGCATGAAGCCCTGGGCGTACGAGATAATCTTGGAGGCATAGAGGGCCTGCTCGAGATCCTCAAGGAACTGCTCCTTGTTACCCTCGAAGGTGGTGGCACGGCCAACAAACTCGAGCTTGGAGGAAGCCTTGACACGCTCCTCCTTGATGCCAGACAGGCAGCGGGCGAGCACAGACTCGGCAATGAGGGTGACGGGCATGCCCAAGTCAAGGGCGTTGACAGCAGTCCACTTGCCGGTACCCTTCTGGCCGGCCTTGTCAAGGATCTTCTCAACGAGAGGAGTTCCATCCTCATCGTTGTAGTACATGATGTCCTTGGTGATCTCGATCAGGAAAGAGTCGAGAACACCGGTATTCCACTTGGTGAAGATATCACCAATCTCCTTGCTGGACATGCCGAGACCGCGCTTCATGATATCGTAGGCCTTTATTCACAGTCAGCCCCTTCGTTTTTTCATAGCTGATCTGCCACTGGCTTTGGCTTCGGCATCACAGAACAACAGCAATGTCTAGACATACCTCGCAGATCAACTGCATATCACCGTACTCGATACCGTTGTGCACCATCTTGACGTAGTGACCAGCACCCTCGTCACCAACCCACTCGCAGCAGGCCTCGCCGTTGCTCTTGGCAGCGATGCTCTGGAAGATGTCCTTGATGAAGGGCCACGCTGACTCATCACCACCGGGCATAATGGAAGGGCCGTAGCGGGCACCCTCCTCACCACCGGAGACACCGGCACCAACGAAGCGGAGACCCTTGGAAGCAAGGTACTTTGTTCTCCGGTTGGAGTCGGGGAAATGTGAGTTACCGCCATCGATGATGATGTCACCAGCCTCGAGAAGGGGAAGGAGGGTCTCGATCCAGTCGTCAACAGCCTTGCCGGCCTGGACGAGGAGCATGATGCGGCGGGGGCTCTTGAGCTTCTTGACAAACTCCTCGGTAGAGTGAGCGCCGACAATGCTCTTGCCCTTGGCTTCGTTGGCAAGGAAGCGGTCGACCTTGGAGACGGTACGGTTGAAGGCGCAAATGGTGAAGCCATGGTCGGCCATGTTCAGAATCAAGTTCTGACCCCTATTTCGCACACAGTCAGCACATCTGCCCGGGGGCTGCTCTGGGGAACCACCGGAGTTGTAGACTTACATGACGGCCAGGCCGATGAGGCCGAGATCAGCACTTCCACCATCACTGTTAGCATTTCTTTGGGATTGGAGGTTAAGGAGGGAGCCAGCAGCGTTCACAACGCCGCCGACGTTGATATTCGCCAGGCGGGCGCTGAGGAGGGGACTCAGTAGGTGTAGATAGGCGAGCACTCCGTCACCCGCAAAGCTACTGCGGAGAAATCTTGAGCGTCAAGCAGACAGGCGCATTGCACTGCATTGGCTCAGCGAGGCCATTCGGTCTCGCGCCGATGACTCGGAGCACAGAGCAAATACGCGCGCCCATCCTGCTCCCAGCTTGTTGCTTTCTGGGTGACGGAGCGGGGAGGTGGGGTAAGGAGAACTTACACAGCGCCAGACATTGTGAAGGAAATCTGCAGCACGGGGAATCGTCAAGATGCAAAGGTGAAGTTGTAGAGATGCTGTCCGGAGCAGAATTGATGGAAAGGGGAATCTTCAGCCAGGGGAATTTGTTATGGAGAAAGTCAGAGAGGGAGGGGGGAATGGCGGACTGAATGACGAAACTTTTAAGAGGACCCGAGCTTTCGAGGTCGGAGGGGGAGGGTCTTGTTCAAGTGCGTGCAGCGGACAGTGGGACGGCGGGCAACTTTGGCCTGACGGGAAACGTGGGTATGGGCTCCCAGACAGCGGATAATTTGACGCGGGGCTTACTCAGTCAACCACTACCCAACAGATGGAAATGCCCGTAACGTGCCACCTCCTCATCAACAAGGCTCTCTTTCTTGTTGGTCTTCTGAGCTCTTGGACACTTGGAAGCTTGCCCCTAATGACCGGGATGTGCTCCCTTGCCTGGCCCCAAAGGAGGGGACATCCTAGGATGCGCCCTTTGTCTTTTTATCAGATCCTCTCAGTCGTCTGATGAAGCTCTTAGTTTCGCCGCCCCGGAGCATGGAGCTTGGCCATCGCGTGGGAGCTGGGCGGCAGGCCCGAGTGACAAATTCCACCGTCTCTCGGAGCATCTGAGGGCATCTAGCTTGCCATCAAGGCCCCGGCCTTTGTTGGGAGCCCTGAGCCCTAGAGCCCGTCAATGTCTACATGCCTACAAGTAGGTAGGGAGCTAAAACACACCCTACATACGTTCTTTTCTTAGTCCGACACGCACTGCTTCGGATTCACCATCTTGTTGGTTTCGAAACACCAGTGCCCCAAGGTGCCGCTTGGGGGAAGCACGGCACAGACAACCGCAGACTGCAGACCGCAAAACACAACCCGACCCGCCGCGCGCGCATTTGGACGAACATGAAGCTTCCGGCGCCAGATCCCACCAATGCCCACAATGACAGCAACCCCGTCAACCACGGGAGCTTTACCGCCCAGGTGCCGGACACACGTTCCTGTCACCAGCCCTGCCTTGCCTTGACATGCTTTCTACAATTCAGATGATATTGGACAGCTGCCCACTTTTCATCTTTGACCATTTCCCGCTCCGCGGATGCTTCGGAATTATTCATCCTCAGGACGAACCTGTCCAAGAAATGTTACATTCACCGACTACAGACCCCTGCCTACAACAAGCTTCACCATCAGAGAGCTAACTAAAACGAAAAGTGACACTGACAAGTCCGGCCTGAGTGTGGCTGGCGCCCCCACGGTTCCGAGATCTGAGGGTAGTGGACTCCCCACCCAAAGATGGACTGCTATCCGCAATGTTCTTACACAACAGCTTTTCACCAAATTCCCGCATGTCCTGGGGGCAACATCGAGAACCAGCAGGGGACCGCTTTTGATTTCAGGCTTTTCTTGCAACGAGCCAATGGGATTATTTCCCTCTCTCCCTTTTAAAAATTTGAACTCCGATTAGTGTCCGTTCAAAGTCCGGTGTTCGCAGTTGGTAAAAGGAAAAGCACAGCTTTTCGCCGTTTCTTCGCGCACTGTCTCAGCAAGTCTTGGAGAGGAGGTTGCAGAAATGTTGAGCCAAGCTGTCGTAACGAAACACAACAAGCAAAAGGAGGGGTAAGAAAAAAGACCCCTCCACAATGACCCCTCGATTGGGTGGGGCTCCGATCGGTTCCTCCCCCTTGTTGGTTAAGTGGACTGTGGGTAATGGTTAAGCTCCAATATCCGACGTCGTCCATGGTCCGGAATCCACGATATCACAAAGAGTCTTGGGACTGGAGTGAAATAGTAATTATGATCAATGCGAACTGGCTGCTTTCAGTAAACAAGTAATAAAGCTCTTCACCCGAACCACAACGCCCCTGTGGCTACTCTATTGCCCTCCCCAAGGTCCATCCTCTCATATGACCCCCAGCAACTAATACAACGTCTGCCACAACCGTACTTCCAGGCTCGTTGAATACAGCTCTAAAGCGATATCAGACATGGTCATCAACCTCTAAGGGCCCATAATAGAGTCAATGCCGACCGGAGATGCCTCTTTCCCCGGAGATACCAAAACCACGCCGTGTGATGGAACCCATCTCTCCCTTGACCTTAATCCACCGAAATCTCAATGACAGAATGGTGAACAAAGATTCCTATTTATATTGCCTGGGGTATCACGGTGGCCTAGACTTGGATATTCAACGTCAGAGAACGCGGTCATCACAAGCTTACGCCGACACAGTCAAGCCGTTTTTGATGCTTCTATTGCGCATTATCATCTCAGTTAGCATGAGCCTATCAACATGGCTACTCGATGTCGAGCCCATCATAGCCTCCCGTTGACATGCCCTTGTTGTGTGAAGATCACGCAAGCCACCTCTATCAACCTTTCCGTTTTGAATAATCATCCCCTACGCCCTAAAGCAATGCCCGTATCCATCCCAAAGATGCCCCACGTTGTAAATCATCCTCCTGTCCCAGTCAAGTAAACCACCAGGGCCTCAACCAGAATTTTTGATGCCCGGGTGAAGAGAAGTAAAAGCTTATGTACAATAAATACAGAATGTTGCCGCCCAGCCCTATCGTATCCTCTCGACTCGCGGCTCTTCGTCATATAAGGATCTTTGTAATTATGTTAAAGCATGAAAAAAAAAAAAAAAAAAAACCATCGACATCTCCCCATTGAACTGTTACTAACCAGCTCAGTAATCCTCAACCTCGCCAATGGATGACATCTTGAGGTCGATCTCAGACTTGACACTCCTGATTGAAGCCTCGATGCGCTTCCGGATGATTGCGCCAACTGACTTGGCAAGGGTCTCCTCATACGCCTTGAGCTGCTTCTTGAGGTTAGCAATCTCAGCCCGAACGCTAGCCTTATCGTCGTGGTCATCTTCATCTCCGTCGTCATCGTCGTCGTCCTCTCCGTCTTCTTCAGACTCCTCTTCATCCTCCTCTGATTCTTCTTCCTCGACAACTTCCTCCTCTTCGGTCTGCGCGACGGGCGTGCCAGTGTTGGCGGTAAGCGGTGTGACGGCATCGGGCGCAACAGCTGGTGTTGGTTGATCGAGACCCTCCATCGGGGTCTCTGGCGCGTTCATGAACGCGTCCATGAGCGCAGCCTCGTCTAGCTCCTCATCGACCTTATCGAGTTGTTCATCGTCCTCTTCGCCTTCGGCATCCTCATCGTAGTCCTCAGACTCCGACTCTTCGACAATTCTACTGTCGAGGACCTCCGTCTTGGTGCTGATGGCTTCCCTATCCGCCGCCAACAGTCGCTCAACCTCGGCCTCCTTGTTCTGAATTTCAAGCTTGGACAGCCGCTTGCGGAACCGGCGGTTTCTGGCATCGTGCATGGGGGGCGTGATGCCATGTGGCCAGCGATGACCGTGTTCAACAGCCTTTGGTAGCGGCGCAGTCTTGGCTTCCTCCTCGTTCTTAACTTCGGCGAAGACCAGCATCATCTGGCAAATGTCGGCGGACTTGACCATGGCTTTCTTGTCCCACGTCTTCATACCCTCAGTAATGGTGGGAAGATCAAGGAGAATCGCTGCGTAGTACTTCCCGCGAACAATCCACACGGCGCGACGACCTTCGTCGTCGAGAAACTTGAAGTTGACCTCTGCCCCATTGCCGATCTTCTTCTCCAGGATAGATTGTCGTATGTAGTCGCAGTCTTCATTATCCAGAAAGCGCATGACAAATTGCTCCTCGATGACTGGATCTATCTCGCGATCTTCCGCCTCAGAGTCGTAGCCTTCGCCGAGAGGCCGATGAGGGATCTTGCCCACTGGCTTTAGCTTGAGTGTCGGTTTCGTAGAAATTGTGCCGCCAGGAGTCGTCGGTTTGAGTGTGATCTTTGTCTTCTTGGCTAGTGGTCCAGATCCATTGGCTAGTGGTGCGTCCTCATCGTCGTCACTTTCGTGGGCCCTCTTTTTCAAGGTAGGTTTTGGTCTTCTTCCAGCCTTTGTAGTAGTGATCTTTGGAAGGGTTGGTAGAGCGACGGCAACCACATCTGCTGTCGCAGTCATTGCTGGAAAGTAGCCGGAAGGAGGATTAGGCTCGGCCGGTGTTGGGGGAAGCGACTTTCGAACCAATTTGATCTTTGGAGCGGATGACGGCGTCTGAGCACCAGGAGACATGGCGCTGGAGCCCGCAATTCCGGGAGGAGGGCTTGTCGCGCCAAGGGCCGAGCTTGTGGTTTTCAATGTAAGTCGCCCTGGAACGGGCGGGGGTGGTGGTTGTTCCATTTATGGCGGTTGTTGTAAGTTTATCTTGTCGCAGTCAATATTGATTAGTCGCGAACGGATCGTTCCTAGAGGTATGCGCTTTGAAGTCAAAGTCGCGACTGGGGTGAGATGTCGTGAGGATGGGTTCTTGGCTATGTCCGCGACAGGAGGAAATACTGGAGGGATTCTTGAGTTGGCCAAATGAAGCGCAGTCGAAGAAACCTTGGTCGCCGTGTCGCCATGAAAAGGTGAGAATAGTGATAGATAGGGAAGAAGGCGAATTGAAATGCCCCGCGTCGAATCGCTGCTGGTTGCAAGCAGGAGGTGGCCAGCAAGGTGCCTCGGAGCTCAAGAGTGGATGTTGAGATTCTAGAAGCTCGGGCCACCGGTATTCGCTTGCTCCTCGATAAGCCTTATCAGCTTTGTCCCATAATTTCTCGTGCTCTCAGTGGTTATCTCTTCTCCCCCCAGCCACATGCAACCACATCAGCCACAATAACCTTGCCTTCGAAGTGGGCCAAATGTCTTGGAAATGTCAACCTTTTTGGCACGTCACGTCTCTCTCTCGCAACTCATTTTCACCAAGACACCATCTCAACTCTCTCGTGAGCCAGACAAACTCGGTTGAAAAATTTGCAGGGGAATAGCCGTCGGCTCACAGGTACGTACCTTAACACACGCAACGGTCCTTCTCTCAATTCCGTTGTCGACGCAACACTCTTGAACAAGAAATTCATCATGTCGTACCCGGGTCCTCCAGGTCTCTCGAAGTCGGCGTCGCATCCTTCGCTGCCCCCGCGCCCTCCGACTACCAAGCCCCCGGGCTTCAAACCTGCCTTTAAGCCTGCCTTCTCGGCCGCTCCCGTATCTGCTTCTGCTCTTGCTCCTGCTCCTTCAGTCCCCGGTTACTCGGCACCACCCTCGTACTCTAGCTACGGCACCGCTGCCACACCCGGTTATGGCGCACCTCCTTCAGCAGCGCCCTACATGGGCAACCCATCGGCTCCATCCGTAGGAGCTGGATACGGTCAGCCAGGAGCATACAACTATCAACAACAAAGCTACCCGCAAACACCAATAGCACAAGCAGCCCCAAGCTACTATGGCGCCCCCACAACAAACAGCTACGCAACGCCGCCTCAGATCCGAAACCCCTTTGCTGCCCCCGTAACAGCCTCAGCCGGTGCCGCGGGTGACTATGATCCAGAAATGGCTGCCCAGATTGCGCAATGGCAGAGTGCTTACATGCCCAAAGACCCCTCTGACCCGGCAAACAAGACTGCAGCCAAGGGCACCAACGGACAAACTACCGCCGATCCAACCGACCATAACGCTGGCGGAGATGGGAACGAGCGAAAGAAAACAGTCTACCGAGAAGGCGGCGGCAAGAAATGGCAAGACGACTCTCTTCTCGAATGGGACCCTACTCACTTGCGTCTCTTTGTCGGTAACCTGGCCGGTGAGACCACCGATGACTCCCTGCTCAAGGCGTTCTCCCGGTGGAAGAGTGTACAAAAAGCCAAGGTTGTCCGCGATAAGCGGACGACCAAGAGCAAGGGTTTTGGTTTTGTGAGTTTTAGTGACCCGGACGACTTCTTCCAAGCCGCCAAGGAGATGAACGGCAAGTATATCCAAAGTCATCCTGTGGTTGTGCGCAAGGCGAAGACAGAGATTAAGCCGCAGACTGTGAAGGATGAGAGGAAGGGAAAGCACCAGCATAAGAGGGGTAATGGGGGTAACAAGGCTGGGAATGGGATGGGGCATGGACAGGAGAAGGGTGCTGGTGTTGGTGCTTATGAGCCGCATCTTGGCCCTGTGGCTGGTGGTGGGATTGTCAAGCCAGGGCAGAAGACGAAGGGAGGGTTGAAGTTGCTGGGTTAAGGCATCAGATATAAGCACTGCTTTAGCGTGTGATTTGCTTGTTCAAGAGTGTGGTTGGATAATGAATGCTACAAGAGCACCTCTATGGTGTTCCCAGCCGGCTGCTGTGTATAAGTTCTTATTTGGTAGATAGAGCGAGGTCTGCAATGACCGTTCTGCGCTGGTTTTCACGAAAAAGTAATAACCAGTTGCCATCCTAATGGCAGATTTCGAGTATTTGTTATTATTATTCCTGCACCGTTCTACCCTTTTTAAAGAGTGCGCCGGACCTTCTGTTGCTATTTGCATGGGAAACCCGTACCGTGTAGGCAGGGTGAATAACGATTTCGAGTATTTACGTTTTTCCATTTTCCCTAAATATGCTGCATGCTATGTGATGTGATGTGATAATGGCAATAATGTACCGCTTGTTCGTATACAAAGCAAAATTCCCAAAGCAATGTCTTCAAATAGCGCCGCCCTCTTTCTTGTTTACATCCATTTCCCGCTCCGTTTTCGCCTGTATTTCCTATGCTATTTCTGTTTTCTTCCAACTCTCTCCCCTCCTCCCGCTTGGATATGTGTGACAAGTTAAGTGTAGCCGAGATGTCTTGTTCTTTGCTTCCTGTTGTTCCGGGGTATCATAAATATACGATGAACGATGAATAACGAAATATAAAGCACATAATAAAAATGCATGTACATGGGCTTCAATCCTCCCTCCTGTCCTGATGGTGGTGATGTTTATCAGGCGACCTCGACATCGGCCTGCTCACCACCTCTGCCCCGTCCGCCGTGAACAGTACCCCATCATCATCATCATTTAGACCTTCTCTTCTTAACAACCCGGCCGCTTCCCCCCTTCCTCGTGGTGGTGTAACATCGTCCTCGTCATCATCGCTGCCACTGCCGCTAGATGACGGCCCGTCGGTGGTGTGGTGGTCTTCCAGCAGGTGGTCCTGCCCTCTGCTGACCCGGGCCTCCTGCGCCTCCCTCCTCATCTTCGCAATCTTGATGTAATTGTACGCCCCGATGGCGACAAGCGTGACGGCCAGGCCGACGATGTTGATGAACGTCATGCGGTCTCCAAACACCACCGCCGCGGCGGAGATTGTGACTGCCTCTTTGAATATGCCCGCGATAGACAGCGTCACGACCGACGTTCGCTGCAGCAGGGCGAATTCGGCGGCCGTCATGAAGAAGGCGATCATTCCGGGGAAGAGAAGTATCAAGGGCGCCATGAGCGTGCCTCGTTCCTCGGCTATGGATGATAACCCCTTGACGAGGCCGGAGACGCCCTCGACGGGGAAGGCGATGGTGAGGAGGGAGACGAACATGACTGGGGCGAGGAAGAAGATGGAGCTGAAAGGGTTGGAGGTGGCAGGGTTGCGGAGGAGGAGGATCTGGGTGAGGGCCCAGCGAAAGCCGGAGAAGAAGGCGGCCGAGATGACGAGGAGGAAGCCGGGGAGGTTGAAGGAGACCTCGCCAGCGACCATCATGACGACGCCGAGGGTCATGGTGGCGATGATGGCTGTTAGGCGCCAGGTGGGTGATTCGAGGCGGAAGAGGAAGGCGAAGAGGAGGACGAAGGCTAGGGAGGAGGATTTACACATTGCTGGATTGCGGGATTAGTACAGGTTAGGAGTGGGCAGAAGGATGTTGGGTTAAAGGGGGGGGGGAGGGGGGGAGGCATACTGTAAAAGGTGAGAGTGATGAATTGCAACGAGGTATTCCCTAATCCTATGTCGAGACCTGTTGCTAGACCGCAGGGGCCGATACGGGTGAGGTAGAACAAGGGTGTCATTAATGGCCTTTTGGATTCTGGTGAGTCCAGCTCGCCAGGGTTTGGGACGTGGCCGTTGGTAGGGCGGAATGATGGAAAGAGATATAAAACGAGGGAGGCTAGGGAAAACTGCACGAGCATGTGCATGGCAGTGGTGAACATAGGGAAGGGGAAGCCGAGTTTGTCGGGTGAGAACATCCATTTGTTGTACTGTTTAGATAGTTAGTATCTAGTGGTAAAGGTTGAGAGTTTTGAGGTGACTTACAAGTGATATTAGCAGAGAAAAAAAGTACCATAGACCAATGAGGCCGGCGTTGATCAACAACTCCTTCATGACATTGCGGTCGGCTTCCTTCTGTTCTTCTGGCGAGACCTTCTCTCGTACTATCCTTTGGTCGAGCAACTGGTTGCGGGTTCTTTTTTTCTTTTTTCTTGTTCGCTCTTTTGCTGTTAAGCCGGTCTCCTCGTCATCGTGAAGGTCCTCGTCTGACAATTCCACGTCCAACTCCTCCAGCCGTAGAGGTTCTCCCAGACTGCCCTCCTCGGATATTTTTGGCTCGTCAATTCCATGGCCCCTTGTGTGTGGTGAGCGGTGGCGGTTGTTTGTGGCATTGGCGGGATTGATCAGGCTGCTTCGTCGCCGACGGTGACCTGAGGGTGCTAGAGAGTCCATCTCGATGTCGTCACCAACTGGTTCAGATCCCGCTGCGGGATGTGGGTGCGTGGAGGATGTCCAGGGGCCAGGGACCGGTACAACAGCTACTACCGGTGGTGTAGCGTCCACTCGTCCAGCGTTTGAATCAACAGCGGATAGCGGTGTCGCGTGCCCAGGTGGTGTTGGCTGCTGAGGGTCAAGTTGTCTCGGGACGGAGGTGTCGGCGTCGGAGTCGAAGGGCGGGTCAGGGTCGGGGAGATGGGATGGAGGATTGGCAGGTTCAGTTGATGGGAATGGGGAAGGGGGAGACATTGTTCAAAAGTCGGAGCCCTCACTGAACTCATCATGGGGATCAATTCGATCAATTCCAGCGCACTGGTGTTCGCTAAGCTCTGGGCCGGTGGTCCCTAGCATCATCAGCAGTCCTGGCAAGCCCTGCACTTCCTGCCAGCAAAGATGAGCGGTGGAGCGGTTGGTGACCCGAGACGTGGCTGGATTGGTCCCAGCGACGGCCCAGCACGCAGCATCAGGGCAACCCTTGGCTGCTCAGCGCTGCTTGACCTGGGGGAAAACAGGGGGGTGGCCGCCGACTTTGGGCGAGATCGCCAGTGGTTGGCTGCCTTTGCCAAGACGACCTGGAACGCGCCGGAGCTTTTGCCTGCCCGGAACGCCGGCACTTTCAGCTGGTCTTCCACCGAGCGTCACCTACGTAATTGGGACTCTTATTTACGACGGCCATCTCCCAGCATCTTTGCTCCTATCTGATGTCCTTCACTTCTCTGTCTTGACAATTTTCAGGTCTGTATCACCATCTCTGAACCTGTTCAACACTTGTCCACCAGGAGAATTACAAAAGTGGAACGGACCGAAACCGAAACGTGGAAACCGGAACACATAGCCGAAGACGCACAGCAACACAAGCCTTGCGCTATGGAGCATTTATGAAGGGATAGACAGCAAAGCAAAATATCTAACAACCTTCCGGTCAAATATCGCAACCCCTCGGCCATCTCGGTTGACTAACACGATCTAGAGAGCAGGCCATACGAGATGGGATCTTGACAAGAGCCAAGCTTCCAATCCACCACTGCTTGGATCACGTATGTAATGGTTACTAATAGCCTCTTGCAGCTTACCATCACAGCCATACCGATCAATAAGCAACCCCCGTTACCCTGCACCGTTACTGTGTTGCCGTGGTGCATTTCACATGTGCTATGTACTCCGTCTGAACTTTGAGTCTGTGTACGGCTTGCCATGTCTAGGTAGAGGTCACGAGACAAAGCCAGCAAGGTGCTTGGCCCAGGCGTGAACCCCACCATACCACATGAACAAAACGACTGTACAAGAGCCTCTCTCAACTATTGACAGCTTATATTGGATGGAGAGTGATATCTGGCGGCTGCTATATGCAATTTTTCAAATTTATTTTATGATATTTATATCAAGCACTCCGCTTCTGTTTTGTTTGAACAAACCCAAAGAGCTGTCACCCAGAAGGCGTGGGTTGTATGCCATTAAAGACCTCGACTTCGAATCAGCCACATCTATGGAAGCTGCTCTCAGCTCAACCAAGCTGTACGGAACTGGTAGGTAAAATATGCGCTTCAAGGCCTTTATTCGGCCTCAATAGCAAGCTCAGGGCTATCGCCATTGGAAGAGGGGCAATGGGTGCTGACTCAGTCTGCTGCCCGAAACGCCCGCATCTGCTGCAAAACGCCAAAAGATGGAAAGGGATGAGGGGTTCTAGAGCTGTAAGCCTTATTCATGATCAGGTAACAAATCTGGAAGATCTATCTATATAAGGTGGTGTTTGAGAGATCCCAAAATCTTGGAGTAGCAATTACACGTGGGGCAGCTTTCCACCCTGATCTAGAAACTGATCGACCAAGCCTTTGTTGTCGTCATTGTTTATTCCCCTCCAATAGCTACATTCATATACCTACCTCCGTAAGGTAGTTTTCTGGTTTCTTATTTATCACTCATGCCAGCTGGCTTCAAGTATTATCATACAGACCCCGCCAATACCGACACTTCGTCAACAACACCGCTGTTCAAAATGGCGGCATCGTGTTCGACTCAGAGTGCTGGTAGCCAGATGAGACAACATGGTGCGGGGTATTTGCCCATTGAGAACTATGGCTTGATTGGGAATATGAGGACTTGTGCCCTCGTGGGCATGGATGGTAGTGTCGATTATATGTGTTGGTGAGCTTTTTCTGAATATCTACGCGGTGCCTCTGGCTAATTGACATTACCAGGCCAGAGTTTGACTCTCCTTCCGTCTTCTGCCGTCTCCTGGATAAGGATAAAGGGGGCTACTTTAGCGTCCATCCAGCTCCCCATCTCAATTGCACTACCAAACAGCAGTATTTGCCTTCTTCCAACATCCTTCAGACCAGATACATTCACGAAGATGGCGTCGTTGACCTGGTGGATTTCTTCCCGCGACCCAAAAGCTCAAAGGTTATCTTCAAGGGCCCCAAACAATCAGCATACCGCGAGATGACCAGCGTTCAGGAAGAACTCAAAAAATGGCTCGTCCGGCGTGTAGAGTGTATCCGCGGTCATCTCGAGCTCGACGTTGAAATCTTCCCTGCCTTTGAGTATGCCACCGAGCCGCACGATACCACCATCATCCAAGAGACCAATGTTGCCCACGGTTCTACAAGCAAAACCGTCACCTTTCACAGCAAAAACGTCAAGCTCCAACTCGACGTCACCATCGATCGTGGCGAAGACAACCACGACAAATTCCCCATCGTCAAATTCGTCAAAGTCAAGAGAGAAGGCATGCTCTCCGAAGGGGTAGTAGCTCAGATCCACGTCCTCGAAGGCCAAGCCGTCTCTTTCGTGTTGCGGAACGACCTCCCCAACCATGTCACCGAAGTCATCTCCCCGGCCGTCTTGGACACGCAGCAACACGACACCCAATCCTTCTGGTACAACTGGATCTCCAAATCCAAATACAAAGGCCGCTGGCGCGAGGTCGTCTCCCGCTCCCTCATGATCCTAAAGCTAATGACGTACGAACCCACCGGGGCCATCATCGCAAGCCCTACCTTCTCCATCCCCGAGGACATTGGCGGCGTCCGCAACTGGGACTACAGGTTCTGCTGGGTCCGGGACGCTTCTTTTACAATCTACATCCTCTTGCGGCTAGGCTTCACAGAAGAAGCCGACGCCTACATGGACTTCATCAATGAGCGCTTCCTCCAATCCCGCGTTGCCGACGGTGGCTTACCAATCATGTTCACCATCCGAGGCGAGACCGACATCCCGGAGCGCGAGCTCTCCCACCTAGACGGGTACAAGGGCTCCAAACCAGTCCGCATCGGCAACGGCGCCGCCTTTCACCAGCAATTTGACATTTACGGGGAGCTCATGGACGCGATCTATCTCTACAACAAGTACGGGAAACCCATTCACTACGACGCCTGGCTCACCGTCCGCCAGCTCCTCGATTACGTCCTCACCATTCTCGACGACCCGGACATGTCGATTTGGGAAGTCCGGAACAACAAACAGAACTTTACCTACAGCAAAATCATGCTTTGGGTCGCGTTCGACCGCGGGCTGCGGCTAGCGGAGAAGCGTAATTTCCCCTGCCCCAACAGGTGGAAGTGGCTGGGAGCAAAAGATAAGTTGTACGAGGAGATCATGGAAAGGGGCTATAACAAGGAGATGAAGTGCTTTGTGCAGAGCTACGAAAACAACACCATGCTCGACAGCAGCATTCTCATCGCCCCCCTTGTCTTCTTCATCGCGCCGAATGATCCCCGTTTTCTCAACACCCTCGACAGAATCATGCTGCCTCCGGAAAAGGGGGGGCTGACGAGCACGGGGTTGGTGTATAGATATGACACTGAATTATCCGAAGATGGTAAGTTTTTCCCCATCAAATATGGGATAGAAAGTTGAGCTGACATGCTGTCAAAAAAACAGGTGTAGGCGGCAGAGAAGGCGCCTTCAGCATGTGCACCTTCTGGCTGGTGGAAGCCATGACGCGAGCCTCAGTCTACGAGCCCAAATACCTCGTCAGGGCGATCAACCTATTTGAGAATATGCTCAGCTTCTCGAACCATCTCATGATGTTCTCTGAGGAGATTTCTAGGTCGGGGGAACAGCTGGGGAACACGCCGCAGGCCTTCTCCCATTTGGCGCTGATCAGCGCGGCGTTTAATCTGGATAGGGTGTCAGAGTTTAGGCGCTGAAAAGGAGAAAAAAAAAGAAGAAAAAAAGTTGGAGGTGAGATACCTAGGTAGATTATGAGTAGTAAATGATTTGAGTATGCGCAAGTTTATTGGTTTTTTTGTTGCGTGTTTGTTGTATATATACGTGTGTGTTAATGGATCATGTGGGTAGGTGGGCGTCTGCGATGTCGTGTTGCAAAGATGTCAGAGAAGAGACTTTAAAGGAGGTGTGAGTGGTTTTACTATCGACTGGTAAGTCGCACCGGGTAGAGATGTATCAAGTTTTTTTTTGACCTCTCCCACCACTATAAATCAAAACTGAAGCAATTTTGTGTATTTGCACTCCCATCTTTGTTTGTGTTGCCACCAATGTTGTTAACGATTAAATTACCGACACTCCCAAGTGGTTCTTCTTGACCTCTTCAAATCCCACCCACCCCCCCACCCCCGCCAAAAAAAAAAACGCCATTCGCTATGCCCTTTTTTTTCTCCCTGCCTGGCCCAGCAAACTCAAAATGGTATCTAAACAATAGCGCCGGTACCCATGATCCTTCTTGTGCTTCACTTCAGAAAGCACCTCTTGTCCCTCTATTCGACCACTTGAACTACCACCCAAACATAGGCGGTAGAGGTTTCAAAATGAAAAAGCAAGAACGTTGTCTCACGATTCTCCTAGCTGTCACCACCTGCCCCCTCCATTCTGCTTTCCCCTTCAACACCAGGACTCTCCCTGCCCAGCGTCTCAGGACTTGAAACAGATTCCTCCCCAGTCTTCTAAGCCCCCGAGACATCCATCTCAACCCCGCTTCCCCCATTACCACCACTCCCACCAACCGCCGCCCCAATCCCAATATCCATATCCATATCCACGTCCTCATCCGCAAGCGAACTAAGCCCTGAACTACCCGGACGAGAATCTTCCCCATCACCATTCACAAAATTGTGATTTTCCAACGGCGGGGGTGGCGGTCTCTCTGCCGCCTGCTTTCTTAACTCCTCCCACTGTTTGACACTGATAGGACCGCCTCCTTCGGCTATTACATCTCCTTGCTCGATTGGTCGGCCTAGAAGAGTGCCGAGAAACTTGGTATCGTCTGCTCCTTTGCTGTGCTTTTTTATGAGGGCTATTCCAAAAGGTTAGTGAGTAGATTAGAATGGAGGAGTGGGAATGGAAGCCTGCCGTCAAGATAGTCCTTCGCCTCATCATTCCCATCCAGCGCTATCCGCTGAATCTCCTTGTTAATCGGCCCCGCCGCCCAGGCAATAAACGCCTCCACCCCGCGCATGTCCTCTATTCCGAGATATTCCTGCTCCTGTTGGGACTTCTCTGGTAAGAGCGCGCCAACTTCTTGGAGGGCCATTCGCACGTCTACTACTGATGGGGTTGCTACTGAGGGGCTGGTGGCGCCTTGTGGTGGGACATAGTCGGAATATGGGTTGATAAATGGCCCATCTGGGGCGATGAAAGTGCCGTTATTGAGCTCATAGAGTATTTCATCCTCGTCTGTAAAACCGTCGAGGGCATGGCTGTTTTGCGTGGCGTGCTTGGCGGTGAGGAAACATAATCGGTCCAGGTAGGCAGCAGCTAGTTGGGTGACGAAATCTAATACTGAGGGTTTCATCGCGTGGTAGCCGGTTGCGCGGAGGATTTGAAGAACTGCTGGCCGTAGGAGAGCGTGAAAATATGCTGGTGTTGGCGCCATTTCGTCGAGTGGTGTAGATGAGTGTGATGAGAAGATGTGAGAGTTTTCGGATGGTAAATGTGGTATTTGAGTGGTCGATAAATAACAGACGCAAACAATGGCCGGTTGCCTGAAATCTGAGTTACAGAAAGTCGTCCAACCGAATGAATTGGGCCAGGTAGTTTGCCGTGCTCCCAGTTTTCGAAAAAGTCGCGCTTGTCACTCTTTGGCAGATTGAGACCAAAGACTGCTCACGTCAAAATTCCTGTCCATCCCCGACCAGAATCCGTCTCGTGTAATGTCCACCACAAACTCGAGCTGCGGTCTTATCCCCAATGACGCGCTTATACCCAATTGCGCGCTCTCTGCCCCTCCTACTTTCGCAACTCCTCCTCTCGACGCCACAACAACCTTCTCGTGATAGAGTTTCCGCACACTGCGGAGGCGTCTCGAGATCCTTTCCTTTTATTGATGAATGACGTGTTTCTAGTTCCGTTATAAAAGTATTAAGACCGGGGATGTATGAAATGCGCGTCGATGAAGATGGTGATGCTTGCTGGAACTGGCGATGTGAGTGAGCTGGAAGTCGTGAACTTGAGAATCACAACTGAACCATTGCTGAAGTGTGCCTGCAGGGAAGTAGTGGGGCACCGGGGTTCACTCCCTCGGTGCGGATAGGGGTGCGGTTAGCGCTCCTAGTATTCGCACCCCCATCACCCCCCCCATCTCCAAAGTCAAACGGCTTTTCCTAGCTCGAGTGAGAATCTGGATTTGTGTGATTAGCTTCATTTGAGACGAATCTCCTCATTTTTGCATTCAAACTGTGAAGGATGATGAGATCTTGCTAACATGCCTTCCTCTGCAACTGCCATTAGCCTAGAGGGACAGAGCCAGAAGTCATTACTTAAGCCTACAGATTTTCATCGCCTGAGTTCATGCTGTTGGATGATTGTAACAGTCGAAGCATTGGTATATACTAATAGTGCCCTCTCTCTCAGTTCTCCCTATCTAACCTGGAGAAATCACAGAGGACCGAAACAATGGACAGCGGTGGGCCAATCATCTTTAAACTTGAGAGACTGAATTCCTCATCTTAGTGGGCATACATTGTCATGGTTGACAGATTGCAGCTGGTGATAACGTATGAAGCACACATCTGCCTCTGTTAAATACCGGGAACCCCTCACAGGCATTCAGCATATATCTAAAGTCTCTGTTTGTGAGGTAGTATGTTCCCCAAACCGTTGTATACATACAATACATCATATTTATACACAATGGTGTTGGTCCCTCCTTCGCCCAACACACCACCGCTCTCCAATCCCAGCCCAGCGCTCGTCTATACGGCAGTTTACATGGTCTTGAGGTAATTGCTCTCCTTGATGTTGGCGCGTCTCTCCTTGCGCATAGCCTTTCGCAGCTCCTGTCTCTTGTCGGCCGCCTGTACCACATCCTTGAGCTCGCCAGTTTCAGCACCGGGAAGGTTGATAGTCTGCTTCTGCAGTGGGATCTTGGGTGCGAGAGCCTCAAGGTCACCGGACGCCATAAGTTTCGCCTCGAGTTGTCGCTGTCTCTTCGCCGCTAATCTGCGCTGCTTCTTGGATTTGGCTGTACAAGGCACCACTGTTAGCTTATGCTCCCGCCTAATCACGCACAGGACAGAGCCCAAGAAAGAAACATACAATAAGCATCTCCGGCATCCGCATCAGCGTTGTCGCTGCGCTTCTGCCCTACTTCCACACACTTCCATAGCCACTCGGGGTACTGATCATCGGGGAGGGCCACAGGGTCGGTTTTGCCCTTGAGGTAGTTGAGGCCGTTGAGGACGGTGCCAGCAGGGCATGACGAGAGACCAACAGCCTTGTCTGCCGTTGGCTCGGCGGTTAAAGGAGTGAGTTCGGGGGCTTCGGTCGCCGCTGCTGCGACATTGCGCACGCGGAGGGTGGTGCTGAAGAAGGCTTGTGGTATCCTCGGCGTCGTTCTCGCCGCTATTTGGGATGTGATTGCTGTGAATTGCCTGGAGGTCAGGCCAGACGCCTGCCGGAGACAACTTCGGCAGATCATGATTTTGGAAGAATGTGTCGGCAAACGAGGGTTCACTGTGGTTGGTGGTGGAAAGGGGGGCACTTCTTGAAGGTCGCGGGTGGTTTGCGGTGCAGAGGAGCCAAGCTAAAAATTTCTAGGGAGGCCGAGATGCACAATTGCGCCGTTTGATAATTGGACGGATGGCATGGTCCAACTCATGACACCACAAACAAATGCATTCAGACCCAGCAATTGCGCATAGACAGAAAGAAAGAAAAATATTCGAATTGCCACTTATTCATTCGTCATGGTGGTTTGAAAGGCTCTCCATTGTCTGTATTTACAATATCGAGTCCCCAGTGCAGCGACTCGAAAGCCAAGGTAAACAGCTGCCATGCTTGCTCTGCCGTCATGGCTGCTCGTCCCCCCAGCGTCCACCCACCCACCACCACATCTACCCGGCCGTCCACTTCATAACTCTGTCTATTCACTCCTAAAAGCTCTCGTTTACCGTCCTCAAATCCCATATATGTCCATAACTGCTTATTCCTTGGGAATAATGTTTTGCTGCTCAAAGAGGTAACCCTTGGCCCGGGAGTCTTTGAGAAGCTCGAGATATCGTTCTGCACAAGAGTATTAGCACCTGGTCCATTGACAACAATCAAAAAAATTCGGCATAAATTTTGCCGCCAATCCCAATTTCATGTTGATGCTCCTGCCCTTCTACTACTCTGCCATGTTTCCCAGACCTAGACTGACCTCTGAGGCGACCGCACTTCTCCAAATGGTTGACACCCTCCCGGTAGTAGCATTTGCTCAGCTCCTCCCGCACCAACCGACCCATCATAATTTGAACCCATTGCTCCCGGATGATGGCATCTTGAGCGGCCTTGAGGCGCTTGGTGTCCTCGAAGTCAACGCCGTCGAAGGAGGCGGGAACCTTGGGCTTCTTGGCCAGAAAGGCCTCGGACTCGGGGGTAGGCATGATGCTGGAGAGAAGGCCTGCGAACTGGCGCTATTCGGGGCCTGACTATCGGTTTATTGCGGCGGGTGGATAGCAGGGTTCGGTGCGGTCCAGCGACGGAGATGCTTCAATTCGAGAGCGGGATGCCGAACTCACAACGCCATTGCCAGCTGCCCACTGGTCCGAGCTCCCAGCTTGCACCTTTCTGCCTGAATTTGCAGGCAACAGAGAGATGCCACACTGCCAAGGCCAATTCCATGCACAAAATCCAATGCAGCCAACTAGCGTGCTTCACCGCCCGCGTTGCCCCGCTAAAAATTCGAGATAAGAGTTTTTCCTGCTTATCGAGCCTTGCGCGCGCAAGCTTTGCGACTCGCCCTCTTATAAATTTTCTTCCCTCTCCCCCAAACCTTCCACCGAACTCTTTCTGTCTACATCTCACCTTCCCTCGCCCATCTCAGGAAAAGCATCTTTCGACTCTTTTCCACTAAATCACCATCATATTCACAATGGGCAAGACAAAGGAAGCCAAGGGCAGCAAGGCCACCAAGGCCGCTGCTAAGCCTGCTGCCTCTCCCGTCGTCAAGAAGGTCGAGAAGGTCGTCAAGTCGGCCAAGGAGGTCGCCAAGAAGGCCGTCGGCTCCAAGGAGAAGGCCGCCGACAAGAAGTCCAAAAAGAAGATCGAGTCCGAGTCCAGCGAGTCTGAGTCCGACTCCGAGTCTGAGGCTAGCTCCTCCGAGGAGTCCGACTCCGATGAGGAGATGGTTGATGCTCCTGTCACCAACGGCAAGGCCAAGGCCAAGGCCGCCAAGGAGAGCTCCGAGGAGTCTGACTCTGACTCTTCCGACTCCGACTCCGAGTCTGAGGAGGAGAAGCCCAAGGCTGCTGTGAACGGCAAGGCCGCTAAGGCTGAGAAGAAGGCCAAGGCCGACTCTGACTCCGTACGTTACCACCCTTCAATCATTACTATCTATGCATCATGGCTAACCAGTTCTTGACAGTCTGAGGAGGACTCCGACAGCGACTCCGGCTCTGACTCTGACTCTTCTGAGGAGGAGTCTTCCGAGGAGGCTTCTTCTGAGTCTACCGAGGAGAAGGCCGAGCCCTCCAAGAAGAGAAAGGCTTCTGAGGAGGTTGAGGAGCCTGAGGCCAAGAAGAACAAGGCTGAGGAGGACGGCGAGGAGAAGAGTGCCACCCTCTGGTGCGGTAACCTCGGCTGGGGCATTGATGACAACATCCTCTACGAGGAGTTCAAGGAGTTCGAGGGCCTCACTGGTGCCCGCGTCGTCTCCGACAAGGAGAGCGGCCGGTCCCGTGGCTTCGGCTACATTGACTTCGACACCCATGAGAACGCCGAAAAGGCCTTCAACGCCAAGAACGGCGGTGATCTCCAGGGTCGTGAGATGCGTCTCGACTTCGCCGCCAAGCCTGCTTCTGCTCCTCAGGACCGCGCCGCCGCCCGTGCTAGCAAGCACGGCGATGTTGTCAGCCCTCCCAGCGACACTCTTTTCGTCGGCAACCTTCCCTTCAGCGCCGATGAGGATGGCGTCTCTGCTTTCTTCAGCGAGGTCGCCAAGGTCCAGAGCCTGCGCATCCCCACTGACATGTAAGTTGCTACTTGCCTCATTCAACTCTGTTCGTCCATACTAACAACATCTACAGGGAGAGTGGCCGTCCCAAGGGCTTCGCCTATGTTTCTTTCTACTCTATCGATGATGCCAAGAATGCCTTCGAGCAGCTCAACGGCGCTGATATCGATGGTAGACCAGTTCGTCTTGACTTCGCCAAGCCCCGTGACAACAACGGTGGCGGTGGTGGTGGTCGCGGCGGCGGTCGTGGCGGTTTCGGCGGCCGTGGTGGTGGTCGTGGCGGCGGCCGTGGCAGCTTCGGTGGTGGACGTGGTGGTGGTCGCGGTGGTGGCCGTGGCGGCTTCGGTGGCGGCAGCCGTGGTGGCAGCGGGTTCCAGGGCAAGAAGGTCACCTTCTAGACGGAGAAGGCCGATGGTCATGAAAGCAAGTGTGGAGGTTGAGGGGCCCGTGGCAAGAAGACCACCTTCTGAATGGAGGCTGGGGATGGAATGTGAACATGCTGTCCTGGGGATGGGACACAAAGACGGTCGAGGTGGAAAGTGATGCGCCGCACAAAGTGGGATCGTTTCGAGGGCTCTATCTAAGACATACTCGAGGGCTTGTTGGTTGTCGGCTTTTGAAATCTTAAACTCCAATTTTTTGGAGTCGTGGGCTTGAGATTGCGACTGTACCTGAGGGCTTTGATCGTTGACACTGGCTGGTTTGCTCTTTGACAGCTTCTTGCATCCGCTGCGGCGATGCTAGTTGATTCCGCCAGACCCTTGGCAATTAGCTTGATCACAGATGGGTTTCCCTAGCACTCTGTCGGCTCGTGGGTTTTTGTGGGCTCTGCTGGCTTAGGCCATTGCTTGCGCGCGGTTTCCTATGAGGGTTCTGGGGTTCGAGGGTTCTTTCTGGGGGCATCACAAAAGTTTTGTTCGGTTATAATATCCACGGAGTCTTTGCTTTTTTCTCCATTTTTTATTTACTTGGTACGCCAGTAAGTATGTCAACCCTTATGGTTCTGACTTCCAGCAGTCATCTCGATACCCAGTCAGCAAAAGCATAATGCGAGTACATACATAATCAATAGCACGTGGACGGCGTTCTGTGTTTTTGTGTTCTTTTAGTGTCGTCACTCACTCAAACAGCAGCATTCAGCAAACATATTTCTACTAACAGGTTAGTTTCTCCCCCTCTTATTTTTTCTCCCCCTTCACATGATGATAAAAGGGATTCCTATGCCATTCGGCTGTGAGGTATTGATACAGCTACGGCTGTAACAATTGTTCCTTCTGACACCACCTTCACCTTCTCTGTTTGAGCTGTTTCGGGTTGGATTTGAATGATGCTAACAGCTAGCAGTTTACAGACATCTCTGCTTGCATAACGGGATATTCATGGAAATGGGCATTGTAGTCAGTAGTTCTCTTTAGAAAAAATAGCCAGTGTTTACTCTACATCTTTTCCTTGTCAATTCAGTTTCCCAGCCATCTGTTTATCCATAGTGTCGATCCCGTGACTGTTATAAGTGTTTTGAGTTCTGGAGGTGATATCCACTCGTCAATGAACAAGCACAGTCGCCAAGGCCGCTGATGAGCGCGTACCTTATCCCAAGTCCGCCAGCGGTTCGCCATCAACAAACTTGAAGCCACCAAATGATCAGGCTGAACCCGTGATCGGTTCATCTCGACCGTCTTCAAGCTCTCGGATGATGTTGACTTCGGATCCGATAAGCCATCATCCGTCGCTATCAACGCCACGCAAAGCTTGCCATTGGCCAATTAGCAGCCAACTACCCCACCATGACGCCGACAGTGGCAGATAGCTTGGGGAACGTGCTGCATAAAGCCGAGACAAAGCGGTCCAACAGGATGGTCTCCCTTTTATTCAACCAGGGAGCGTTGAGCGAGACCAGGAGATGATGGAATGAGGGGAGAGCTCTACCGCAGTATAATTTGACAACGGAAGCTGCAGAAGAACGTCAGGACTTGCTGTTGTGGCAGGATAACTGAAGAAGGTTTGTTAGTCTTGCCGATTCAAACCGTGGTGGTTGCCCTCCTTTATTATTCATCTTTTACTGTGCACATCGGACAAACGAGTGCTTGCTTTACCTTGATAAAGGTAGCTAGCTGACTTTCACAATGGCGTCACGGCAGCTTCAAAGGCTTTCGCTTTCTACCTCTGTAATCACACGAGCAGGTTTTTCTGGGAGTAAGCCAAGGTTATTGTCACTTACACCGAGACTGTTGTCTACGAGTACGACGAGGATGTCGACTATTGCGAGTTTCAAGATCCCGAAGGTGGTTAATGAGCCCAATGTATGTTGTCTACAGTGGTCCGGAATTCAAGAGGGGCCTATCTAACCAGTCATAGTACCACTACGCCAAAGGCTCTGCACAGAGAGATGGCTTGACGGCGGCTGTCGAAGCCCTTCAGAAGAAGGGCCCATTGCAGGTCCCTCTTGTTATTGGAGGCAAAGAGGTACCATCCCCCCCTTTCTTTCCATCCTTATATAATAGTCCCATCATCTCCAACAACAATGTCAGATCACCACCGAAGTAACCAATACCCAATACTCCCCCTCCTCGCACACCACCCCAATCGCAACCTGCTCCCTCGCCTCCCCCTCCCACATCGGCACCGCCATCACCTCCGCCCTCGCCGCCCAGCAAAGCTGGTCATCTCTCCCCTTCGCCGACCGCGCCGCCATCTTTCTCAAGGCCGCCGACCTCATCTCCACCAAATACCGATACGACCTCATGGCAGCCACCATGCTCGGCCAAGGGAAAAACGCGTGGCAGGCAGAAATCGACGCCGCGGCGGAGCTGGTGGATTTCCTGAGATTCAACGTCCAGTACGCGGAGGAGCTGTACGCCCAGCAGCCAGCGCACAACAGTCCGGGGGTGTGGAACAGGGTCGAGTACAGGCCGCTGGAAGGGTTTGTGTACGCGGTGAGCCCGTTTAATTTCACGGCGATTGCGGGGAACTTGCCAGGGTTGCCGGCGCTGTTGGGGAATGTGGTTGTTTGGAAGCCGAGTGACTATGCGATTGCGAGTAACTGGTTGCTGTACAACATACTGTTGGAGGCGGGGCTGCCGAGGGATGTGATTCAGTTTGTTCCCGGGAATCCGGAGGAGGTGACGAGGGAGGTGCTGTCGCATAGGCAGTTTGCTGCGTTGCATTACACGGGGAGCACGGCGGTTTTCAGGAAGTTGTATGGCGAGATTGGAAAGGGGGTTGCCGAGGGGAGGTATCAATCTTATCCACGAATTGTGGGCGAGACGGGGGGCAAGAACTTTCACTTGATTCACTCGTCGGCGGATATCGAGAACGCGGTTGTTCAGACGGTCAGGGGAGCGTTTGAGTATCAAGGGCAGAAGTGCAGTGCTACAAGTCGGCTGTATGTGCCAAAGTCAAAGTGGCCGGAGTTTAAGGAGAGATTGGTGGAGGAGACGGAGAAGCTGACAATGGGGAATCCGTGGGAGCATGAGCACTTTATTGGGCCGGTTATTCATGAGCAGAGCTTCAAGAAGCTTTCTAAAACTATTGATGAGGCGAATCAGGACAAGGAGTTGGAACTGTTGACGGGGGGCACATATGATGGGTCAAAGGGATGGTTTGTCAAGCCTACGATTTACCTCGCCAAGAACCCGGATCATAAGCTTTTCTCGACGGAGCTGTTTGGGCCGGTGTTGACGGTCTATGTCTATGATGATACTGCTGACCCGGTGGGGGCTTTTGGGAAGGTGTGTGAGGTGGTGGACGGGGCGACGGATTATGGCTTGACGGGGTCGGTGTTTGCGGCTGATAGGGCGGCGGTGAGGTTTGCGGAGGAGAAGCTGAGGAATGCGGCGGGTAACTTTTATATCAATTGCAAGAGTACGGGAGCAGTGGTGGGACAGCAGCCGTTTGGGGGGAGCAGGGCGAGCGGGACGAACGATAAGGCGGGGAGTGTAGCGATTCTGGGGAGGTTTGTGAGTATGAGGAGTATCAAGGAGGAGTTCAACGCTACGACGAGGGTGGTGTATCCGAGCAATGAGGTGTGAGCTGGATGGGAGAGGGGTGCTGGGGATGTGAGAAGAGAGACAGAGAGCACGTGCGAAGGTTGATATTCGCCTCTGATTGGAGAATAAGACAGATATGGCCAGAGACATTATGACCGGGATGACAACCATGAACTTATAGTACTGCGATAGGGATGCGGATAATTAAAACAGCTACAAACCCATATTGACGGTCCATGGTGGTGGGTGGAGAATGCTGTGATAGTTGCAGAACACATGTGTGAGGCATTGGATGGGCGTTTCTTCTCAGGGTTTCACCGGGCAAAGGTTACAGTTGCTCCGAGCCGATGGATGAGGTGGACATTACTACCGAATGTAGCCCTTTTGGTGTCGTGCGAGTGAGATGCTCTGAAAGCCCTCGTGGACCCTGATGGTTTCCAGGGGGTGAGGATCGACAGGCCGTACAGAAAATGAGAGCTAGGATCCTGCCAAGCCGATGACACCCGAGCTAGTTTCTTGTAGAAAATGCTTGGCTCTGGGGTGAACTACACAGCCGACTTGACACAAGTGGTCTCCCGCCAATCATGTTGCCGGATTTCACCCCGTGCTGCCCAGAAAGGATCGGGGCTCGTGAAGCTGAGCACGCGACTGTGCTTTCTCTCCTTCCTCGCCAGCCCAGCCAGCGACAGCACCTTTGTGGGCGTGGGCACAGTGTGTGTGCAATGGTCAGGCTGTCGCAGAACTCGCAGTCAAGCTCCCTCCCGATATCTGCCTTGCTTGCCTCCCGCCGTCCAGTTGGCGGTCTGGTTTTATCCCTAGGGTCCTGTCCATGGATATTGTCTTTTCTGGATCTTCTCTTTCCAATATAACATCAACTTTGTTTTCTCATTTTGAATTTCTGACTATTTCTCACCATGGATGACTCTGTATTGTAACTTATTCACAGCCGTCAAGGCCTCAATTTCTTCTTTTCCATCTCCAACCAAAATCCGGCTTGCTACTTCCAAATCGAGAGCTGCTGAGCACGCTCGTTCCCCAAGGCATAGGTCCAGAACTGGGACGCCTTTCGCTTGTTTTGCCTTACCATTTAGGATGCCCCGAACGACATTACCCCCGACTCCGGCTTCCTCGGCCGACATCAAGGGGAAAGATGGTTCCAAAATGGCATCTCTTCAGCTGTCATTTGAGCTACCTCCTCCGGCCATAGCTGCCAAACCTGGCAGTTCAAACACATCTGCATCAGCATCTCAGACGGTATTCCCAATGCAAGCTAGCGAGACAGTCAAATCCAGGAAGCGAGCAGCAGCAGCATCTTCGAATGCTGTTATTCAACCGGCACCAGCCAAAGATGAGTTTGTTCTTCCACCGCCACCGACTAGGTCTCGCAAGATCATTCAGATGAAGCCTAGAGAGGAGGCGACGGCATCCATAGCAATATCTACGGTGAAGACTACTGCTGCTGCTGGTTCTTCTTCCAAGTCCAACAGCGCGTCGAGCACTGCTACTACGGCTACCAACACCACAGCGACAACTGGAACCAAGAGGAAACAGCCATCAGCTACGAGTGCCGCGGGGAGGAAGATTGCGAGGAAAACCGCGCACAGCTTGATAGAACGCAGACGGAGGTCAAAGATGAACGAGGAGTTTGCCGTTCTCAAGAGCTTAGTTCCAGCTTGCACAGGTGAGATGCACAAGTTAGCTATTCTACAGGTTCGTCCCCTTATTCTATTCAGCCTCACCGTAACCGATATAACTAATAACCTTACCTTTTTCAGGCCTCAATCGAATACGTCCGCTACCTCGAAGACTGCGTAAGCCAGCTCAAAGCCCAACGCGCTTCTGGCTCGTCAGCATCAGCATCATCATCAGAAGCAATGATAATCGAACAAACAACCACACCCACCACCACCCTTCCCTCCCCAATATTCGCCCCTTATATCCCCACGGCAACAGCAACAAACTCTCCCCCAGATGACATTGAAATGTCCGGCCAGCCGTCCTCCACATCAACAAGCGCCGCTCCATCTCCCGCATTCACCCCCACCGCAACCCACTCCCACTCCCAATCTCGCTTGCCCTCCATCTCCCCAGCTCTTCTCCCTCTCGACCAAAATCGTAACCGTCACGGCTCAATATCATCAGTATCAACAAGCACAGACCACTACCGCTCCTCTTCATTCTCACTTGGAGGGGGTGGCAGTGTGTACGGGACGTCGTCGGCGATGACATCGCCGGCGTTTGGCCCGCAGCAACAGTCGCACGGTTATGGATCGTATGGAGGGGGCCATCATTCACAACTGACTAGTCCGGCGTTGGGGCCAAGGGATAATAGGGATTTGGTCGACCAGGAGGCTACGGCTGCCCTGTTGATGTTGAACCAAATGGACCGGAGGACGGGGGGGAGTGTTTCTAGTGGGAATGGGGGGGGTGGTAATCATGGGGAGCAGCAGAGGGGGAGGGGGATGAGTGTGAGGGATTTGCTTAGTACTTAGGCTTGAGGGGAGCGTAAGAAGGTTTTAAGGTACCTAGGTGGATTTGAGGTGCAGAAGTGTTGGTGATTGTAGGATTGATGGCCCTGTGGGGATAGATGACCCTGTGTAGATTGAGAACGCTGACCCTTTGGAGATGGAGACTGGGAATGATGACCCGGGCTTGATGACCCAATGGAGACAAACAGTTGAAAGGTTTGGTTGTTTGGTCAAAAGAGAAACAGACGCGACCCGTTGTGGTCCGATAATGATGTACTCTCCGTATCTGGGGGACAAGAAAACAAGGGATGGCGGGGATAGGGAAGGCGTTTACGGTTTTGGATATCACTTGGGTGGCTAAGAGGCTGGAACAGGCTACTTTCTGACGTTTTGCTAGACTTTTTTTCTTGTTGTCTAGATGCAGGGTCTTTGATGCAAATTCGGCATCTGACTCGCCAACTCAATTCAACTCGCTCTTCGGTCACTAAACACACCGAGTCATCTTTCGTTCGTGGTGGTGCATCTGTATTACGTTGAGATACGCTATGATGACCCGAGCTGCAACATAAAGTCAACGACAGACGGTTCACCGCTTAGAGAAATCGTCCGAGTTGGTGTTTTGGTAGTGTCGGCAAAGGTGTTTATCCATGCTTCAACAAAGGGGGATCTGCGAAATGGAAGCATTTTGGATACTGACGGTTGCATCACCACAACTCAGGATGGGCGGTTGCATGTCGGGGGCGTCGGAGGAATTCGAGGGTCAAAGAGGCACGGCGACTGACGATTTCGATGCGAAATCGTCCCACGGATTTGAGTTCATGTTCCATGATTCGCTGGGACGGAATAAGTTCAACGTCTGTGGCAATTGGGGGAAAGTCTGGGGTTTCATCTGAGATCGTACGAGTGCTTGTCTGGGAGTGCCGCGTCCGAGCTTGCGGGTAGCTCCTTGTTGGCGGCACGTGACACCCCTGACTCCAAACAAACATCAACAGAGGCAGTGGACGACCACTGAACGTTGGAGTTGGAGTTAGAGCAAGGCTGGGGTTTGGGGTTGGCTTGGGAATGAGGCGGTTTGAAGATATGGAACTGGGGATAGCTGAGGGAAGGGAAGGGTTGTCTTGACAGGGGTCCTGGTCTAGGTTTCGTTGACGATGTGACTGACTCTGTTTTCGGAGTAACAACATGGAGGAAAGCAGTATGAAGGCTGCAGAAGACAGTTATTAAATCTAGTATATAACCGTTAATCTCCCCCGTTGTTTTGCTGTCTTCTCTCCTCTCACTATCAGCAAGCAACAGCTTCTATCAACAGCAACTTTCACTTCGTTTTTGCTCTTGTTGGCTCTGGAAGTCCGACAAACAACTTTACTACCAAAGCCGCACGGCGTGGATCAATCCCAGCAGCGGTCTACTTACCTTTGTTCATTCCCTCGCTTTCCCGTACACCGGTCAGGGGAAAGCGTTCAAGCTTCTTACCACCACCATCACCAACAACAACAACAACAACAACACCGTCGTCAAGACTCTCTCTCTCCACCATCAAGGTATTCACTTACCCCGCGCACCCTCCCACCGTTTCCCGGCTCCAACGATTATCTCCATCCTTATCTCGGTCCTAAGAAGCCGGCACTTCCTTCTAGACCGTTACCTGCGCGAGCCCCCCATCATCACCACCCTCTAGAACACGACAACAACAACAACTACTTCCAAGACGACAGATCACCCACCGACACTTCTTTTCGTCGGCGGCCACAGTCAGTCTCACCACCACCTCTTTCCCACCGACCCTCACAAAAACCTCGCACCGTCTTCACCTCGGCATCAAAAGCCCGACCTCTCCGCCTCGTCCAGCAGTCCCGCAGACGCAGACCAACAGTCTTTTACGCACAGCACTCGCACAGTTTCTTGCAGTCGCTGACTTGTATCACGATCAACCAAGACACCTCTTTTTTGAGCTCTTATCAAGAACAAACCAACGACAAAATGGCTTCCAACCCCGTCATGCCCAAGGTTGCTCCTCCCTTTCCTTCTGCCCCCTCAAATACCCAGTTCCCTAACCCAAGCAATCTCCCCCCCCTGCCCCCATCTCGTCCCACTTATGATAGGGGAATGGGAGGGGAGAGATATGGCGCTGGTGGACAACAACAACACCAGTTCTCGTCGTCGTCATCAAACAATAACACACAAGAGAAGCTCCTCGCTGACTTACGCCGCCAGGTAAATCCTTCTTTTTCTTCCGCCGACACACGATCCATGCAAAATGATTGACATAACCATGAACTAGCTCGACGACTCCGCCTCGGACGCCTCCTCAGTCGACTCCCGTGGCCGTCGCCGCCGCAGAAACAACAAGCAGCTCGCCCAGGCTGGCGGCCTGTCCAACCCGGCTGTGCTGCCCAGGCTGGCTGACACCAAGCCTGTTCGCCTCCAACTCGGACTCAACCTTGACGTTGAAGTTGAGCTGAAGGCTAGGTTGCAGGGTGATGTCTCTTTGACGTTGCTGTAAGTTACTCGCTTTTCCTTGACTTTCTCTCTTAATGCTGCTGACGATTGGCTATGTGACAAAGTCAATAAATGAACCTGACATTTTCTCCTTCGCCAACGAAACAGGGTTGAAGAGAAACCCACGGCACGACCGCAGGATAGCACAGAGCTGATCCCGGATTTGTTTGGGGTTGTTTACGGCTATAGTCATGAGCGCTGCTCTGGGCAGCAAGGGGTGAGAAGAGAGAGAAAAGAGATGTTTTACATGCGAATCGGGCAGATGAGCTTCAGGCAGAAGTGGGTGGAGAGGGAGGTTAGTAGCTCGCTCACGCTCGCGGTCTGCCTGTTGATCCTGGTCTTGGGAATGGTTATCGGTTTTGTGGTTGGGAAGTGGGTTGATTTGGTGGTTTTTGGAGTTGGAGCTTCTTCCTCAGCAGTGGCGGCGACGGCGCCGGGCTGTGTGGGCTTTGGGGTGAATCTTAGTTCAGCATCAAGCTCAGGTTGGCATGGCAGTAGTGGTATCGTTATTAGGCCAGTAGCTACGGAGGACGTGCCTGTCGTGATGGGATGGGAATACCACCATGGCAGAAACAGCGGTACTGAGTACTGCGGCTCTTGGCTGTTGGGCTGACTAGTATCATCATCGCCTGCTGAGGTTGGATATGTAAATATATACGATGGGATTGGGTTTGTGTATTGGGATAGAGAGATAGTCAGAGAGAAATGGACATTGTGTATTGTTTCCTGGCTTACCTGTCAGTCTTCTCCTGCGATGTCTTTTGCTCTTGCGACGTTGAAAACGAAGTCATCCCTGACCTCGATGCCAGTACGTAACAAGAACTGGTGCCCCGTCCCCCACCACAGTCTAAAAAAAAATTCTACTCACACCTGGGCAAGAACATACCTTCCATCATAATGCCAAAATCCACATCTTCTATTATCAATCCAATCGGAAACCATCCTCATCGGGTATGGTGTAGCGGTAACATCGTTGACTCTCACTTCTCAGGAGTGATTGCCTCTCTCTCAACAGCCCCGGGTTCGACTCCCGGTATCCGAGTCACAACACATTTCTTTTTGGCAATTTTTCCATTTCAGTTCTTCTTGAACACCATCTTTATGCTTTTTTTGCCTCTTCTTCTTACCACAGAAACTTGACTGCGTTGTTGAGGTGAGGAATTTTCTTTGCTCGAGTAATGTGAAAGTAGGAGTTGAACTCAGATGATAGCTTCTCTCTGTCTTTGGGATCTTCACCCAAACAAACACGACTACTTTTGCTCAGTGAGAGGAAAAAAGAAATCACTGACGAAAGGAACCTATTTGATGTCAAGCTTACCGAGTTGCTGCTTGATCGTTCCAGTCCAGATATCAATCCACCTTCAGATACAAACAGTCACATACGACCATACCCAGCTGAAAATACGGCATCCCGTCCGCTCTGCCCGAGTCAAACAGCTGAGGGCCGAACTAGTACTCAGGTGGGTGACCACTGGGGAATCCTCGGTGTTGTATGTTTTTTTTTGGGGTGATCTGGATTTTAAGAGATCCACTTTGATAGCTGTTGTGATGTCTTGGCTTTAGCTCAAAGCTGGTGGTCGCACTGGTGGGTATCCTAGACAGGGGAACACGTTCGTTTCAGTTGATCTGAATTTTAATTTGAAGTTGGGGGCTGAGGGGAGGAAGTTCCTGCTTGTAAGCGGTGGTTGTTGTGTTGTTCTGTGACTTCCTGTTGCTTTGTTAGGTGTAAAGTGAATCTTCCCCAGGCAAGGCGACCAGACAAACCGGATGGTGCGACAGAAGCAGGGATAGTATTACAAAATTTGCTTATTCAGATTCTATCTACTAGTCCCTATTTTCCTTCAAGCATTGTCCACAAAAGTTTGTCACTGTAAAAACACTCAGTTATGAGGCTACTGATAGTTGTTGTGGAAAATAGCATATTGGAGCTTTCTTTTCGTGGTATCCTGACAGACAGACAACAGCAGGCTAACAAAGAAATGTATAGTTTAAACAGCAAAAGAGAACCAACGGAAAACCCCCAACATCTGGAAGACATCATCCAAGCAGACGACATATATGACAACCCTCTCACCATCATACAAAACCGAACACATCCAAACAGTACCCGTCAACATCTTTTCTCATATAAAACCTTTCAACAAAGCATTGGTATCAAAAATCCCTCCTCCTTTTCTTTCTTCTTTGTTTCCTGAAACTTAATGCGACCTCCCACTCCTAACACTCCTCCTGCTCCCCCGCCCCACACTCCCCACCACACTTGCCGGCTTCTCCCCCTTATACTCCAACGCCGGGATCGTCAGCCCGTACCCATCCGTCTTGCCCTCTCCATCATGCTGGTCAATCTCCACCTGGATAACCACATCCAAACCCCCATCTGACCCCTTCCCGTGCTCGCTGGGAACAGCAGCTTTGTGCTTACTGCCACAGTTGACCTCCCCAGCCCCAATAGGCAAGCGCATGTCCTTTGGTCGCGGAATAGCCGGGTTGGTCTGAGCAGAGTGAGGGAGACTGACTTGCGATGATGATGACCCAGCAGCTCCTCCAGTCCCATTTGCAGGAGGGAACAAATGGTTCTGGTCAATTTGATGGGAGCTGAGCGGGCCACCACCACCACCGTTGCGCTGGGCAGCGTTGTTGGGGGAGTTCTCCGTGATGATGGCAAAGTTGCGGCTGGGCATGGTGACATTGTTGGATTTGGAGGTTTTGTTGCTGTTGCCTGGGTCCTTGTCAAAGAGCTTCAGCAGGGTCTCGTCAGTTTCGTGGTTGAGGTGATGGATCTTGTTACGGCGGGCGAGAAGGTTGGCGACTGCGGCGGGGGGAGGCTTGTTGACGATGGCGGAGGATACCACGTTGGCGATGTAGCGGTAGTCATTCTCGGGGGCCACGCTGAGCTTGGGGTTGGAGTAGAACCGCCCGAGGGCGGCAAGATGGACGTCGCCGCTGAGGATGGTGACGCGGATGGAGAACTCGGCGGCGAGAGCCTGGAAGCGCTCGATGAGGCGGTTGCGCTCTTCCTTGTGGGTGCGGGCGGTGTAGTGGTCGTCGAGGTCGTCGAGGAGATCGACGCTGCCGTCGAAGCTGTTGAAGAAGCTGCCGCCGAGGCCGACGCGGCGGTTGAGGAGCTTGATGGGGGCGATGATGGGCGAGGAGAAGACATTTTCTAGCCAAGTCAGGCGCTGGGAGATGTTAGTAATCGCGTTAAAGGTCAGGCTCAAGGAACAAAACCTTACAGGGTAGGCAATGGGCACACCCAGCAAGAGGATAAGGTGCTTCAGAGGTTCGTCCGAGTTTGCAGCAGCAGTGAATTCTTCTTTGAGACGGGCAAAAATGGCATCGTAGGTCTCGGGGTAGTTGATCTGATGCCTAGTACGCTCGGTACGAGCGTCAATGCCCACAAATGCTATCCTAGCACCCAGCCTCGCGTATAAGTTGTGTGAGTGCTCGGAGACATATGGACCAGGCTTCAAGCCATTGACATAGCCAGGCTCGGTGATCCTGGGGTGAACATAGGCGGTCATGAATTGGTTTGGGTCAATGCCTTGCCCTTCTTCAGGGCCAGCTCTGCGAACCGCATCGGACGTGTAGGTGGACGGCGGAGGAGCAAGATGGTGTTGGAAAAGCAGGTAGTACTTGTGAGCAACACCGCCAATGCCTCTAAAGACGTCGCACTTCATGAAGTCGTTGACATAAGAGCCGAATCCATCGATAATATCGTGGTCATCCCAGATATTGATTTGAGGAATCTGGCCATTGGCAGCAGCAAAAGGCTCGGTGCCGTACCTGAACAGCAAAGTCAGTTTCAAGCGTAACAACCACCACCAAACCCGCCCCCAATCAATAACCTACCAGCGAATGTAATTCTTCAGATAGTAATCATCGCACTCCTCCCTCAACGACTCCGGGAAAGGGTACTCCCTCCTCTTCTTTGGATTCCCAATCGCAGTCCACTTCCTAAGCGGGCCCTGAACCCTTATCCCATCGTTATAAATCTGATCTCCCCCGCCAATCATCACGTGAAACGGCCTCTCCTGATGCCTCCTCATAACATCCTTCCACAAGCACGCCCCGCTATACGCCTCCTCGTCCGTCCCGACACTAAACCCATTGCAACTGTGAAACATGATCCTCATACTCTCAGTAACCGCCGGTACGTAGAACCCATTCACCCTCGGCTTCGTCTGGCTCTTGTACCTCAACCCAGGCAGCTCATACTCCCACTTCTGCTCCCTCTCCCCCATCTCCACCGTGAGATCAAACCTCCAGAACGTATTCCTCGGATCCGAATAAAGACAGTACCCCTCCACCTTTGTCCCCTCCCCTTCTTTTTCCTCCCCGGCCCTGCAAAGGTGGAGCGTCGGTTTGAAATGCTGCTCCCTCCCCCCGCCAACAGTAACAAGCAGCACGCTCCCAATCCATGTTGCCCCCTCCATCCTCCGGTAGTTGATCAACGGCCCAACCGCTACTTCCTTCCCATCTGGCGGCGGTCCAGATGATGCCTGAACAGCTGACTCCGCGGCGGGGGCATTTTCCGCGTGGCCTGTCGCGGCGCGGGCCTCTTCCGCGCCGGCGATGACGGGCTTGAAGCGCATGCTTGTTGGGCGGCCGTCGCCATTGGTATTCTCAGGTGGCTCGACACGGGATTTGTTCAAAAAGTTGGCAAGGTCGCTCACGCCGCCGCCTTGGGCGTCTGCTTCGCGCGCTACAGGACCGGTGTGGTGATGATGGTGGGAATGTTGCGCGTTACCTCGCTCCTGTTCGTACTTGGCATAGGCGGAGGACTCGGCGTGGCGCCAACGGGATTGGGAGGCATAAGGGTTGCGCGCGTCGTCCATCTCGTCGTCGCCGCGAGGGGGGCTGGTTGGGGAGGCCATGGCGAACTTCTCAATGGCTTTGGTTTGCTATGTTGAGAATGCGACGATTGCGCCGAGGTCAAGTTCGTTTCAATGTGGCTGCAACTTGTTTCATAAACACACAATCGCGAAGACAGATTTAGTTGTAAATCAGCCGATCAATAGATGTTTCATGAACCAATCCTCTGTCAATCGCAAATAATTCCCATTGTCAATTGCTAAGCAAGGGCCAAAAATCAACAGCAAGTAGCAACAACAAAGAAAAGGGAAAAAGGCTGCGCAAAACAAGGGACAACGTTCCAATGGTTGTAGCTGTGTATTTATTTCCCATCTAACACCACCCCCCTCCCTCCTCCCCCAACCTCACCTTATCCATATGGGAGATTGCGGCGCAAAAGAGACTTGCATATCCTATCCTTGTCTTCTCTCTTGTCTAAAATAAAACTAGCGTCCCTTATTACACACATAGCTCTAGATCGTTAAAACCAAATCGTGATTTCCAAGCTTGTTCTCGTCTTCTTCAAAGCAAGGAAGTGAGCCAAGTCGAACAACGACAAGGCTTGCCTTGTGACCGAGGGCGGGGAAGGGGAGCGAAGGGACGTCACTTTTCTCCCTGTCTCGTCCATCCATCATCAATCATCAGGGAACAAGTAACACAAAGCGGTGCAATCGTAAGATTTCAAGGGGGGGGGGGGGAAGGCTTGTGTGCCGCAACACTGCGATAAAACGAAACGGGCGGGAAGCCGAAGCGGCGGGTGTCCATCTTTCTTCCAGTGTCTCCAACCTCCCAAAAACCAAGGCTGGCTGAACAAGAAACAAGTGGGTGGCTGGACTGGCGGCGGGGCTAGGTAACTGAATTGCTAGCTAGCTGAACGTTTGCGACAACAACTGAAGCTGAGAGGCCTATTTCTTCTTTGTCTCAGGGGGGCGTGTCATATCGTTGGGCAAAATCAATTTGGTCATTCCGTTACCATCGTTTTCGTTATTCCTCTCTTGACTGGTGAGATGCCCCCTCGCCAATGTTGGAGGCCTGCAAACAGAAAAGAATGCGATCATTGCAACTCGTTTTCTTGGCATAAAGTTGGTCCCATTTTCTTGCGTCAGCGCCGCCTGGCTTCATGTGGGGTCCCTCTGCAAGTAAAATTTAAAGTCAAGTTAGTTTGGCCAATCACCGCTTGTGATTCCGGCTAGTCGGTACAATTGGATCTTGGGGAGCTGAGATGTGGTGCAGATGTCCGAAACTGGAAATCTGTAAACAAACGTCCTCCTTTACAGCCCCTTTTCTTCAAACTCGCTTCAGCTGACACAATAAGACCTTCTGTTTTCAGTCTCGGTATGCATGATCGCTAATGAGACATATATATGAAGTAGTTGTTTGTGTTCCACGGGAGGCCTCAATCATACATCTCTGTGGGTATTCTTGTGAGTATGATATTCCTTTATTCCATTTTTCCAAAATGAAGAAAAAAAAGTGGTGATACCGAAAGACCTTTTGGGTGCACATCATGGTCCAATAGTGCGGGTGAATATATATAACAACGTAATTTCATAACCTACACCTTGCTCACCCTCACAGCCATCGGCTGCATCCTCGCCTTCTTATCCATCTCCTTCTTGCGCAAGAACCACTCACCAGCAGCTACGCCAACCGCCAACCCCGCAAAATGGGAGGTAACATCTATCCTCTTGCGCGCAGCCTTCGACAACAAAAACGATATATTTGTCGCAGTGACAAAGGCCAAAAAGACAATTCCCTTGATGCCTTCATTTGGTGGGGGAGGGAAGCCAAAAATCCGGTGGCCATCAAGTCGATGCATCCAGAAATAAGCCCCAATAGCACCATAAACAGCACCCGACGCTCCCAGCGTGGTGATATGCCATCTCTGACAGATAACAGCCTCTGTCATCGACGTTAGTGCTGCGATGAGACCGCTTCCGAGGTAAAGAGCAAGGAACTTTGCCCGTCCAATATCGTCATGGAGCAACGTGCCGACAATCCCTAGAATACCCATGTTGACCGCCAAGTGACTAAAAGCTTGGTGAGAGAACATGGCTCCGAGAAGAGCAAACGGTTTGGGAACTGCTGGGGCTATCAACAAGTACTTGTTGAATGGCGCCCATAACACCGGTGATTTCCAGGCTAGATAAACCAACGCGTTTAAGAGAATGATAGCTCCAACTGTCTCGGCAGCAGGGGGAATCTCTGGGAACCAGCGCTCACTTCGCTTCGTCGGCCGGTAGAAATAAACATAGGTTCCAAGTCCACCAAGTAACACTAGAACAAAGGTTGCTGAAGGCCAGAGACGCTGCCACGCTGACAACTTTGGTGGCTCCTTCAAGTTAGAAGTAGCAGACATAATCCACTTCTGTACCGTAGGGCTAAGCTTCGCAAACTTCTCCGGGTGTGTGAGTGGTGTCAGAGGGCCAGCGACTCCGTTCTTTTCCTCCTCGGCCTTCTTTGCATCTTCTTCCTCTTGTCGCTTCTTCTCGGCCGCCCATTTCGCCTCGTTCTCGGCGCGGATCTGATCCATCACACTCTCGCCATAGACACTCTTCTTCTTCTGTGCTGCACCCTTATACATTTGAAACCGGCTGTCCTTCGATTCCTCCAGTGTCTTATTCACATTCGGTCCCTCAGGGTTTTCCGGCGTCGTTTCTTCCTCCAAAGCATCCAGAGCCGCAAGCTCGTCCTCGGCGCGCAGGCCAGCATTGGCAATCTCATCAATTTGGTATTGATTGCGAAGGTAGGTGAGAGCTGTTTTCCGCTGCTCTACCGTGAAGCCATAGGAGCGGCCCGTAACCACGGGGTCCTCGAGGGTACCAGCGACGCGGCGGCCATGAATGATCTTCAAGAGTTTGTTTGCGTTATATACGTCGATATCCGGCCCAAATATGGCAAAGACTTGCTCCGCCGTGAGATCTTGGCTTGAAAAGTCCAACCCATTTTCATCGGCGTAGCTGGGCGGTACATCGATATAATGCTTGTATACTATTCTCCCCCCAAAGATTGTTCGGATCCCGAGTCGTCGCGCGGCTGTTGGCCATGGTGTTGGCTTTAGGAGGAGAGCTTGCGAAGATGCGGCAGTGGTATTTCGACCAGACCGTCGTCTGTTTCTGAAAGGCTGGCTATGGCATGGCTGTTTAAGATTTGAAGAAAGAAACCGGACCGGAAGTATCGGCGTAGACACTGGGCGGGAGGAGAGTCTGGAGAGGTGATGAGTGGCTACCTGGACACTGGGCCGGAAGGCATTCACGCCCAGTGTACAGCAGCTCATTTTCGCAAATCAGGCGCCCCGCCGTTTGCGCCGAATTGCGCAAACTGACCATCAACTGTGGAAGTTTGTGGAGCGGAGATGGCGGTTGAAAATGATGAGCCACGGGAGAGGAAGCTTGGGCCCTTCGTTACCGAAAGAAAAGACGAAATCGAAAGTGCTCCGTCAAACCCCACCACTCTTTCCGGCAACGTCCCGGCAACATTGCCATCTCATTCCTATCATAGCTACCCCACTGCGGGAGCGAGCAACTGCCCCACGTGGGACCCTGGCAGTTGCCGCCGCCGTTGATCGAAGCTATTCCATCATCACCAGGCAGCTCCAAGCTTTCGTCAACAACAAACAAACAACTTTATTCCTTTCTTAAGCTCTCTCACCTTCAACTCCCCACTTGTGAATCCAATCTTTACCCCAAGTCACCAACCTCATCAACCACTCTACCCATAACACCACCACCACACCCACCCAAAAATGTCCTCCACAACCCCCCCCATAACCCCCCAAGCCTTCGCCACCGCCCTCACTACCCTCTCCCTCCCCTCCCTTCACCTCAAGGTTCTCGAGCTCCGCAACTCCATAGCCCACCTCGACTACTCCAACGAGCAGCTCCAGCCCTTTGCCTCCACCTCCCCCCCCGACGACGTCTGCGTGGAAGCCATCCAGGAAAACAACATCGTCATCGAGCGCATGCAAGAGCGCATCAAGCTCGTCAGAGATGAAGTCGAATCCCGCGGCTTCAGCTGGAGGGAGTTCCAGTCCAAGGAAGAACTGGAGGCGCTGGACAAGCAAGAGCCTGGTGTAGCTATAACCGCAACCACAACAACAACCAGAACCACAACTGTAACAAATGGAGAGACAAGACATTCTGCTTGGACGGATGGGACTTTTCAGACGGGAAGGATTGTTGGGGGGCAGGTGGTTATGGATGATGTTTCTGGGGATCGGCAAACAGTGGGTCAAGGGCAACAACAGCAGCAACAACAGCAGCAGCAGGGTGGATCGATTGGTGACGAGGAACTGAGACAGAGGATGGAGGAGAGAATGAGAAATATGGGTGTTGGTGCGGATGATGAAGAGGGAGGGATGCATCTTTAAAAGGATTTGAATGGGCTATGTGATGATGATCAAAGCGAAAATCTACAAGGAAAAGGCGTTGTGGGAGTTTTTGTATCAATTCAATTTGATGGTTAAGGGAAATTCGCTAGGGGTTCGGCCAAAAAAGAGGCGAGAGGACCATGCTAAGCTTGACCATGGAAATATGTAGGTGCTCTACTTGATAGATGGTTCAAAACTGGATTACGAACTTCACCAGCCAAGGCAACGTTAGCATACTGCCACCCTGTCCTATGTAGTGAAACCATTATCTGTTAATAATAATCCTTTCAATTCTCTACTGCGCTACACCACCACATCTACCAGGTCCCCCAACAACAACAACAACAACAACAACAACAACAACACCGCATCCACCTTTCATAATACCGTATGTTTCTGAATTGAGAAAACCAAGATGTTTAGGTTCAAAGACAAGGAGAAAGCTAGTCAAGCAGACGATGGTGTTTTTAGGAACCCCAAAAAAAAAAACCAGGCATGCTTTTCTTTCGCGTGGTGCTGAACGGAAACAAAGCAACAAGATGAATTTTTTTTTAAAAAAAAGAAAGAAAAAAAACAAGGCAGTAAAACAATTTTGAATTTGTTGGCCGCCACCTCCCTCCCTCCCTTCCAGGTTGGTCTCGGTAGCAGTAACACATGCCCAATATAAGACAAAACTCCTCCAACACCATCGCCAGCAAAACTGCGAGTAGTATTTAAACTCAAAAACCATGGGAAAAAAACCCCAACCCAAACCCCCAACCCAAACCCCTTCGATGTGCAAATGCGAGAGGTTTGATACAAGATGAAAATATGCTGATGAGGTTCAAAAAAAAAACACCCGAGCGATGATGATGATAATGCTTTCCCAATTTCCGGAGACAGACTGAGAGGAAGTAATCGAAAAATGAAACAAAAGGAAAACATGAGCAGCTTTTTCAAGGTTAAGCTGTCGGAGGGATGGTCTTGCCCGACGATTCTGTTGTGATCGAATTTATGACTGCTGTTGCGCTGTTGGTTACTTCTTGTAGTGGCGAGGAGGGTGTCCTTTGCGATGGTGATGGAACCTGATCAACGACCGCAGAGCTGAGGATGGTAGCCAGTCTTGGCTTTTGCGCAGCATGTGTCGGGTGGGTTGGCATGGGAGGAGTGATGGAAATGCCCGCCTCGATGCTCTTGGCGCTGTACTCCTTCTCGTCATCAGAGTCAACTTCAGGAGTGGCTACTGGGCGGTGATTTCTCCGTCTGGCGATCCGGTGGGGAAGCTCATCAGAAGAGTCCTCTGATTCGGTCGAGAAGCTGGTAGCCCGGGTGGTCCGGCGACTTCTTGTCCGCACAGTCGAGACAGTTGTCCTTCTCGACCTCGTCCTAGCAAGAGATGCCGATGATAACCTATCGTCAAATGGCGTCTCTCCTCTTCGACTTCTAGCCTCCAAGGCCTTCTCGCCAACCAGCCGTCCCAGTGACCCGCTTCCTACAGTCGAGACCGTTCTCCTCGAGTTCACACTCATCAAACTCGCGCTTCTGCTGACTGGCACCTTGCCCTCCATAACTTTGGCAGGCGGCGGCGGTTGCAACATCCAGCGAAGTCCATCCTTGTGAGCGGGCTTGCTGCTGACAACTGGTGGGTGGTATTCGTTGACCGGTGGGTTTTTTGGTGCAAAGTAGAAATCATACCGATCCTGTTCGGTAACCTGCTTCTCCAAGCCAAGCTTGGACTCCACAAACCGCCCAGCAGACGAGCCAGCCTGCTTAAGAGCATCCACGAGTTTCTGCGTCCTCCTTTGGCTTTCATATTCATTCCCCCAAAGCTCCTCATCTTCGCGCTGGTATGGTTTCAGATTCCAGTCATCGGCAGTCGATACCGAGATTGTTTTGCTCAACGTAGGACTCGCTATCTCCCCTTCTCCCACTACCGTGGGCGTGTTGATCGAGGGCGCAATAGTGGTGCTAATTGAGGGCCTCGGCCCGATGGTAGATGTTGGACTTCCCATGTTGAACATAACACTGCTTCCCGCCCCTATACTCGCGCCACCGTCCCTGCTCGCCGCTGTCAAACGCCGTTGACTCAAGCTCTTGCTCGACCGGTCGATATTCTTCCCCTTCTTTGGTAAACTTGGACCCATCTTAATCTCCTCGTCCCAGTAGGGGTTCGTCTGGAATGGATCTGGATGCCGGTATAAGTGTGGTTGCTCCAAGACCACTCGTGCCCTCATTTCTCTCTCCTTCTTAGCCTGCTTGGCTGCTTTGTGGTTACCAACACACGCATAACATGGTGTGCAGGCCAAGTAGTAGAAGAGCGCCGACTGCGCGGCAGAGAGGTACGACATTGCTGAGCCAAGCTATCACCAAGCCTCCGGACGTCTAGGCGCTCGTTTGTAGGATCGTGATCGCCTCTATGCCTCTATACAACACTACGTGTGGCGATGTATCCTCCAAGAGTGATCGTAGTTTCGGGGTGTCGTCAATCGCAGTCGGTTTCGTTTAGAATTCCGCAGCGCCCATCGATACACCACCGAAACAGACAATCGTTAGCATATCATGCAGCAAGGGGTCGATGTCCTGAGCAGTTGAGGTCGTGCTAAGGTATTGTATCGCAGGAATAGAAGTCGTGACGAGAAGAAGAGTGAGCGCTATGTCGAATTGATTGTTGACTCGAGGTTCCAATGTCGTGATTGACGGTAGATCGTTGAGGGTGGAACGGGGGGTTGAAGCGTTGACGCCGTTGTTTGTTCGGGACCACTACCCCAGAAGCTCAAAGCCAAAATGCCCTTCTGCGCCCCAGATGCGCCTCAATGATCAGCCGCGTCAGCCCTTCGCTCAGTCCCCAAGTCTAGGTGCCTTAGTCGTGTATATAAAAGGGAGGGGAATCGCGGGGTTCGAGGTAGGATGAGAGAAAACCACGCTATCGTGGCAGGTTTTGGTGTTTTGGGGAATCGTGGTCGGTTAAGGAAACGTCGGAAGGCCTTCAACCGGAGCTCTTCATAAGCCCGCGTTCCCGGGAATGCGCTTTCCTTTGCCAATTGGTCCCCAAACCCAACAGTAAAAGGACAAGAAATCGAAGAGAAGCCCGGAAACCCAAAAGAAATCCAAAGTTTGTGATCGTTAGGAACGTGTAATGTCGGCCGTGTGTGTAGCTCTGGTTGTCTGACTGCTGGCAGGAGAAACACACACGCACAAGCAACACACACACACAAGCACACGGGAAAGTTTGTTTCTCGAAAATGCGACAAAGGGGAAAACAAGCTGAAAAGCCGCAATCAAACTCGACGTTGAAGAAACGATTAAACAAGGCGGAAACCAAGCAAGCAAGGGCACCCCCGAGGGGCTGGTAATTTGATGCGAAACAAACCCGGGGGTAAGGCACCACGGTAGACAGGGGGGGGGGGGGGGGGGGTTGTTAAAAAGTGCAACCTACTCTCTGCCACTCGAAACGTTCCCGCTGTCGAACCCGAACAATGAGGAGGCGGTTCGCAATGGACACCGTCCACCAGTTATCCTCATGAGGAACAACTCTCGCCATTTCTTCCCCCCTCTCTCTGACTGACTGATGTGGAACTGGAGAAAAAGCCTCACCTCAGCCCTGAACTTACGCAGCCCGAACAACGGCACCCCAACCCGAACAACTACCCAATGTAATAAATATCCAATCCCTCACCCCCACGATTCACTTACATTTTCCCCATCTCTAAGCGAAGGCAAAGACAACACGCAATTCCATCGCATGCAACTACCCAATTAGATGTCATACATCAACATTTTGTACCTTGCCTGAACTAGCAGCTGGCTGCAGCCATAGCCGTACAACACCAGCCCCGACATCTTGGTTGCATAAGAGACGGACCCTGAGGAACCAAGGTCCGGATATTATGGTTTTGTGTGTTTACCATGGCTTATACAGTTTCCTCTGGTTGTGGGGTTTGTCTTCTTCTGTATATTACTCAACTGTCTCGCTGTTGGATATTTCAAATCATCAACAATGGGAAAACATTATCATCGCAAAATGATGGCAAAGTGACACCGTCCCATTTTACCCCGCGCCCCTCGTCAAGACATATCGGGTACCAAAGTACGTCCTCTCCCTCCCATGGTTGCCATCCGCTGTGCGCTCCCGTACATCTCAAACAAAAGCGCAACAATGCATCACTACTGCATTACTGAGTGCTACACCAATGGTATTTGGGTACCGGACCCAACACTCAATGCAATTAACCGCAGCAGGATGGCCAGAGTTTTTCTTCATATCCAAACCCTCAAATTATCTTCAGCAGCAGACAACGACAAGAAAGCAGTGACATGATAATATCAAGGCGAGTTTGGTGAGTTTTATAAGAGGCAATGTATTTTCTAGGGCCCCTTCTGGAAAAAAGCGAGGCCATTTCCCGCCCTGTCAAATCCTCTTGGCACAAACCACACATTCACACCCCACGGCACGGTTCGGAGTCCGGCTCACCACACTTAAAATTACCCCCCTATTCCACCCATCAATCTTATTGCTCACCATCCATGATATAATAATCAAGACCTTGCCCCATTCTTGTACAGCCACACAGGTTCAATTGATTCATTTCAATCACTTCGTATCACTCAACATTCATGTAATAGTATATTGATCTCGGTCCGCAAAGTAACGACTCTACGCCAGCCAGCCAGCCAGAAAATTAAATACCAGCAAATCGGCCCTCATAATTGTCGTCCCTTCGCCATCTTCAGTAGTAAACCGCTCCCCTCTCCCCCCTTTGCCCCTCCATCCCATCTATCCCTTTCGTGATAATTCTCCAGCATTAAGATTCTCTCCCTCCCCTCACCCCCATCCATCCATCCATCCATCCATTCGTCAAAACCAAGCGTAAGCCCGTCTGCCTGCGCAAAATCATGTTTGTTCGTTATTATGAACGCCAAAGCAAATCGATTTTCTTCTTCATCAGACCCTCTTTCCTCTCCTTCATCGTCGCTGATTTGGCTGGCCGAGCATCGCGTGAAGTCTCCGGAAGATAAAACACCAATCTGAGAAACAACATAAAGAAAACGCAAAATCAGCGAGGCAGTTATCTGAATGAATGATGAGGGCCTCCCCCAACCGAAAACAACCATTTTGGGTAATGTACATGCACAAACAAAACTCCATTTGCCCATTTTTTGCCAAGTCAGAGAAATGAGAAAGATAAAATAGCCCAGGGAAATTTTGTTATAACAAGTGTATCGAATTGGAGATTAAAACTGCTCGATGAAACCCTGGTCCCCAAATGAAATCAAGAGAGACGCATAACGAAAGAAAAAATGTGCATCCGATGCAGTCATCTCTCTTTTTGTAGGTACTCCCAATGCTCTTCGGCGTGCCTCGCCGTAGCCAGTCTACACATCCCACTCCTTGCTGGTCTCGTCATCGTTTGGAGTCAGAGCCGCAAAGGATGATTGCTGAGAGATGATTTTGGCAGGTCTGATGGGGGCGGCACCGTTGACAGCACGGGGCTTGGGGGCAGACTGAGCCTTGGCAGTAACTGGCTCCGACTCGCCAGCGCTCTCAGTGGCAGAGGTGGCCTCAGTCTTCTTCTTTTTAGACTTCTTGGAGGGAACCGTGTTCCAGGCCTCCTCATCCTCGATCATCTTCATCTGCTCTTCCTCCGAGGGGAGAGAGGCAATCCAGTTGCTCGGGGCGCTGGCCTGCTTAGCGGTGGCAACCTTGGAGGCCGAGTCAGTCTGCTGGGGAATTGACACGTCCGTATAGCTGTCAGTGTCGAAAGTATCAAGCGGTTGGACGGGGGCAATCTGGCCATTGGTGGGCTTGGTCTCAGTCTTGGTACTATTGCCGGCAGCCCAGACAGACTCCTTGATGGCCTTGTTGGTGAATTCGGAGCCGTCCTTGGCTGCGCGACCTTCCGCGATGCGGGCTTGTCTTCTCTGGGCCTCTTCGGCGACCTTGCGCTGACGCTCATCTTCTTGGCGCTGCTCCTGCTCAAGCTCCTTCTTGCGACGGTTCTGCCTCTGCTTCTTGGTCTCTGTCTTCTCTGGCTCCTTGGCTTTCTTCTCCTTGGGCTTCACCTTCTCGGTGTCGGTGAGGCGGAGAACAGAAGGGCCCGACGCCTTGGGCTCCAGCATATCTGAGACATCGCCGGCATCCGCAGGCTTGACTTCGGGGGAAGCGGCGGAGGACGCGTCGTCGTCAGCATCAACGCCCGCAGTTGAGGATGGGGCGGAGACCTTGGACTCCTTGGGCTTCTCATCGATGGCCTGAGCACGAGACTGCTTCACCGACTTTTGTCTCTTCTCATCAGCCTTCTTGGTGGCGTTGAGATTCGTGCCCTGCTTGATGCTGGCCAGCTGTCTAGCAAACTCCCTGTTATCAACCTCGTCATCGGAGCTATCGTTGGCGGGTTTCGAAGAAGTGGCCGACGGCTTGGTAGCACGAGGCTTCAATTGAGTGTTCTTTCCAGTCTCCTCGGTGTCTTTGGAGTAGGCTTCCACCCTCTGTCGCTTAGCCTTCTCTTTTGGCTCCTTACGGTTCTGGCCAGAGGGCTTTTCGGTGACGTGGAGCTGACGGGCGACCTGGCGGACAGCCGGTCGGTTCTTATTGTCAAGGTACAGTTTGTAACCAACGGCGGCGCTGATGATGACGGCCCAGCCGACCAACGTAGACATATTAACACCCATTGTGACGGGGTTGTGCGAGGTGCTTTAGGAAAGGTAGGGCTGTCGATGTAGGTGCGCAACAAAGCAGAAGACGGCCAACGCAGTAGCCTCGCGTATTCACAAGACGGTCGCGGTCGCGGTCGGTTGCTGTTGAAGACGGGAACCAAGAGGCTTATGCTCGAAGCTTGCTGCGGGGTTGGCAGATGATGGCTAGTCGAGGATGGCCTTTGCGTTGAGCAGATCGACGTCGGGATAGACCTGGATACTCCAGAGGGCTCGCCTTGATGGGGCTTGGGTTGAGTCTGATGGGGCAGAGGGTGCTTTTACCGTCTGTCAATTGAGTGAATTGATAGAAGGAGTTCAGAGGAGGATGGGTAGGGTGAATTGCCTGAGGTTTGTGGGGAAAGAAGGGAAAGAATTTGCGAGCGCTTCTGAGCTTTGTGAGCGAAGACGCTTCAAAAGTCTTGATGCAGAGCCACAGCGTGTCTTTGCCAGGTGAAAGGTGTTCAGAAGTTCGGCTGCGTTTCCCTAGCCAGCTTCATCTAACCAAAAGATGGCAGGGGTGGAGAGCGCACGGAACACTTCTGGGACCCAACTTGGCAGCGTTGCTTCACATGATTGGCTGGGCGATATCGGCATCTGGTTCAGGGGTGATACGAGGGCTGGACCAAACTGATGATGACATTTGGCAGGTTACGTGAAATATTGGAAGATTTCTCGCTATCAGGAGTAACTCTTTTGATCCCTATCGCCCCGTAAGCCTTGTCCTGATATGACAGATGCTCCTCCCGTTGTCAACAATTCACCAATTTATCAAGCCTTATCCGTAATCATTGTGGAGACACATGGCAGTGATCCAGTTCAGCAAAAGCATCTGAGACAACCACAGCTCAACGTTGGCATGGCCTTTTTATATGTGGAAGCTGGAGCTTCACGGTACTGCCCGCAGATTGCAGCCGTGGCCATGACTGGTCTCCATAACCAAAGCGGAGGAGGCCGTTTACTGCACAATATTCAGAAAGCTCGAACAGCACCAAGATTCCAGACTAGGAAGGTGGGACATTTCTGCTGGACGTTTTGGCGGCACAAGCTCCCAGTCTTGTGCTGGAAACCAGGCCACCTGGTTATCTTCTGAAGACCTTGACCTGGATCTGTAACATCTTCCTTGTGAGCCTCGAAAAATTTTGAGAGGTGATTATCTTGGACGCTTCGAGATAAGAAGTGTCTATTTACTACCTTGTGGCTCATTTCTCACCTTTGGTATCCTTTTGCCACAGTCTTATCTTTTTCATTGTTCAAAGCTCAATCAAGGTCTCCAACTCCTTCACTTGCACATACACCACAACCCCGCACTTTGCACCCTCTTTGCACCACAGATATTCCAGTCATGGCGCCCAAGAACCGCATCATTATCGACACTGACCCAGGTTGGCGCGACCAAAATCTAAACCATGATATGTGCATATGTGCTAACCCAGCAATCCAGGTGTTGATGATATCCTGGCGCTGTTGCTGGCCCTCAGCGCCTCACCCGAGGAGCTCGAGGTGGCCATGATTTCGGTCACATACGGCAATGTCCCGTTGCAAAGGTACGACCCGGGCCTCGCTTGTGGAAAGTTCCTGGAACATGTCGATAATGTTGTCTGACATGGCTGCAGATGCCTCCGCAATGTCGTGGCCATGTTTCACGTGCTGGAGAAGGAAATGAACTGGCGCCAGTCCAACGGCAAAGCCACATACGGCGCCTTGAATGCTTACAAGCCCATTGTTGCGATTGGCGCTGTTCATCCTCTGGAAGATGAGGAGCTTGTGGCAGACCATTTCCGTAAGTCTGGTTGCACAAAATTCATGTCTTGGCCGTCAAGGAGAAACTAACCCTAACCTGTCGTAGACGGCGAGGATGGGTTGCATGGTGTTCACACTGCTGTAAGATGCCTTGCTGTTTACATTCCAGATAGGGGCAAGCTTTGGCTGACCTAGCATCTATAGCATCCTCACTTAAGCCCTGCAGACACCTGGCGCACTCTCTTTGGTGATACGGTAGAGGGAGCCCCAGGCTCTGATGAGCCTCCATCATTCTCCCGTTTCTTCACCCCTAGCAAAGGTCCTGCTCACGAGGAGATCCTTCGCATCTTGAGAGAAGAGCCAGAAGATACCATCACGATCGTTGCCGTTGGCCCTCTCACCAACATTGCCCTCGCAGCCGCCAAGGACCCTGAAACCTTCCTCCGTGTCAAGGAGCTGGTTGTGATGGGAGGTGCTGTCAACACCATTGGCAATGTAACCCCGGTGGCCGAGTTCAACTGCATGGCCGATGCTGTTGCCGCTGCCAGAGTCTATGCCCTCACATCCAAGGTTCCCTCTTCGACCATGCCCCCCACAATACACGGCAAATCCGTCCTGGGCGCCTATCCTGAGAAGCTGCCCCGTCAGCTCAAGCTAAGCTTGTTCCCATTGGATCTCACCACTCCTCACGAGCTCCACAAGGCTGCCTTTAACAAAAAGATCCAGCCTCTGCTGAAGGCAGGCAGCCCCCTCGCCCAATGGACCGAAACTTTCCTGAACGGCACTTTTAACAAGATTGACTCGATGCTTGGCGAGGGACACAACGAGGGCCTGTCCCTTCACGACCCGCTTACCATCTGGTACATGCTGACCCGCGACCATCCCGAGTGGAAGACTGTTCCCAAGCCCGAGGATATCCGTGTTGAGACCTGCGGCCAGTGGACAAGGGGCATGCACGTCATCGACAACCGTGGCAGAGCGAAGCCGGCTGAGGTCGACAGCACAGTAGAAACACACCCCGAAGATCCCATGGACGCTGTCACGTTTGACGAAGTTCCTGGTGACACGGTGGGCTGGCTCAGTCTGAGAAGGGGTAACAGGATCAACAGGGTGGTATCGTCGCCCGGTCAAGATGCCTTTGCTGGTATTTTGCTGGACAGAATTTTTGCCTAGGTGTAACTGTTTTTTTCCTGAAACGAATACCAATAGATCCTTCCTATAACTGTCACTATTCGATTTCTGGGTATCTTGCAAACTCTTTTGATGCAGTGTCAGCAAAAACGAATATGTGATTTCCGAAAATAGCAGAGAAAGAGAGGCATACCCATCAAGGTAAAAAACCATGCACACATATGTGCGGACTCCTTAACGCCGTGACTGCCTCTCTCAAAGGCTTCTCAAATGATCCCTCCCAATGCTGTAGTAAAACCGCTCCTCCCAAACTCTCTCAACTGGCCATAAATTCCCATTGCTTCATGAATCAAAATCCCAACATCTTTAACTGGACCATATTCTTCTCTCTCCCCTCCTTCTTCGCATCATCAAATCCCCCCAAACCCCGCCCAATTTTATGTCCGTTTTTTTTCATACATCCTTTCACTCTCTGCTCAATCGAAATCCGCACGCCCGAGATAGGCGGTCTTCCTCAATGCTTCGTAGTCCCAATCACAGCCCCCTTTACCTCGGACCAGTTGATGCTGTCGTCCAGCGCCTCGTCCACCAGGCCGACGGTGCAGACATTGTCTCCCCTAATCAAATAGAGTCCCAGGGGCAGCTCGGCCGAGGGCTCGGCGTCGTCAGGGGTGCGGATGATGCGCTCGACGGTGTTTTGGAGGACGAGGTTGGTGGTGTTGTCGTGGGCGGCGAGGGTGCCGACCAAGGTTCGGCCGTCGGTGGTGATGATGCAGACTTTTTCTAAAATATCAAGACGTGTCAACGAGGTGAATGGAGGGGAAAGGAAAGGGGGACGGACTGGAGACGTAGCTGTTGATTGACATTGTGAAAGGAGGCGCCGGTACTGGTAGGGAGAGTGGGGGCTGGTGAGAAAAAGGAGGGGGATTGAGAATTGCGTGTGTGTGTTTGTCAATAGGCAATGAAGGAAGGTGTGTGTATGTGTGAAGATCGTGACTGCTGGTCGTGGTGGTGATTGAAAATTTGTTTGCTGGCTTGCAACCTGGCTGTTTGAGCTTGAGCCTCGCTGATCAGAAGCTCTACAAAGCTTTGGCCAGCCTGACGCGCCTGGTTACCCTCTGCCGGCTTAAGGTGGGGCGAGAGATAGAGTGGAGTGTGTGTTATCGTTGTATCGAGGTCTAATGATGGTATTGAGCAATCGAGAGCAATGTTTTTTTACCCCTGAAAGTGAGAATAAATAAATAACTAAGTTCTGACTCTATCACCTGGTGTTGCGGAGTGTTTAAAAAAGAGCATCTTGCTTCGGTATTCAGATCACAATCTCTAAATTCTGATCGATGATAAGGATCAAGTAAAGGAAACAGAGTGTGATAGTTTAATCTAGAATCATTTTGAACTATCTTATCTTATCTTATCTTATGTAAGACCCTCAAGGTCCACGTCAAAATCAGTTTAACAAGCCATCCCTGATCAAGACCATACACTAAAAAGAAATTGATATGCGGAATGCAAAAAGAAAAACAGGACTCGGATACCGGGAGTCGAACCCGGGGCTGTTGAGAGAACAGACACTTCTGAGAAGTGAGAGTCAACGATGTTACCGCTACACCATACCCGATTTGAATCGTGAATGGTCCGATTTGATGTTTGCTTGAGCAGGACTTGTCTTTAAGTAAGAGCCACTTTTCTTGATTAGCAGCTTCTCGATATGAAGATGATTCTGCCGTGAGCAAAGAAGTTTATAAGATGAAATATTCACTGGATCAAAAGAGCGAGCAAAGGAGAACAATATTCAGTACCTCATGGCAGCAGGGCCCCGCTGGATTACGCCTCGTCTGCGCATGCAGAAGAGCAACGAGTTTTCAGACCTACAAGTGCACAGTTCTCGTGTCTGGGAGGCCTCAGTGCAGTGTTTTGGTTTGCGCCATAGGGCAACGTTGATCTCCTCCTAAGCGATGGGGTATTCGCCCATCCTGAACCTAGGTGCGGAAATCCAGAACAGGATAGACGATCACGTATGAGATTCCTCATCATTGGGACCTGACCCGGTGTTGTACATGCATGCAAGAAAGCCACAGCCACATGTCGAGAGACTATTAACATGCAGATGATCATCGCCGTCGCCGAAGCTGCCGCTGTCAGGGCAGAGGAAACAAGCCGCTGCGTGACACACAGCGTTCCACGACCCATGGCGCATGTAGCAGCCCCTATCAGACTGAACACAAAATAGTTCGTAATATGGCAAGCAAGTCTCGGCGAGAAAGCACATAACCAGCACAAACAATGCTGTTGAACTTCCGCTCGGCCTGGGCGCACTCTTGGCAATTATGTGTCTTCCCTTAAGCCTTCCAATGGTACTAGATACTAGCAGATATCTTCTAACAGCTGCCTGGTAATGGAGGTTAGAACTTAAGAGAGGAGCCGTGATCGCAAGCTAGCAGCTCCTCAATGTGCTACCCCGCAGAAGCCTCAACTCCGCCCCCGCAGATCTCCAACATTGTAGGTGTAGATGCAGGTGGGGGTCATTAGACAACCTCATCCCTTGCGTTACGGATTTCCGGGTTTCGAATCATATCACCCCTCTAAGACACTCCTGTTGGTATTCCGTTGAAAAAAGTTGAGGGAACCACCCCAGTCTCGGACTGTTCAAAGGATCCACCATGGTTCGGACAAGAACAGCGGTAGCCAGTGCACTACGAACATTCCGTATCTCTCATCAATCTGGGCGGTCCGGTCTACATCATCCTCGCATCGGTCAACCGCTTCGGTTCATGTCCTCATCCGCCATGGCTGCATCCGCCAAGATGTTAACGTCAAACAAATTGAAGCAAGTCTTCATCGAAGGCAAGCGTCCAGCAATGGGCTTCTGGCAGATGATTCCCGGCGCCAATGTTTCTCGTATTTTGGCCAGATCGGGTGCGGATTGGGTAATGGTGGACTGTGAGCATGGTAATATCGATGGTAGGAGGCGTTTCCCATTGTAAACCGGTGTCACTCAACACTAATCTGTAACACCCTGCTAGATGCTGCAATGCATGACGCGGTCCCAGCCATTGCCGCCCTGGGTATCTCCCCTATTGTTCGACTACCGGATATCCAGCCGTGGATGGTGAAACGTGAGTGCCTAGATGATCTTGCCAGCCACCGGCAGTGGCTGACGTGGCGTTCCCAGGGGCGCTGGACAGTGGTGCACACGGAGTGAGAATTACAACCCTTCCCCTGTTTTGAGTATTTTCGACTAATCAAGGTTCAAGATACTTGTACCACTGATTCGGACTGTTGAGGAGGTGAAGAGTGTGGTGTCGGCAGCCAAGTTTCCTCCACTAGGAACCCGCGGATTCGGCTCGCCCATTGCGGTTCAAAACTTCCATCCAGAACCGACGCTTACGGAGTATCTTCAGCAAGCAAACGAAAGCCTGTTGACCATGGTGCAAATCGAAACCAAGGAGGCTTTGGACTCGGTGGAAGAGATAGCCGCCCTGGTTGACGTTGTATTCATTGGACCTTTCGACCTTGGTAACAACATTGGTCATCCGGTCATCAATGGCAAGATGGATGTCGAGTTGGACGATGCTATTGCCCGTATTTATAACGCAACGGTGGCAGCTAGCAAGAAATGTGGCATCTTTTGCACCGGCGGAGAGCAGGCCAAGAAGTACGCTGATATGGGCTTCCACATGATCAACGTAGCCACTGATTTTACTGCTCTACAGAGCACTATGGTGAGCGCACTCGCCGTTGCTCAGGGAAAGGTTCAGGGTGAAAAGGCCGCTTCATATTGAGGCTGTGAGAATGATCGCCGGTGATGGGAGTGCTGGACGTTGGGCCGCATTGATCACTTGTGGCTATTGACAAACACCAAGTCGGGTGATGATAGCATGTGTGACAGCGATTAGCACTTTGTACTCCCACCCCTCCTCTTGATGTCGTACCATCCGACTCGATAGACGAGATGACTGAGAGCTCCATATATAGTCAATCAAGAGAGCAAATGGTTGACATCGCCTGTCATTCCAGAGGCCGTCAACATGCTCACGATTTCTCAACCAGATCCATCTTTCCTTGCACTTGGTCTGTCGTGAAGCGATGCATCAGCTTAACTGCTTGCGAAGAAAGCTTGGGGTCTTCTTCTGGCATTTCGGACCTGCTGATGTGGATCTGATCGAATATCAGAAGCTACTCATTTGGGCTTGGATCTGGCAAACTTACTACGGGAACATCAAAGTCATAAAGATCGCGCCACGCTTTTGACTTGGGATCAACAATATCCACCTCTTTGAAGACAAATGGCCGTTGATCCCAGACATCTGATAGAACCGATCTTGCCTGCGTGCATAGCCCGCAGGTCTTGCGTGTGAAGAATGTTATCCTGCAGGATTGAAGCAATCGGGCAGTAGCACGCATGGTATTTTGATAGGGAGTCTCTGGAAACTGAAGTAGATGCAATGAACCCGTCAAGTTTACCCAGTCGTTTGACGTTGAAAACGGGTCAGATATGGGGAAGTCGTCATGGTTGAAAGGGTGTTTAATTGCCAATGGCCTAAACCCTTTATGGCTAGACCAGATCTCTGATCCCTGACACCAGGGCAGTCGCGAAGGCGCGTTTCCACAGCTTCCCCGCCCCCACCGTATCAGCGGCAGCGGGCAACGGGGAGCTTCTATTTTCTTCGAGAGAGCTTCCATGACCTGAACCTGACCGCCGCAGCCCCTTTGTTTCCGACGTCAAACACTGATCAACAACGACAGTTTTGTTTACTAGTCAGCTAGTACTTGTGACAGCTTCGGACGACCGCTCCCCATTTCCAGGTAGCTTCCGTCACCATGGCCCAAAAGTGTGTCCATCAAGGTTGCGGCAAGGAGTATACAGACCCCGAGGAGGTCTGCCGCTACCACCCCGGCCCGCCCGTCTTCCACGAGGGCCAGAAAGGTATGTCACTCGAGTTATACAGTCTGATAATGGATTCGACCACCTTACTGCAGCCTCCCTTGCCTGCCTATCACATTTATATCCAGATTCGCCAAGCTAACCACAACCTCTTTTACCTCCGGATATAGGATGGAAGTGCTGCAAGCCGCGCGTTCTCACTTTTGAGGAGTTCATGGCTATTGAGCCATGCACCGATGGCAGACACAGTACCACCGATCTCCCCCCAAAGATCGAGAAGAAGGAAGCCCCGGAAGGCCTCGTCGAGACCACAAACCTTCCTCCCCCGCCACCCCGTGCGCCCATCGCTGCCCCCCAGCATATCCCCACTCCACCACCTCCCATCGCCGAGTCGGAGGATGACGACGCCACAATCGAGATTCCGGACGGTCGCGTTTGCAGACGGAAGGGATGCGGTGTAGCCTACAAGAAGGGCTCTAGCCGGGAAGGCGAGAGCTGTGTGCATCACCCCGGAGCGCCCATCTTCCACGAGGGCAGCAAGGGTTACAGCTGCTGCAAGCGCCGCGTCCTCGAGTTTGACCAGTTCATGAAGATTGAGGGCTGTAAGACAAAGGACCGACATCTGTTCGTCGGGAGTGGAGAAAAGGACAAGGCTAAGGCGTCGGCTGGTGGTGAAGAGGTCCTCGAGACGGTCAGGTGAGTTACGCCCTTGTTTCCCATCGTGATGCTTTGGTGCCGTTCTGTTCATAGCCAAGGCGCGGCCAAGACTGGCTGTGTCTGCGGGTATCCTATATCGAGCAAACTCCCTTGACCGCCATGGCAATTGCTGCCCAGTTGGAAACACAAATGCTTATCACCGGCTTTCATTCTTTACAGAACCGACTTCTATCAAACCCCGACATCGGTGATTGCATCGTTCTTCCTCAAGAAGATCGACAAGGAGGCTTCCAAGGTGGAATTCCAGCCGCAGACCATCGACCTAGACCTGCTGACGACAGACACCCCCGTGCCAAAGCGTTACAAGGCGCAGGTCCCGCTATTTGCATCGATAGATCCTGCCAAGTCGAGCTTCAAGATCTTGGGCACCAAGCTTGAAGTTACACTGGTCAAGGCGGACGGCAGCTCTTGGCCGGTACTTCGCAGCGACGATCGGCTGACGGGTGAGATTCTTCAGGTTGGACGAGCCGGAAGAGCGTAGTAAGGTATGGAAGAGCAAAGAAAAAGTGAAAAATAGATAGAAGATGCCATATCAACGAATGCAAACACAAAACTTCGTATCTTTTCCATTCACCGAATGTGACATTTGCCAAGAAGCGGCTCGGAGACATGTGCCAAGTATTAGATGCCGGGTATCCAGAATGCTTGACCAGACGACTCCATAAGCCGGGGATTTTTTCAGGAGGGAAATATTAGGATCGGATCGAGGTTTATTAGATCTGATAACGAAAGACGGGATGGCTGCGGGTGATACACGGGGGTCAACTCTTCAAAATAGTTGGATGAGGGGCCATGGTATATTAACTTTGCGCTGCTTTGCACATCGGTATTTCAAAGCCAGCCTTACACAAGGGCACATCATGGAAATGCCATTTTCCGAAGATATAGGTATTGGGGAGGGGGGTGAGCACATGTTTGGGGGGGGGGGGGGGGGGTACACTGTGAGACCGCTCGTGGATATGCTCATATGGTGAGAGGTGAACTCAAGGAGTCTTGGCTTACACGCAGCTGAGACGTGCTAAGGGGGGAGACGATCACTTCAAAGTGTTTCTCAAACTGAGAGCACTGCCCCACTTGGATAATTGGACAAACCGAGCAAAGATACGTATCTCGCTCGCATTTCTTTACTTTAACCCAATCGATGATCACAGGGCTTGTTTTAGTCCGTATCTCTGGGGATTTTGAGGGTTGGAAACTGTGGAATGTAAATGACTGCCCTCTCTACTCGATAGTTTCCTCATCTGAAGTACAGAAATCTATCTGATTCGTTGCTATCCCGACTTGGGCGAGAATTTTAGAAAGAAGCAAATCGTCGTGAAAAAAGAATCAGAGAATTCCAGTCAAGTGGTTACGCTCAAACCCGGCGGTCAGGACCAACGACGACCATGCAGGGGCTGAACAAAAGTAGCCTATAGACAAGGGTGTCAGCTGATCCCCTACTTTCCCGTTCTTCTTGGGGTCCGTCATGGGTTCTACTGGCTCAAACCGTCGTCGGCCATTCATTCATGACACGTTGCTGTTGGTTGGATATGGGGTTCAGTTTGTTGAGATCTGCTTGAAAGGTGGTGAGAGCTGGAGAGATTCATTCCGTGTGTACAGTGACCGGCTTCAAGGGAAAGCAAATGACATCTCCCACGTGGAGAATCACGGCTCACTCCTGGCTTTCAGGGAGACACCAAACAAAATAAACAAAACCGGTACTGTCATGGGGTTTTTCTTACTTTCTCATTGTTAATCAGCGGATACGTTCAACAAACCCAAGGTGGAAAACTTTTCCCCTTGTCCATAATTCATGCCCAATATCCCCTAGGGCGAAAAGAGAGAAAAAAAATACATGGACAGAACGCCGTCCCGTGAACCCTTGAGCACCATCAAAGCCACACAAAAAAACCCACCCATCAAACCTCATCCCAAATCCCTGCCCACCGGGAAGTAGTAGATCTACCGTACATACCACATCTCGTTCAGATGCCTAGAAACTGCCTATTTTGGAAAGTGGGGAACAACCTCTCTTGCTTTCACCTGGCCCGTGCGGACAACCTCGGAGCGCGCTACAACTTAAAACGGCAGTCTTATGGCGGTTGAAGCCTTGAGAATTTCAAATACAACGTAACACCACAGGTTGAGAATTGTCAGACAGATATCCGATTCGCTCTTCCTTTTTGTGCTCTCTGATGATGATAACAGCCCGTTATTCTCGGCTCTTCGTCTTGGCTTACCTGGGTTTGCATTCCCGCCCACCGCGGCGAGCGGGCAAGGGGAGGGAGGGGCTAAAATAGGGGCGTGTAAACACTAAACAAGGGGGGTCTACACTAGATCTGTGTCGATGCGGTGAGAGCCTTTTTGACCCTGTCAATTATCAACGGCAAGTCCGGGCTATTGCAAGCCAAAAAGACAAGGGAGTTTAAAAAAAAAAAAAAAAAAAAGAAAAGAAAAAAAAGAAAAAAAAACCGGGGAAGGAAAAAATAGTATCTTGATTATTTTTGTATGTGTGTGTGTGTTCCCAGTCCAAACCAAGCTGTGTGCTTTTGAAAGGCATGGCAAAAAAAAACCATATGCAAGCCATCCCGTACCGTTTGTAAGACAAAAATACATGTCTGTGTTATCTGAAATCTGACTCAAACTTAACTCTCACTCATCATCCAACTCTCAAATCCCGTCCATGCCTGCCCCCTTTTCACCTTCTAAATCCAATAGAGAGAGAACAAGAAACAAAGACACAAGTACAAGACAAAAATGCTGCCAAGAATTTCCCCTACCCCAATGATGAAATGTGAAACACACGTATCAAAAAAAACTCGCTGCTAAAAAGAATAACTAATCACAAACTTTGATGCAATGTTCCACGCTTGTGCACCGGCAGCCAATTCCCATTTTGTTTCCCAGGCCATCCAAAAAAAACAAATGCAGCTGACTCTCTCAAACTCCCACAAACCCAACCACAACGCTAAAAAAAGAAAACAATCCATTTCCAATTTTGTTGTCCCTAACCGGCGCACCGGTACCCTTGTAAAAAGAAAACCCTGATCTCTCTGTGTGATCAGACCAATGAATAAACTGTGCAAAGTCATACAGGGGAATCTGCCGGCAGCACCATCGGTGGCGCTGCTCGAGGCTCTGGCGTTGGTGACGTCCTACCCATGGTTGGTAATTCTATCTTGACAGTCGGCGATCGGGGCACCGTAAGACAAGAGGAAGAACTCGGCCCGGGTATGGGTAGGGCTACCGGCGGCGGGCTCGAGATTGTGCCGTTGATGATCGTCGTCATTCCTTTCCGGAAAGCGACAATGACGTGGCCGCCCTCGCCTCTGCAAATAACTTCGCCCCGGTCTGCTCCGATCCTGCCCGGGTCTTCCGTGAATCTGATAATCGGAGATCCATCCGGTGTGTATCCAACGAGTTTTCCTGGTACTTCGGCGTCTTCTTTCTCACTTTCCTCGCCAAAGATTGTTTGTCTAGAAAGGTGATTAGTTAGCCAACGGCAACTTACAGACGGCTTTTTCCATCTTCTCCCGGGGAGGTGCATATGAATAACCTACTCTCTGCTAATTGGCAAACCATTCAGTTCCAGGCGACTGGAGCTGCAGTTTGACACGGCACGATGACGGGCCCTGCTGCGGCTCCTAGACCGCATCCTTTCAGCCCGTCTGCGCACCGAGCTGTGAAGCGCGTGACCGATGCCGGCAACAACAAGTACAGGAGTACCGAGCGCCAAGGCCCAGGGACTGTTTACTCGTCAGTGATAGCTTCATTGAAGGGGACGAGGTGCTAGACTCACGGGTTCTTCCTGGCGCGGACACTATTGTAGACCGCAAGGAGGATGCCAAAGATGGCAATGAGCGACCCGACCTGCAACATGGTCCATGTTGACCAGTATAGTGACATGAGGTCCTCTCCGTCACAAAACTGCAAGGCCAACAGTGCGTACACCTCCATTACAACGGCGACAACCGATATACCAGAATAGAGTGCGCATACGTAGAAGCACCGTTTCATCTTTTTCTTGTATGCTGGACATCCCGGTTCCAGGTCTGAGACCTTTTCCATATCACTAGACGATAGTCAGCGCCCATCCAATTCCACAAAATGAGGCCATGACTGACCCGCTGTATTTCCATGATGATAAAAACAGCATAGACACGACGAGAATGAAGAGAAACCAATAGATAAAGTCAAAGGCCTGCCGGTGCAGGTGCGAGGCGAACGCTGCATAGTGTAGACATTTGGCCTCATCACGCTCAAAAGAGGTCATGATGGGGGGTTTACCGGTGCGTTGGTAAAGGCGTTGAAGAGCGAAGAATAGGTAGAATAGGAAGGAACAAGAGTGAAACGGTCGGGTCGGTGAGAAAGTCGAGCGTTGAAGAAGCTAGCGTTCCAAGACTGTCTAATCGAGTGGCGCGTTTACCCTGTCATGAACGTGAACTTGCACACTAGGTTGGGAGCCGGGGGGAAGACTGGGACATAAATACGTATCAAAATCGAGGCCGGCCCTTGGGGCTTGGAGGGAGCATGGACGGGGGAGATAAGGTGACGTAGAAAGAAGTACACTTGAGCTGCGAGCCAAGCCCGGTAGGTACACCCGATTCAGATACCGTCGGGGGTCTTCGTAATCAGGACAAAGCTGGGAGCGACACAACACCCATGGGAAAGACAGGCATGCATGGCATGGGGGTGAGAAACGAAACAACGCAGCGCGCGGTCGTCAACTGGCGTCTGGGGAACGGGAGGCTGCTCCACTGGTTTCTCCCTGGGCCGGGTACGCATTGTTTGGGGGTGTACGAGACCCGGGTAGGGAAGGCGGCAGAATTGCGCCTTGCACAGCAATCGATGTGAATGGTCTTGGATCCCATCTCGACGGTTCAGCATCCTAGATTGATATTTTGCTCCACACTCTTGGCAACCACAACGGACTGCGGCCGATGAGGTGCCCCACGGCCGATCAGCTAGCGTAGCGGTAGGGAAGTTGGGCCAAGAACGCCCCGGGTCCGAAAGCGACGATCAAAGTTTCCGTGAGCCCCGGCGCTGAGTGCCAAGCAACCTTGGGTCTTACGGGTGCGTGCTGGTTGTTATTCCATCTACATCTCCTTCAACTGCCGCTTATTTCCATGTCCCCCTAGTTCATACCCTCCATCAGGTCTACCGCATCTAGGATCATAGACCTGCTCAATAAGTACTCCCGGAGCCAGAGATATTCCTCACCCTCCTCCTCACCGTACCGGTGCTCCTCAGAGAAGCCAAAAGCACATGCAATCTTGTCGAGGGCCGCTCTTTCATCCTCACAGAGCCACCGGTGCCCCAGAGGCGTTCCTATGGCCCACGTGACCCGCTTCATCTGATCGTTTGCCGTAAAAGCCGCAACCATCCCGATTGTGCCAGTAAATCCGACATAGCAAAGGGCGCCAGCAAAGGCAATCTTGGTGGCGCTCGCATGGTCCCAAGCAGACTGAAACTGGGCAAACTCAGAGGCCAGAAGATAGAGCGCTAGGGGCACGGCGCCAGCAAGACCTGCAGGGAGGAGCCCCTTCCTGATGAGTTTTGCGCGCAGATAGGACTTGGAAGAGTATGTTGCTTCCACAACTCCGATAGCAGCCTCAAGATTGTCGGCCTCGATTGCAGCATTCAGGGCAGCCTCAGCGACGGCAGGATCCACGGCCTTGCTCACTTTCCCAGGATTTGACTCGATGTAGCGGATAGACCCAGACACTTCCTTGGGCGTGGGCTTGCTGGCGTAAAGACCCAAGACTTGTGGCAGTGTCTGCGGTCTGCCAAGGCGAGCCTGAAGTCGAACATATTCCTCCAGCACTTGCGGAGTGATAACAACGGCGGGATGAGCGACGATCGCGTATGCCGCTTCCGAGACCTTGTCGACAACGTCCTCCGGCCGTAGTACAGAATCTGTAGAAGAGGTACTAGATTGCCCAGCCTTTGCGGCATCACCTTCCAAGCCCAAGAGTCGAGAGACAGGTCTGTCTTCGGCCGCAGCAACTGCAGAGTGACTGCTCTGGGTATCTGCTGCTTGCCTGACATCCGTCTGCGCACAAGCCCGTAGCGCTGTGAGCGTCATGTGCTCAGAAGGGATCCCCGAATGGACAGTGAATGCCTTGGTGATACGGTCAACGGCAGCCATGATCTCTTCCAAATCCGGCACATCCTGGTCATCCACTGGCGTGCTGGCCTCGGCGGACGTGCTTGGCGAGGCGCTTGGGTTCTGGGGACTTTGCGGTGTCTGCTGGCGTTTTGATTTTAGACATGTCTGCGAAGTCACGAACGAACGAGTGGCGATCGTCCAGGTAGGGTTTGATGGTGATAAGCTGGCCAAGCGTCTGCTGGGATGTAGTGTCACGAAGCTATGCTTGGCTGTACGCATCGATTGTCTGCCAGAGACAAACTCACAGGCGTGGCAGAGCTGCAGCCCCAGTCCGGCTTGGTACGGCCGACGAAGCATGACTGTGGGAATGCGCGGGGAAGGTGAAGACTTTTTTTTGGCGGTTCCGAAGCCGTCTGGCGCAGCGTCCCCTACACGGCCTCTCTTTTCGCCAGACAGATGGTGGTCTGAAATTCTGGGTGCCGAGTGAGGCAGAGCACACCTGTAAAGGGACCAATTGGTCGTAAATGGCGTGGGAGCAGCTGAATGTAGCTGGGGGGCGTTATGTACAAGAGGGAATCAAGGAAAATAAAACCTATGAGAAGTGAGGTTGAATCTTGGTGTTGCAGTCAAAAGAGAGCTCTCTGGGCTAGAGAAGATCGTGCAGATCTGTGCATTGGCGTTGAAGTGACCGGGGTGAGTTCAAGCTTCCCCTCCCCGATTGAGCGAAGACACCCACCGTATGCACCATGTTGGCTAGGACGTGCATATAACGGGGTGGAAGCGGTAACCTGGCGTGCCTGGGGAAAACAGCCACACTCACTACCCAGGGCCCCTTTTTTGCGCACAAGTACTTTTATACCGAGATTGGCATTCAAGAGGGAGGTCAGTAACCTGGCCCTGTTTCTGGAATCAACGCAGAGACCTAGCCATGGGTTGTAACAATATGTACAGTCGACGCCCAGCTATCAGATTTTGGATATCGGAAATCGGATCAGAGTAGGTACACAACAGAAATTGGATGTTTCTGATTTGGCTACTTTGTATAACTGCCATTACAAACCAGTCGTCTCAGAATAACTCAGATTGTCTCACGCATGGGAGACCACACCTATAGAATGAAGGGCAAAAATTAGGTGCATATTATGGGTAGTGCCAAGGCTACCAGATTGTGGCTTGACTTATTGACCAGTGGGCTCGTAATCTTATCTGCTGGAGCGCTGAGCCACACTGTCCAGGAGTGACGCAGTACGTACTGCCGCTGACCATCTTACGCCAACCATCCAAGGCAGTTGCACTTCAAACACCAACCGCTTCATTGTCCGTCGAAGAGGGGCATATTCCTGAAGCCGTATTTTTTTTTTTTAATTTACCACCGTTTTCCCCGGGACTGACTACCTACCCCTGGCGTATCCGTCACTTTGCTGTCTGGACTCCGCGCACTTCCAAATCTTGGGCTTAGACGCCAATCATCCCGTTCCAGCCTCGAGCCAGCCCGCCGACCTCTTCGGAATCAAGCACACGATGCCTCCCCCTCCACCACCGCCGCCTCCTCCACCACCGCCTGGCTTTGGAGGTCCTCCTCCTCCACCTCCTCCTCCGCCCCCGGGAGGTGGCGCTTTGCTGGCGCGCCCACCAGCTGGCTTGCCGAACAGGGTACGTTAGCGGAGACACTCGGCTGTCGTGGAGAGCAGATTCGCTAACAGTTTCGAAAGGGTGCATTGCTTCAAGACATCGGCAAGGGAAAAGCGCTGAAGAAAACAGTTACGAACGATCGATCGGCTCCAGTTATTGGCAAGGTTTCTGGAGGTGGTGGTCCTGGGCCATCCTCTCTCGGCGCACCCCCTGTTCCTGGCCTACCAAAAGCTCCCAGCGGCCTCGCCCCCCCTCTACCTGGAAATCGTGGGAGGAGTAATAGCGATCAGAGTGACAGACACCAACCGGTGCCGAGTACAGATGGACCCCCACAATTAGCTGGCCTATTTGCAGGGGGTATGCCAAAACTGCGCAAAACGGGCGGTGGTGTCGATACTGGTGGTGAGGCGCACCTTGTTCTGAGTGTCGAGTATCACTAACAGCCCTCCAGCGAGCCGAGAGTCTTCGTTTTTGTCAGATCCTGAATCCTCCAAATTCGCACCAAAGCCTCCAGCAATATCCGCTCCAAGGCCTCCTGTAGGGGGTGCTCCGGCTATTCCAGGGAGGCCATTACTACCCAGCACATCTAGCGCCCCTGCTTTCAACCCATCCATTGCCAATCTTCGAAAAACAGCAAACTCTGAAGCACCGAGGCCGTTATCATCCGCATCAACCAGAGGTCCGCCACCACCAATAGGCAAAAAGCCACCCCCTCCACCTCCGGGGTCCCGCAAACCTTCGGGAGCCCCTCCGCTTCCCGGCGCGCCAGCACCACCTCCTCCATCATCTGCTCCACCCCCCCCGTCGTTCTCGGCACCTTCGCTCCCTCCGGCCCCCCCTCCGCCTCCTCCGTCCGCGGCTCCACGGCCACCGCCGGCTCCAGCCCGGTCACAACCACTGCCACCCCCTCCCGCCCCGGCCGCAAACAATATTTCTCAGAGCATCGCCGCTCAAGCAGCGATTCGTGCGGCATCCAGTATATCCTCTCCTGCGTCTGCCCCTCCTCCACCACCTCCTCATCCGTCAAATGATGCACCTCGCTCGCCTGCACCGCCTCCTCCTTCGACAGCGCCAGCTCCCCCCTCTCGGACCCACACTCCATCCAGCGCTTCAGGACGGGCATCTGGTTATGCCTCCCTACTCGACCCAAGCAACTTCACGCTTGCACCGAATGGCGGAGGGGCCAAAACACCAAGTCCAACACGAAATGTCTCACTGTCACACGGTTCTGGGGGTGGCGGTGGCCATTACGTGGTGCAAGACTCGAGATGGAAATTTACTAGTGAGGAGAACTTTCCGAAGCCGAGAGATTTTGTGGGCAGTCCGAAGAGGTATCGTGCCGGTCGTGGCAGCAGTGTGCCGCTTGATCTGAGTGCTCTTTAGAATTGGCAGCAGCAGCACGTGCGCGGGTGAATATTGGAGAGGTGAACTAGCAGGAGCTGGGACTCGTGGGCTACCAACAACTTGGCAGATGAGCTGGCTGCGATTAGCTCGATCGAAGGACAGCACACAGTGAGATTGCAGCTGTGGAAGTGTTGTTGGCAGTTTATGGTGTGAAAGTTGGACCAAGATGAAAGCGGCCGAATAACAGGTGGAATATCCCATTTCAGGTAGCATTTTGCGAAGCAATCATATTGAATCATGGCAGAAATTAGCTGAGAAACCCAAGTGAATATCGGTTATTTTAACACCTTCACCTCTCAGTTCTCCTCCCCACTTCCTGTACCGAATGACGATACTCATGTGCCAAAAACAGCCAAAGAAAAACAAAACGCCATCCACAAATCAACACATTCTGTGTGTAGGAAGACTGGTGAATTTCCTGTCTGGGTATACAAAAATAATCGAAAACTAGCTTGAAAGCAAAAAGGACAAAGGCGGGCAGGTAAGGACTGGTCCAGAATATCCACGCTCAAGAAGCAAACCTGTCCGTGAGATGGAATGTTGTGAAAGACAAAGACTGGGTTATAAGGGTACCATATGGTAGCGACAGGTAGTGTGATTGTCATGAAGGGCGGGGAGGTGAATATGTAGGCGGGTAAAGGTTGTATGAGTGAGTTGTGTCGTGTGTGAGAAGCTACCGTCGATTGCTACTGTCAGCAAAAAGTTGAGGGGCGCAACTGTATGTCACTTTGGATCAGTGGGACGTACATGGTAGCTGTAATGTATGGGCACCTTGGGTAGGTACCACTTCTTCCATGGAGGGAGGGTTTAAGAATCCTTGGGAGGGGGTGGTTTGGGGTAGAATGGATCAAGTGGCTGGGTGCCGTTGTTGTAGTCAACAAGGTCCATGGAGGAGGACGACGACCGGTAATAGTCGTTCAACATCGCCATATTAGTGTAGTGGTGGTTGGGTTGGGTGGTTGTGCTTGGCTATGTTGGGCAACTAAGAGCTTTTGGAATGTTGTATAGGGTTTGAAGAAAGCAAGTGGCGTTGATAGCTTGTTTAGGATGTGCGTGAGAGTTAGGCTTGAGATGCTGGGGGGAATATTCTTGCTTCGGTTGTGAGGTCTCGAGATGCCTTTATACTTTTTCCAAATGTCCAGTTGAGCCGCAATACGTACCCTAGATGGCCCATCGATCCCTCGACAACCCCACTCGCTAGAAATTCGTTCACATGAGCGAATCGACCCCAAAAGCATATTGCAGATCGACTAGTCCGTTTATTGGCAGGGTTGGACGTTGCTGCATAGTGGTGCGCTCATTGTTACAGCGTGTGGCATATCCCAGCTTTCTTGGACCTGGGGGGGGGGGAGTCTGGGAGGGGAGCATGGAAGGAGGGGGCAAGAGCAAAACGATTCAGATGAGGGGTTCGCCAGCTGTTCCGTTGCTTGTATCTTTTTTGAGCCTCAATTTTGGGAGAGTTGAGCAGCGCCCACCTCTTCCGGTTCTTTGTTTTTTCCTTCTCTCTTTGCTTGCTGTCATGCATGAGGTTGCAGCATGCAAGCACACACCCGCCCCGACTTCTCCACGGCTGGGCCCAGCGACTTGGCCGTTCTTCCGAACTTGCAGCATTGTTGCTTCTTTTGGCTGTGAATACTCGGGAGTCAATATGAGTGATCTCCTCGTCCGCAGTGGAGAAGGAAATGGTGTAGTAGGGCTTTGAATCAAAAGCCAACAGTTCGACTAAAAATGTCTGAGGTAAGCAAGGCAATGTATGTACCTAAAATGCCTGATAGGGCTAGAAGTGTCAAGTTGAACCCTATGTCTTCATGGAGGGTGTGTGCTATGTGGAAAATAGGCAAGGAAAGATACCTTAGGTAGGGCAGACGGGGATACCAGGTTGCTGCCAAGACGTTGGCCGGTCGAAGGCGGACCAATGCCTACTCACGGCCAGCTGGAAATAGTGTCGTTTGCAGAGCATGCTGGCAAGATTGAGAAGAGTTCTCCTCTTCTATAGCCGGCACTTTATTTTTTCTTGTCCTTGCGAGGTGTTAAGTTGGGGTAGATGTTTCTCCAGACTAAGCGGCGTTCAGGTGAGTGTTTTATTATCAAATTACCCCTGACTACCTGCGCATATGCCTTGTGGCTATGCTAGAAATGCTAGGGTATCAAATTCCAATTCCCTGTTCGAGATAGCTTCCAGGTAGGAGCCTCTTACACGAGGGAGCTTAAATCAACGACAACCCATGGACTGACAGAAGTATGGCTCTGTTACACTCTTCCTAACTATGGCTTCTCCCACACAGCCATGGTGTTGCTGAATCTCGACTACGACGACAAATGCAAGTCTCCGCAGGAGACGTGCCAGGAGATATCCCGATGGATTCCCGGCCGTTCGGGGCCCCTTCCACCAAGACTGAAATAACATATTGACCGGTGAGTATGCCGGGTGCTTTCAGTCCTCACGCGACACATCATGCAGCTGTTCACGGAGCCGAACAATTTCCCGCAGTATTCTCAATGCTACACTCAATGTCACACGTCTACAAACTTGAGCCTCTTCTAGACTGATCAGGTCGGGCTCCGATGAATGACCGCCCGATTCCCTCAGTCTCGCGACAATCGACTGCCGAGGAGCCGTCTAGCACAGGTTTGCCTGCCACTTCATTGGGATGCTGCATTTCGCAGCACCAATTCGAATGACCAACCGTTTGGTTTGTCGCCGGTGGCCCCCGCGCTCTTGTCCAGCGTCCCGTAGGTCTGTAACATTGAATATCATCGGCAATTATTGCCACGTCAACCTAGCGGCGGGAAGAGTGAAGCTCTCATATTGATTGGTGTTGTTCCGTGACAAATATCACCGTGGGGTGTCTGATCTTGACGTTGCGTTCAACACCTTCCTGTGAACCATCCGGCTTGCGAAGCACGTAAGCCATCTTGATCCATCATGAATTTGGCCTAGAGAAGCTTGCCGTGATGGTCGTGGCTGAAGTGCCACCTGAAAACCACACATCGCCGACCATTGGAACAAGTCTCTGCAGGAGCCTGCAGATGCTTCTGCAGCTCTGCTATGGGAGAGTTAGTCAGGAATCAGACCAGCGTTCATAACAACCCCAGACATCCGAGACACCACCCCCTCTATCACATCACCATGCCTTCATCCGAAGGGCTGGAAAAAGCCACTTTCCCGCTTTCTATCCAAATAAGAGCAAGTGTGTGTCGTCTGGGCTGAAAAGAAAAAGCAACAAAACCCTCTCGTTCGTGACCACCCCGAAAAGTGCTACGAGTTCAAGACGTGGTTGTGGAGCTGGAGCGGGGCTCCTGTCGAGCAGGTGCCCCCCCCCCCGCAGTTTGCTCCCAGTCACTTGCGTTTATCGTGAGACTGGCTCGGGAGGCTCAAGTGTTGTATAGGGCAGCAAATCGGTTGTAAGGACCATGGGAAAGGGTGGCAACCAGCAAATATCTCATAAGGAAAATAGGTGAGCCTGAGTTTCCCAAAAGAGAAGCACGGCAGAGGTGGATGGAACCGACACGGACCAGGCACGTGTTCTATTCTGGCGGCTGAAGAATGAATTCTGGATTTCATGATGCCTAAGGAGACATGGTGCCCTTGTTATCAGGCAAGAATCTTCATCAACGCATCGCATGGCTTCTTCCGCATTCGCCATATTTGTCCGGCCCGGCATTGGGCAAGAGCCGCCCGGGAACGAGAAGTTGCCCAACACTGCCGTCTTCAGCTGTTGATGACGTCTTGCGCCCGAATCACATCTCGTCGACCGAACAGCAAGTCTGGCATGATGTTTGTAGGTATGTGATTCTCAGTCTGTTTAACTAGGCCCCTACGCCACCAGTTATTGCGAGGCCACGCAGCTGACAAGTTATTCAGGCTGCATCTCTGAATCGTCTCAGATCTCCAGCTGCGGGTGATGGGAGCTGCCTCTTTGGAAGACTTCCCCATCTTATCGCTATCCCACCTTTTGCTCGCGTTATCCCTGCTAATCAGCAAACCATCGCGTCATTGGGTAGAGGCGTGCCCTGTCCAGCAGACAAGCGAGTGGGGATCGAAGAGCCGGCGAGCAGCGAATGGGATTGCGCAGTGACCCACCTGCGCTCAAACGGGCTAGTCTGGTCACGCTCACCTGCCAGCCCCAACCCAACGCCCACTCCAGGCTTCACGGCTGCCACTCGGTCAGCCCGGCGCATGCTCACCCTTTTGAGGCTGCGGACAAAGACGACAAAGCCTCAACGAACCTGGGATTCAACCTCACTCAAGCAACGGACCTAATACAACGGCAAGTGTTACAGTGCTGTCAACCTTCTACTTCATCCGACTACATTCACGACATCTGACACCCGGTGTCACACGTCAACCCATTCCCCGCACCGTTCGTTTGTTCATTGAACCATCCTGTCGGACAGGTTGTCTCCTTGTTCGCGGCTCCACTTTCCGGGGCGGGGACCAGCCAAGGGGGACAGCTATCGCCAAAACGGAGCGCGCCGTAAACCAACACAGGGCTACAACTTGACAACAAATCATCAGCCATTTGATAGACCTGTTGTTTGTCCACTAATCAACTTGGCTTGCGTTTGCGATGGGACCCCACGACTCGCAATGCGCGCGGCAGGGAGGGCTGTATGGAGATGCTCCAGAGAGTGCGGGGGCCACGGGGCGATCGGATGGGACATCGCCGCGTCGGCGATATGATGGTCAGTACTTGGTCGGAAGTGGTATTCCTTCCTGCAACGAACTAACTCCTGGAAATACAGAGTCATGGGTTGAAGTAGCCTCCCAACCGTCGTCGTCGTCCTTGTCGTCCATCGGAGATGAAATCGTAACAACCGGCCTCAGGGTCGGCACCAATTCCTACCCACCTAGGCGAAGGAGATTGCAGCAGCACCGCCCGATGCCCGCCTCTTTTGTCATCGGACATCCATCCACCCGCGGCGGCGCCACCAGCAGCCAGGAAGAATATGATGAAACAGAGAGTGAAGAGGATAGGGTCATCACGAGTTCCACCGAGGCAATCCATCCTTCGGCGAATCTGTCTCGTCAACAGACCGCTGTTCGCCGGGCTATAGATATCGATACGGACAGTGACGACGATGAAAACGCGACTGCTCTCGGTCGTCCCTCTGATGCGCCTGCATTTAGGCCACAGCCGAATGCCTTTTCACACCCGCCATCACACCTGACCCATCGCCACTCAACCAGCTCAGTTCCTCCTCGCCACCTATCTCAGTCGCGGCCTCCCATGTCTCACCGCTCACACACTCGTACCCATCGCGGCCACCTGAATTTCATGTCACCTGCCTACCAAGCCGACCATGACGCTGCTCTCCGCGCCTCACTCACCACCCTCCTGTCATGTGCTCAAGCCGCCCGTGGTCTTGGGAAGGCTGAAGAGAGACGTGGAGCCGGGCCCTCAAGTACCGGCATGGGTGGGCTCGGTGCAGGGATTGGTGTTGTGCCAAGCTCACAACCGATGGAGCTGAGGCTCATTCCCGAATCGGAGCTCATGGCCGAAGGTCCATCTCCGTTCTCCGCTGGCGGAGCCGGCGGGCCGCCCAAGGCTCCACTTCGAACCGCATCCAACTCCAGCGCCCCAAGTGCTCCATGCTCCACGTCAAGCAGAGGCAAAGAGGAGCAACGGGAGTCGGCGGACAAGACCAAACGGGCTGCAGTTAACCAGAAACCATCCCGGGCTGTCAAGAAGAAAGGGACCGGCTCTCCTGGTCTGACGGACGGAGAGACAGCCACCTTCCTTAGCCCAACACTCATGACATGGGTGGTGAGCGCAGGTGTGGTGGTATTGGTGTCCGTGGTTGGGTTCGGAGCGGGTTATGTCATTGGGCGCGAAGTGGGTCGGCAGGAAGGGAGTGCATTGGGTTCCTTCGGCGCTGCTGGTTCGGCGACAAACGCATCTGCGAGCTGTGGGCGTGAGCTGGTAAAATCTACATCTGGAGGGACGCTGAGGAGGTTCCGATGGGGCTCTATGGGAAGCAGCGTGACTGCTTAAGACTTCTCTTACAAGAGCGAGCGACAGACCAATGGTGGGTGACAGAACATCTAATGAGGTTATGTCGTGCATTATCTTGGATAAGCGGCAATATACACTGTGGGTCGCGCAGTTATGATAGCAACGAAGAACACGTGGACTGGCTGGCTTATTCTGGAGCTGTCGAGCAGAGGGGCTTTTTTCCCAGGATTAAATGCGCTTTGTATTTGTGCAATCTGTGATGATTTGTTCGCGAGGGGGATTAGATACGCTACGGCGATGTTGCTTACGCGCATTTGTTAGTATTATCTTTTAATAGCATGTTGTTTTGACTAGGCAAGGGCAACAGATAGGGAATTCTGAAATAAACAAATTTGATATATCTACCTACATTTCCTTCTACTAACGTACTTGCATAGCAGATGACGCAACATAGCGGATGACGCACTTTCCACCCCACCTACCATCTTTCACCTTTACCACCACTTTTCTCCATCAATCAAAATGCAATCGGCGTCAAAAGAAGCCAATCTTATCCTTGCTATCCAGGCTCTCGAAAAAGACTCCAAAATTTCCGTACGAGCTGCAGCTCGTATCTACAAAGTCTCCGAAGCGACCCTCCGACGCCGACGCGCTGGCAAACCATCACAACGCGATATCTTAGCCAACTCAAGGAAATTGACCGATTCAGAAGAGAGCGTGCTTCTTGAACGTATTCTCGACCTAGATTCGCGAGGATTTCAGCCCCGGCTTTGTGATGTACAAGTTATGGCCGATCGTCTTCTCGCGTTACGCGACGCGTCAGGCGTCGGCCCCCGATGGGCAGAGCACTTTGTACGACGACACGACGAGCTAACTACGCGTTTCAGACGTCAAATCGATTACCAAAGGACCAAATGCGAAGATTCAGTAGTTATTGGAGGGTGGTTTGCACTCGTACGAAACACAATCGCAAAGTACGGTATCCAAGAGAAGGATATCTACAATTTTGATGAGACTGGGTTTCTGATGGGCATACTCTCGCACGCAAAAGTCGTTACGTCCTCAGAAAGGCGCGGCAGACCTCGTACGAAGCAGCCTGGTAATCGGGAATATGTTTCAGCAATTATGGCGATAAGTTCGGATGGTTGGATAGTGCCGCCATACTTGATCGTGAAGGGCCAATATCACCTCCTCTCTTGGTATACTAATGGCAAGTTTTCGAAGGATTGGAGAGTTCGTACGAGTGTAAATGGTTGGACTACGGATGAGATTGGTCTCGAATGGCTGGCACACTTTGAACGGGTTACCAAACCTCGTACAACCGGCGTATATCGGCTCCTAATTCTCGATGGCCACGGTTCCCACCACACAGACGAATTTGAGAATTACTGCAAGGCGAATAACATTATCACGCTTTGTATGCCTCCCCATTCCTCTCATAAGCTCCAGCCTCTTGATGTGGGATGTTTCAGCATATTAAAAGACTCATACGGCCGGGCAATTGAGCGGATGATGCGAATGCAAATTACCCACATCACAAAGGACGACTTCTTTCCTGCATTTAAGGAGGCATACGATGGCTCTATGACTATACAAAACGCCCAGGCTGGCTTCCGAGCGACCGGCCTTGTTCCTCTCAACCCTAACGAGGTGCTTTCTCGCTTGGACTTTGTGCCTCGTACACCAACACCCCAGAACTCCCGCCCTGGAACAGCCTCTACCTGGATTGGGCAGACGCCAAACAACCCAACCGAGGCCGCTTCGCAGA